>CM038794.1:75187028-75251852 GCA_021764765.1 Vicia sativa | reverse complement strand
AAACATATAATTAAGGTAATGATAAATATATATATATATATATATATATATATATATATATATATAGTGTTTCAATTATAAAGGTGTATAAATTAATAAGTGTAATTCCAACACATAATCAAAACTCACTTACTTTACTAGTCATCCTATTGTATAATCTACACTTTATCACCATAACCTCATCGGCATAAATGTCACAACAAACATAACCTCACTACAACGAAATCGTCTACTTAGCTAATACATCACTAATTAACACGGCCTTAACAAACATCAACCAACAACATTAAATAATGTTAATGATATAAGCAACACAAACAAATCATCACAAATCAAGTTAAAGCTCATCTTCGCTTTGGCATAAAGCCCATCATCGCTGGCATAAAGCCCATCTTCAACATCATCACAAACATCATCATATCATATCATCGCAATTTAATATCCCCATCAACAAAACCCAACGCCAAACAACTCTACGTAAACATAACCGACTCCATGAGACACGACTATGTTATGCACGTGGTACCCATCGCTTTGTCTGAATTAGGACACTTGGCATAAATTCGTCAGCATAAAGCCATCATCGCTTGGCATAAAAGCCTCTTCGCGCATAAAAGCCCTCTTCGCTTATGCAATGTATGTGACTTGACAATAAAACAACACAACACAAACACACCATCATCATCAAAATTGGCATAAAGCCCACATCGCCATAATTTATCCAAAACAAGATAAATATATCATCGCATCATAATTGCATGCAAACATCACTAATAAATTCACCAAAAGTCATGTGCTCACAAATCAAGCATAATATAATAACATCAATTTAATCATCACATCATCATGTACAAAAGATATCATCGCATTGCATATCAACAAGTATTCATTAATAAATACACCGCCGCAAATCTTACGCTTATTCACACCGCATCATTATTAATTAATTCACTAAATTAAAACAGAAAATAGTCAAACACCTATAATCGTCACTAAAGCCATTCCTAACAACCAGTATTAATCATAATCGGTGAAGTCAAATCGATTTTCCATACGCATTTTAAATCTACTAAAACACCGTCCGATTCAATTTCCGTAAATTGGCCTATTTCGGTCGTCTCGTAAAAACTTGTAATTTCCAAAAACTAACCTCACCACTACGCTCTACACGTCGAATTTAGCTAGCACGTCAATTTTTATTGAATTCGGAGCAACTTGTCTCGCGCTGAATTTAAGAATCAAAATCTAACATAATCAGGTTCCAAATTTAATCGGATAACTTATACCTTAATTATATTTAATATATATCAAGGGCTGCTAGGTGGAATTGGATTATTTGAAATAAAATAAGCTACCAGTTGTAAAAATTATGCAGAATTTCATCACGTAAATTCCGTTTCACCTACACCTTCCATCCACCTACACTTCCATTCAATTTAGTTTTATTCCTGCATGTTTTTCTTTTGTATACTAGTTTCATTCCCCAACTTTTTAGTATATTAGTTTCATTCCCTGCAACGTTTTTTTTTTAGTATACTAGTTTCATTCCCTGCAACGTTTTAGTATACTAGTTTCATTCCCTACAACGTTTTTTTTTAGTATACTAGTTTCATTCCCTGCAACTTTTTAATATACTGTATATCATTTTCTTTCTTTCTTTTTTTTTTGCTTTTTCTTATATTGTTATGTTTCTCTTTTCAATTTCCATATCCATTTTCATTCCTATTTTTCATTCTATAATTCAAACACTACAACACTAATAACAACACCCAAAATCTCTACAACAAATCCAACTCTTCTAATTTATTTCTATCAACAATCAACCAAACCCTATAACTCCATTATCAATTTTTCCCCAATTCAAAATACAACTATCAAAACCTAATCATATGGGATAGAGATATCAAACCCCTTACCTCTAGCTTGGATGATTCATGGTGATGCCACAAAGCCCAACCCTGCTCCTCTCTTCCTCCTCTTCTTCTTCTAAAACCTCTTTTCTCTCCCAAGTTTCTATTCTTGGCTTTTGTTTTTCAAAATGGGAAGAAATGAGGAAAATGGCTTATATAAGGTTATTTCACTAACTTCCCTTCTTGCTCTTGTTTGGCTATGGTGTGCTAGGTTGGAAAGAAAAACAAGGAAAGTGTTTCATAGGTTGTTTTCCTTACTAACAACCAAGGGTGTAAAACCCAATTCTAACAATTAATCCTCACACTCCTAACCAATTATATCATTAATATAATTAATTCAATCAATTAAAATAATTTGGGAATTAAAATATCGGATCCGAATAATATTTTACCTGGACCGAGCAACGTCGCTGGATAAATATTGATGTAAATCGAAAATATTAATATAATATAATATTAATAAAAAGAGGCATTACAACGATTGCATAAGGGATTCATCCATAGCGTAAGGTTTGGAGATCGGTGATTGCAAAAGGTCGTGGAACCGTGATTTATCCGAATATTGTAGTGTATTCTTAATCACTCATATCAAGAAGGTTCATCACAAGAAGAAGAAAATTTGAGTGATTAGTTTTGTCTTTGTATCGCAACCTTGTAAACAATATTTCAGCATATTGATATAGAAAATTCGATTCCATTTGGAAATTGAGAGGAGACGTACTCACACGCGAGGGACGATAGTGGGAACTGCCACTAAACCGCCTCGCGATCGTTCCTCTCTCTCTTCCTCTCTCTCTCTTCTTCTTTCTTTCTCTCTCTCTCTCTCTCTCTCTCTCTCTCTCTCTCTCTCTACTTTTACAACACGTTTGTGATTCAATTAGTGTGGAAATTTTCACGTTCATTGTTACAAGGCTGGGAGAAACTCTTTATCAAAACTCCATTGCCATTGATCGTTGGACAAGCATACTCTAATTGTTTGACAAAGTGTGCTTGATTTAATTCATTGGAAATAGTGTTATAGTGATAAGTGCATTGATTCAATATAAATTTTGTGTTACTTCATCTTATTCATCTCAATTAAAATCCAAAGAAACTATCGATGTCCGGTTTTCCAAGAGTTCTGCCTGCATCGATTAAAGTCAATTCAAGACCGTCGTCAGTAGTTTTGCTATTAACTCTGATAAATAATTTAAATTTGTGATAATAAAAGAGGTGATATATTCACCCCCACTCTCGATCACTTTCCACACCGTCTAACAAAAAGGAATAAAATAAACAACTACGTCTAGCGTCAGATCTATGGTTACATCTCATTGTCACAACAAGTAGTTTCGAGGGGCAGGGATCAGTACAATCATCTTCTTTGGGAAAGGCAAAGTGATGATATAGTTGGGGTTATAAAGGTTATAGCAGGGTTGAAACTCGACGAGGATCTGTTGCAAGATTGCCATGCGTTTAGTTTCTCTTTATTTTGTTTTTTGCAATCGCATCATCCCAGGAATTGGTCCTTAATGTAATTGCCTATTTACAGGCCATTTTCAATCAATAAAAAAGTCTTTTCAATCAAGTAAGTCTTTATTTTTTCTGTTTTGATTGTGAAAGACGTTCAAAGTTTTGTGATAAAAAATTGCATTTAAAAATTTAGAGGTTTTACCATGATAAGAAACATCGAAATTTACTTCGAAAACTTGCATGACTCAGGTAGTAGACAATGTTGTCATGATGTACCTAGGGCCTTACATTTACGATGTATTGTAGGAATTTTTGCATCCTTGCAGTAGTCAACATGCCAATGTGAGTGCCGATGTGTTCCATGAAAGCGAGATCTTTGATTAGTGGATGGAGATTCCCTAGTGGTGTCGCCATGTCGAATAATTTCAAGATAGGACATCTTCTTCTTGACATGTTCTCCGGATGTTGAAACATTTCGATTCAATGTGTTTCTTTGTCAAATAGAACTTCCACTGCTTTCTCTAATAAGTTACAAATTATATCTAACTAATTGCTACTATATTAGTTTTACCAAACATAATGCCAATTCAAATAAGAGAAATAACAATGTGAACACGAAAATTAAAAATAAGAGCAAAATATCAAACTAAATTCCAAGTTTGTAGTTGGTTGAGTCATCAAGTTACCGTTTGAAATATTTGAACATATATTGCCCTCAATTTGATGTTGTGGCAAAAAAATAGACAAGGGCAAATGAGAGTTTTTCAGAACATTATATTTTCTTATATTACAGATAATAAACTAAAAAAATAACAATATTTATTATTTCTCGCATATGAGACTATAAAAAAATTTCAAACTAGATAATTATTTTGTTTTATAATAGTGATCATAGAGACTATAGCAAAAACAACTACGATAATGTCTAAAAAAGCGCACGCATATTTCGACCAATATCAACGATAAAATCAAATATTTTTTTTACAATGTCAATGTTGTACCCCAAAATTTCCCCTCACATCTTTGAGACAAATTGATTCAAGAAGCTTCCTCACTCTCATAGGAGTCTCAAAAGCTCAAGGATTGACCATACAAGTTCTCCTCCCAAGCAATCAACCCACAACTAGGGTTTTATTTATCTCAAAGGAAATTGAGCTTCCAAAGCCTCAAGTGGACTTCATGATGTCTCAGATACCTCAAAGTATCTTCATGACAAGTCTTAAGCCTTGCTTCACAAGATTGCTCAATTAATTGCTCAAATGATCAACATCGATTGGTGGAGTTAAATTCAACTTTGGTCAAGATACATCAAACTTCTAGATTTTTGGTCAACATCAACATTTTGAAGTTAGATTCATCATTTGATCAAGAGTTGATCATGATTCATCAAGAAATCAAGATTTACTCAAAAGTCAAAAAAGTTGCTAAATTAGGGTTTTCTTAGGAGAAGTCAACTAAAATTTGACCAAGCACAACTTTCACATACTTTGTCAGAAATTCCTCAACTAAAGCTCATCTTGAAGGAAATTCAATTCCCTACAACGATGTCTCTCTAAGATCAATGCCAACAATGCTTCATTTGGGAGATATATGCCAAAACATTACAAGTCATTTGAAAGTCAACTAAAAGACATTTTTTGTCAAAGCAATTTACATGAAGATAAAGGCTTTAAATCAAAAGTTATGAACTTAAAATTTTATGGGACATCTTGAGCTTTACAAAAGTCTAAGATCACCTTCATATGTTGAAAGAGCAAGTTATGAATTGCACAAGTGGGCAATTTTGAGGAAATGCATGAACTCCAAATTGAGCAAAATCATAATTTTGGGGTAGTGGACCTATTTTTTTTAGTCCAAATATATTCATGACCTTATAGAGGACCCCTAAATCCATTCATTTATTTTTTATGATTTTTATTTCTTTTATATGGGTTTTATTCATTTAAATGCAAATTAAATGAAATAAAATATAAAATTATGGATTTACGTACATGATCACATTGAAGGATCAATATCACAATAGAAAGTTGGAAAACGTGAAGCTCGTTAACGCAAGATTGGCCAAGATTGGAAGTTTTCATTTAATTTCCAAATCAAATATTTTCACCATGAATGCACAAGATTTTTCAATTTTTCTTGACCTAATATTTTCCTCTATATAAACACAACACCCTCATACACTAGGGAGCACGAAATTCTTCCCCAAGAGCTAACCCTAAAAGCTCTTAAAATTTCTCAAAACTAGGATACAAAATCACCTTCGAAATCTCAAATTTTGTCAAACTAGAGCAAACTTGCAACCCTATCTCCAGCCCTCTCAAAGCAAACCAATGCCCCATTAACTTCGAGGTACTATAGAGTATGTATTGATCATTCTTGACGATCAAAAGCTCACGAATATGCATTACAATCATCACCATGTTGCATAATTTTGAGAAATTCATATTTTTATTTTTACTATGCTTTGATTGAAACTAACACTTATAATGTGCTTCTGAGGTGTAACTCTACAGGTTTAACTCATCGCACGAGTCCCATAATGCTAGAATAATCCATCAACATGTTTGGACTGATTTTCAATATTTTGCTTGTATTTCTGTGTGCAGGAAGAATTAGCCAAAACTAAGGCCACCAATGAATTCACAAGGCTTTATTTATAGGGGTAGGGGTCTTCTTGGATCACTAACATGCTCTATCTTACAGGTTAAAATAATTAACTCACCGGAGAAGACGACTGGAGCGTGGGTTCAACACCCACCCCATGCACTTATTCTTATTAAGTTTACTAACCCTAATTCTTTTAATAATTTTCACTAATTACCTTCTAAATATTTTTTTCTTTTCTAAAATCATAACCTAATTAGTTCTAGGTTTAATTGACTCAATAATTTTCTTAAAACTAATTAGAAATTAGGTTTTTAATTACTATTAACATTAAAATTAATTAGACTTTAGGTTTTTTTTGTAAATCAAAATTAATTAGAATTTAGGTTTTAATC
Organism: Vicia sativa; assembly: GCA_021764765.1. Taxonomy (NCBI): domain Eukaryota; kingdom Viridiplantae; phylum Streptophyta; class Magnoliopsida; order Fabales; family Fabaceae; genus Vicia; species Vicia sativa. The sequence goes on along the minus strand of CM038794.1, from coordinate 75,245,491 downwards.
ATTTATTAACACTTAAATTATTTTCTATAAAAAAAACACCAAAATATTTTTCTAAGATATAGAATTTTTAGGGAATTTAACACTTTTTTTCCTAACATCATTTTTCTTGTCTTTTGCTATTTAAATTCCTAGAACAATTGTATAGGTCACACTCTTTTTTGTAGTAGCTTAGATTTATATTCTCGCATATTTTATTATTATGTAACTGCCCCGAAGCCATGTAATAGCATAGGATTTAATTTCTGCAATTTATACTTGTTGTATATATTTAACTATTAGTAATTAGGGTTTGTATGGCGAGACTAAAATCAATCGTTAGAAAACCCTAATTCAAGATAAATAATCGAATTGAATCATCATGCACACTTGTGCCTCTAGGTAACCTCTCTCTGCTGCCTTACAAATAAAAAGTCATGTCCCTCAAACGTAGTGATACCATTAGCAAAGACCTCGTTAAAATCATCATAAGGATCATAGTCCCGCGATGTCCCTCGGGTTATGCATTTAATATAGGATCTTGTCCCTATGTTGCCTACGAATAATATGATGATAGTTGTAACGCCCGTTTTATTTAATATTATATTATATTAATATTTTTGAGTTACCGTTTGACGATTGTTTTGGCGACGAGAATATTTATATTAATCGATGTATCTATTAATATATTTGGCGACGTTGCTCGGTCCGGTTTTATTCGCTCGTTCGGTAAAATATTATTAGGACCGATATTTAATTCCCCAGAATTATTTTAATTAATTGAGTTAATAATATTATTAGATATTATTAAGGTGTTAATTAATAAATTAAGTTAGGGGTGTGAGGATTAATTGGGTAGGATTGGGTTTACACCCTTAAGCTTGCTAGTAGAAACACCATAAAAACCAATTTTTCCTCATTCTTTCTATTTTTTACACTCTAAGCCAAACATAGTAACCTAGAGAGTAAGAGAGGGTTTTGAAAGAAGAAGAAGAAGAGAAGAGCAAGAGCAAGAGCTTGAGGTTTGGAGTTGTTGAATCTTCAAGAATCATTCAAGCATTTGAGGTAAGGGGTTTGATTCTCCATCTCATATAGTTAGGGTTTTGGTTGATATATTTTGGATTTAGGAAAAATTGATAGGTTGATTTATGAGTTTGGTTGGTTGATTGTTGAAATAACTTAGAAATGTTGAGTTAGGAGTATGGATTATTGGGTGTTTCATTGCTAGTAGTAGAAATTAGAAGTTATGGAATAAAGAAATAATAAAAAAGTTGTAACTGTTAAAAAAAACCAGAAACCATTTGCACAGGGAAGGAAGAAGAACGATTGGAGGGTGTAGCATGTGGGAGGAGCCCACCTCACCATGAGGGGCGGCCATCCCCCTCCCTAGTGCGCACGCCTCCATCCTTGAATGAGAAAGGACGTTCGTCCCTGTATTGCTGGGGGGAATGAAACGAAAACGTGATGTTTTCTGTTTTTTGTATGTTATGTTTTCTGTTTTCTGCAGAATAAGTTTTCCTGCATAATTCTTGTTAATTAGCTTCTGTTTCTCCCCATTTTTCCAATTCCATACACTACTAGTTAGTATTAATAAAATATAATTAGGACATAAGTTAGCCGATTAAATTTAGAACCCGATTATATTCGATTCTCGATTTCATTTCACGGACAGCAAGTTGTTCAATTCAACGAAATGACGTGCTAGCTAAGTTCGACGTAGAACGAGTGGTGAGGTTAGTTTTTCAAAATTACGAGTTTTATGAAACGACCCGTATAGGCCAAATTATGGTTAAATTGAATCGGATTTTGTCGATTTAAGATACGTATGGATAATCCGATTGCGATGTTGACAATTATGACTAATGCCGGTTATTAAGAATGGCTTTCGCAAAGATTATTGGTATTTTGATTATTTTTACGTATTTGGAAATTAGTGAATTAATTGATAATGATGTGGTGTGATTGAATATGATGTTTTGCGACAGTGTATTTATTAATGAATACTTGATGATATGCGATGCAATGATATGTTTATCTTGATGTGGATAAATATGGCGACGTGGACTTTATGTCAATTTATATGAGCGATGATGATGCTTTGTTATGTTGTTTTTATTGTCGAGTCACATACATTGCATTGGCGACGAGGGCTTTTATGCCAAGCGACGATGGGCTTTATGCCAAGTATTCCTAATTATGGACAAAGCGACGGGTACCACATGCATAACATAGTCGTGTCTCATGAACTCAGTTATGTTTATGTTTGAGTTGTTTGGCTTGGGTTTTAATTGATGGATGATGTTGAATTGCTATGATATATGATACTTTGTGTTGATGCGAGTATAATGATTATGTGGACGGTTAAAGTGTTAATTTTGTACACTAAATGCTAATTTAAAGTATGTAAGCTTTTAATACATGTTGACATACTCTTATTAACTTATATCAATTATAATTCCAAAACCGCTTATATATTTTATCATGCCTTTATTTATATGTTTCGGAGTATCTCACCCTTTACTTGTTTCGTCGTTGCCTTTATATTGGTAACGTGCAGGTGATCCACGAGGATGATGAGGATTAGCTCGAGTCTCTTTATTTGAGTCGCTCTGATCTGATCGTAGTAACACTCGGGATTTGGGCGACGTTATTATTTTGATAAGATAGTTTATGTACACTATCTTATGATGTTATAACTTTATGTATTGATGATAACATGATGTTATGTATATTTTGTGAACACATCCGCTGTGCTGTGAATAGTCATATGTGTATATGATGAATTATGATATTAATCGGTATATCTGACTTTTGATGTTTGTGATGTGCATTATAATGCGAAGTGATGAAAATGCGAATATGTGATGCCTCAATTTTGTTGGATGAAATTTTGAAACTCTGATTTTATTATTAATTACGAGGGGTAGAATTGGGGTGTTAGAATAGTCCCTTTGATACCATTGTTAAGGTATCTTTACATGTTACTTTCGATGATCATACGACGACCCTACGCATGTCCCTTCACATTCAATTGATAGGGCTACCTATCAACTAATGATATGGATAGCACTATCCCTAACGGAGAAGGAAAAGAATAACGAAAGACCTTTCAGTGGGTAAACTCTTAATTGCTTGCTCACCAACTGAAATCATTTTCACACCTCACATTTCAAAAAAAATATTTTCAAAACACTTTGTAAACATTCTTGAGGACTAATATAAGAGTTATTACAAAGTTAGCCTTCCATTGAAATTTCAAAATATTTTCAAACATTTTCAAATCACACACACAAAGCAAATTAAAATGAGCTAAGCAATTAAGAGCCCGTAGATAACTACGGATGAAAAAGATGCTAACACCTTCCCTTTTCATAAATTACCCCGAACTCAAAATCTATCAAAGGTCTTTCTGTTTTTCACCTTTCCTTATTGGATAAAAGAAAGTCAGGCGACTCTTACAAACCGCAACATTTGTGATAAAACGCAAAACAACTAAGTCAAATCTTCCACCGAATTACAATCAATACTAAAAATTAAAATAATAAATTAAAAAAATTAAGTTAATATAGCAACTAACATTTTAAAACCTTTATTTATCAGATAACTAAAGTTCAACAAAATAGACATAAATTTTATAAAGTTATGGAAAGTTTTATTTAGTAATAATTGTAAATAAAATTTTAATTTTTAACACTAAAAATAAATACATATATATAAATAATTAAAATAAAATATCTAAATAAAAGATAAGTGCAAAAAAGAAATATGAGAATGAAAACAAACAAAAATATCACTTTATAGATCTTTAAATTTGCAAACCTAAATTACGAATATCACTTTCAATTTACAAACATATATATTCTTTTTAAATAAAATATATTTTTTTCTATGTGATTAATTTATATTAATGTCTATATGGTAGTTAAAAAAAAAATTATAATATAAATTTAGTAATCGTAATTTGTCAAAACAAACTCTTAATATATTTAAAATTCAATTAAAAATAAATAAGTTAAATACAACTGCGCATCGCACCGGTCGTAAATTTATTCATGAGCCTTAGTAGAATTGACAATTGATTCTCATGGGCTCGATAACTAATTATAACTACATCGGTATTTCTGTGAACTTGCATAGGCTTTAGGGTTGGTCGACCCTAGTGTTGGCAGTTCGTTTGGATGACAACGCTGTAGCTTGAAAAATGAAGATGCAAGCTGGTGTAGTTTCATGTCTCGAGTCATCCTATCACACATCTGAACTCAGATGCAACAACAGTTACTTTTTACCTCTCAAACACATTTGTTCTTACTACCAGTCTACAATAAACTCAAGTTACAATAATTCAAACACAATGTTCACTTTGGCATTTAAAACTACCAGTCTACAATAAACTCAAGTAACAATAATTCAAACAAAATTTCACTTTGGCATTTAAAAAAATAACAAATATTATTCTTGAATTTTGTACCCTTCTCTCAAACTTATAACTTGTAGTCTAGTTTCGGGTCTCAACTTCCAAAACCAGTGTTTGATCTCCTTGTGTATTCTGCAACTAGTTGAGCAAGAGATGAGGATTTGTTGTTAAGCAGCTTCTTGGGTGAATCATATTCCTCAATAAGTCCTGTAGGATGAGTATGAAGAAAATCATGCTCACAAATATGAGTTAAAAACAATATGGAAAGAACAAAAACAGGTTCTTACCTTCACTGAGAAATAGAACCATGTGGCTATCAAGGATTGAAGTTATTCTGTGAGCAATGGTAATGACTGTGCAATCAGAGAAATGTTGCTTAACTGTCTGCTGAATAATATTATCTGTAGCTGTATCAACTGATGCAGTAGCTTCATCAAGCACTAATATCTTGCTTTTCTTAAGTAAAACCCGGCCGAGGCAAACCAACTGTCTTTGACCCATGCTCCAGTTCTCTCCATTCTCGGAAACTGCAGATTTCATGATACATTGCATAAAATTTACTTCAAACGTAACTTTGTGTTTTTTAATAAATATGTCGTTGAGAAGTCGAACCTGTTGAATCGAGCTTTCCTTCTTTCTTCCTCACTTCATCTCCTAGATTGCACATATCTAAAGCCTAAAACATTTCATAGGATATATTATATTGTAAACCTTGCAGTAAAGGGATCAGTTATTTCTTGAATTCTAGCAAAACAAAATTACCTCCCAAATTTGTTCATCTGTGTACTCTTCCAATGGGTCTAGGTTGCTTCTTACAGTCCCTTGAAACATTGTTGGATCCTGAGGAATTATGCTGAGTCTGGACCTTAAATCATGGATTCCAATCAATGAGATGTTGATGTCATCTATCAATATCTGTCCTGCTACAGGTTCAACAAGTCTGAAAAGTGCTTGCACAAGTGTTGATTTTCCACTTCCAGTTCTTCCGACAATGCCAGTTCTTTCTCCAGCGGTGAAAGTGCATTTTAGTCCGCGTAAAACAAGTGGCAAGTGAGGAGCATACTGAACCTGTAAAATGCCTTATATTTAATCTATATGATGGTAAAATTTAACAAATATAATCTAACAATCGAACGGTGTAGTACCCACTTGTAAATCCTGGATTTGGACCTCTCCGAATGATGGCCAGGAATGATCTGGTTGACTGTCTTTTATTTCAAGAGGTGCTTCACATGGGATGGAGGTGTACTGAAGTATTCTTTCTACTGATACAATTTTATTCTCCAAATTGCAAAGATACCAAATTAAATTAGTTTGTATACCATTTAGACTAATCCCATATGTCACAGCCAATCCCGCAATACCTGGAAAGGAAGTAAAGTTTTATGCCTATGTCACGAACGACCAGCATGCATGTCTAGTAAATGCATGTAAATAGAAAATTGAAATACTCACTAGGATCAGGAATTGAACTTGGAAAAGATACCAAGAAAATTAAGCAGAAGGCAAATATGGTAGAGGATAAAAGATCCAATCTGAAACTCAACCATTCCATCGCACTGGCACTGTATAATCTAGGTTGGGAATATTTGTCTATCAATTGCATATTCATTTCCTTAAATCTTGATTCTTGCTCAAAACTTCTTATGGTTGTTGATCCAGAAATTGTTTCAGAAAAATGTTGTATGACTGGCGCTTGGCATATACCAGTTAATCGTACAATTCTCGTGCTGATGCTGAATAGTATCGCTGCATATATATAAGCATTCAGTTAGTAGGCATAGCTGACTACTATATTAACAATCATACTTTGTTAAATGAAAACAAATTTTACCATAAAATATGAGACGAGTGAGTACCTGGTACCAAATGCAAGCTGCCGTGACAGGAATCAATATTATGAACACCTGCCATGCTACTTGAGACATCACAGCAATACTTCCCAATAGCCGAAGCATGTTGTAGGTGAAACCCCATGCTAGATTTGAAATGTTGAGATCTACTGTACTTTGATCTGACGAAGCCTAAATAAAAGGGTCAAGTTAAAATTTACATTCATTATGGTCATTTCAAAAGAATTATTGACATATGATATGGCATACTCTATTAAGAATTCTTCCACTAGGGGTTGAATCAAAAACGACATCGGTGCTCGAATGAAGCTCAAATGCATTTGATTGAAGAGCATGGCGGCAGTCTTGTATCCAGCTATCGGGCAAGAACTGCTCTGCCAAGGGTGGCAAAGGAACTTGCAATAGCCAAAGAAACATAGACAACCATCAGAGTAAGGTTTCCAAATTCAGGATCTTGAGTTGCTGAAACAGGAGTTGCCAATGCCATCCAATAATTGCTTGCAATTTGTGAAAGAACAGTGAGTATTTGTGAAAGAAATAGAAAGGTACAAGAGCTCCTCCATGAGCTATTGTTATGTATTTCCAAAACACTTTAAACCCAACACTACCCTTTTCGCGTTCTTCGTCTTGAACAAGTTGGCCTTTCTGCACAATTGTTTCATCTAACTTGTCGATCCCATCATCTACTTTTTTGATTTCTTGCTCTAGTTCAAAATCACTTAATGAACCTGTGTCTTCTCCGGTTATACTAGGACTTTTCTCTAAGGACTTAACTGAAGACAACGCTGCTCTATGTGCGCCTACAAGTTCCATAAAATCGGTTCCTGACATTAGAATGTCCTTGTATTTTCCTGATTGAGTTATCCTTCCTTCTTTCATGACCTAAATGAATTGTAAGAATGAGAAAAGTAAGCTATAATGTTTTAAAATTTGAATTAAGGAGCATGATGAAATATATAAATCACTCACAAGTATCAGATCAGCGTCAGGTAAGAACTCTACTTGATGTGTTATGTATATCACAGTTTTGTTTTCAAAAGGCCAAGCAAACACTCCTAAAACAACAGTACAGTTAGATACAAACCTTACATAAAATGCATAACAAAACAGATTGTAGTGAAAGCAAGAGAGTTTTGAAAATAGTACCTCAAAGATATGGGATCCTGTATGAGCATCAACAGCACTAAAAGGATCATCGAGAAGATATATATCGCATCTTGGTAGAGTGCGCTATTTGTACTCTTTGCTTCTGTCCACCACTCAAATTAATTCCCTTCTCTCCAATAATGGTCTGATCACCAAATGGTAAAACCTCTAGGTCTTTCTTCAACGAACATGCTTCTAGCACCTTGGCATACTTTTCCTATCCATCTCTCTCCCAAACAGTATGTTCTCTTCTATCTTTCCACTCTGGATCCATGGTGATTGAGCAACATAAGCCTTTGTTCCACACAACTTCAAGTTACCAGATATCTTAGGTATTTCACCTATTATGCAAGAAAGTAAACTCGACTTGCCTGATCCAACAGTACCACAAACAGCAACCCTCATACCATGACAAACTCTAAGGTTTATGTTTCTTAAAGTTGTATTGACAGAAGATAAATCCCAAGAGAAATTTCCATCTACTATTTCAATTGCTATATCAGAAAACCTCATGGAAGCTTCTCCACAACATCAGTCTGCAAATCATCTAGACGAAGAAAAGTGACAATCCTATCGAGGGAAACTTTGGTTTGTGCAATCATTGAAATTGTGTCAGGAAGACGATAGATAGGCGTTTGAAGAATTCGGGAATGTTGCAAGAGCGGATAAGACCTTTCCTGACTCAAGTGGAATTCCTAGAAGAACACAAGCTCCGAAAGTGACCACAGCAACAAATGTTGGGGCGTTAAAGAAAAGAAATCTAGCAGTTGCATTAGTAGCAAGAAATTTCTTTAGCCATGTCTCCTCTAACTTCCTAAGCTGAATAATCTTTGATAAGAACTTCATCTCCCCATGCTTGCAGTTTGAGAATCCTCATGTTGGTTAGAATCTCAGATGTCGCCTTCATTCTTTTATCTTTGAATTCCATTAACTTACCTTGAAACTTCTCTTGTAGTGATGCCATAGGAAGGTTTAGCAACATCACTAGAACAGTTGCAGCAAAAGCAGCAACTGAAGCAACCCCGACACTTCTATGAAGAATAAACAAAGCCAAAGAAATTTGTAGAACAGTCATCCATATATCATGCATATACCAACAAAACTCACCTATCCTTTGAGCATCAACAGTCATTAAGTTGATGATTCCGCCACTGCTTTGTCCGTCTTTTGATTGACACGACAGTGTCAAACCTTTAGCATAGATCATTGACACCAACATTGCTTGCATCCTAACACCAACCTGTTGGTACTTAAACATCCAGTTCCTTTGCGAAAGACACTCAACAAGCTTTGCCACAACAAACGCCGTAGCCAAAACATACCCTTCATTTTTAACTTTGTTTTCATCATTGAGATATTCAACAAGGTTTTCAATAAGGTAGGGTCCTACATAAGTAGCACATACGTACAAGAATGCAAATAAGCCGGATATAAGAATCCCTTTCCATGTCGATAAGAACAGCACCTTGACGAGCTTAATAGTGGTCACGGTCCTAACGTTACCACACTCGACCTCGATCTTTTTCTAAAAGTCGAAAAGTTCCATAGGCAGTATCATTGGCAGAAAGAAGTGGGAGATCTTTATGGCTTAAAGTTTTTTACTCCTAATGTTATTAGTGGACTCATCCATGAGAAAGTAAGAATACTGAAAAATCCAGCCTTTGAATAACTGGTTAAAATTTCATTTCCTCCTTCCTTTTTGGAATCAGTTCTACTGTTGTTGCTTACACCCTTCAAAAGGGACTCTTGAAGTCCATGTTTAGTCATATTGGTAACAAAGAAACCTGTAAAACAGAAACCAGTCAAATTTTTATCAGTTTTCTTACATGTTATATAGAAATGCAATATCCTATTGTGTAGAAAACATGCAGAAAATACAATAAAATTGAGTGGGAATGATTCACCTGTGTTCCACAAATTTTCACTAATTACAAAATTTGAAAATGGAGAAAACTAAAGTTCCAAAGGGAGTGAGTGAATGAATGGAAGAGTAAGAGCCAACCATTAAAGAGAAAGTACTTGGAGAGTAATGGTTGACTTGTTGACTCTATTCTATACCATGAGTTCTGCTCTACACGTTACATCGTTAAAGGTGTCAATGATTTTGATTTCAACGCATTTATTTTCTCACATGGTTGATGTGGCTCCATATATATATATATATATATATATATATATATATATATATATATATATATATATATATATATATATATATATATATATATATATATATATATATATATATATATATATATATATATATATTGTTCTTGCTAGAAAAATTATGTAAATGTGTTTAGGATTTGGAGGCTCAAGTAACGATCTTGAATTCTAAGCCATCGAATGTCTTGCTTATCCTTACCGGTCGGAGTATTATTTATACGAGTCCATGAATCTTGCGTCAAGCATACCACCATGGCCTCTATCCACGTAACTATGGTGCCTTTAAGGCAAGTAACGTCTGTCGCCTCTATCATTATTTCCTTTATAACGTGCGCCACCAAGATTTTAAGGTGGTAGTTACACTTCTTTTAAAGCTCCAAGCTATAACGGTGTCAGGCTGGATCATAACGCTTTTAGGTATGTACTTGGATCGTACTTCGCCCTCATATGTATGATTGACCGAGGACCGTACTCAGTCCGTATTCCGCCTTCATATGCATGATTGGCCGAGAACCATACTTGGTCTGTATTCCGCCTTCATATGCCTATCTGTCCAAGTTGCATACCCGGCTCATACTCTGTCATTATCTCTTCCGTCTGTTTACTGTGGAAAATGGTAAACAACCGCTGGTCCTCCCTAAGTCCTGAAACTAAGGGCTACTCGCGAGATCGACCAGTTGATCTCAAGACACGTGCTAAGGTTGTAAGCGAAAAAGACCTTGGCCCAGAAACGGTTTCCAGGGCCTAAGGGAAATAGCACAATGGCTTTCCACACACAGAATTCTGACTACTCAACAGAACATTAATTGGTGACTCGTGACCAGTAGTTTACGTCGAAGTGTTTTTGATAAAGGAGACGAAAGTAAACAAAAAAGGTAAAGATAAATTTAAAAGTAAATTGATTGCATTGAAATGGAAATATGGTGATTCACGTACATCAAAGGTTTGAGTGACTTTTTCTTCCTTTAGCACCTTAATTGGGCGTAGTTTGGCAAGCAGTTTGAGGGTACAAATGAACACACTAAAATTCTAACATACTGTCTTATTTATAGTATTTACAAAGTAGCTGCTAAAACTAATGAACGAACGAGATTTAAACTTAAAAACAACTTCCACACACGATTTCACCATCCGTTTAAAGCTTCGAACCCACGATCTTCTGAGGCAACTACCCACGATCTCTTTATTCTGACTTCTTCCCGCTCCATGACTTCAGAAGGAAGCTGTTTTCAGTTTCGATCCATCTTCTTGAGGCATAATAAAATTTTCTAAGTCCCCTGGCCTACATTCTCGACAACAGGATCATTTCAACTGATGCCTTCATTCGAACCAAATCTCATGTCGAATCGACCAACATGCAATTTGTCAACATAGTCTTATTTTCGACACTGTTTCTCTTTGGCTGTGTGGTCGATATGGTTTGGCCTTCTGACCCAGCTTCTCAACCGACATGTATTTTTCTGGTATTTCCAATTTGGCTTTGTAAAGTATCTCAGAACTATCTTCATTTAGGACTAGTCCTTAACCTGTAGGAACCTTTGCTTTTAAGCAATGCCCTTAAGCATACTTTACAAATTTCCGCTAACAAACTGCCCCTGAGATACCATTTTTCAATTCTTGATATTGTCGAACATGAGACAATGTTATCTATGAAGTTGCCTCTCCTCGGTTCAATCGCTTCCGCTACCTTTGTGAAGACAAACCACTATTTCGCCTTTTCATGACGTCGTGCAATCATGGAAACGATATTGCTTTATCTCGACACGTGGGAGCATTTAATGTTTGAACATCATTACTTAGGTAGCCGGTATGGCCCACCATGCTAGCGGCTTTATCTTCGCACGTGTCCTCGACGAACACGATTGAAAGCCTAGGAATCGCCACGATTTCTTTTGCCTTTAATTCCCTTCACCTCCACGCCTATAAATAGGCATTCTTCTTATTCTCTTTCTTTTCTTCTGCGATCTCATTCTTCAAACAGAAAAAACCCAGAAAAACTGCATTCTTTACACTCTCAATCTTCAGATCAAGAACCCAGGAAAACACTTCAAAATCCTAACCGCTTAGTTCCTTTAACCCAACTATCAAAGGTTTTCAATCGCTTTAAAGCTTTCATCACAACCCAAGAAGGCAGTAGCCTTTACTGCTTCATCCTTTCTCTCAGGTCCAACCCAGAGATCTTCAAAACCCTTTATACTTTTACCATCTTAATCTTTAACAATGGCAGACAAGGACAATTCAACAGCTCCCGCCGCAACTCTTCAACTCCGCCATGTTGACGGAAAACCCTATGTACCGAGCCTCTATTCTCAAGAAAAGCCAAGATTTGGGAATCACTGTACTCATTCCTTTCTCGGTTAGACGATGAACCCCACGCCTTTCTAGGTCCACTACCCATGGACGTTCCTTATGAGATTTATGTAGATGACACACGCATTGATTCTTTCCCACCAACAAGTAGCTTCCTCCGACATTACCTTAACAAACCCTATTTCACATAGCTTGTTGACAGAACTTTGCACCGCTTCCCTTGAGTCGCCTCTAAGTTGTGGCTTGGATGGAAAGACTAGAACCACACAAGGGCCAATAAAGGAAGGAAATGGGTATCTATGACCTACTAGACCTTTCTCGTGTCGGCACACCCTACTCTCGTGGCATGCTGTTGGCTGCCTTATACTTCTGGGAAGGATCCACCAACACTTTTCATACAAAGTGTGGCATGATAACCCCACATTATTGGATGTGGTTGCTTTAACAGCGTAGAAGCTGGAACCATTTTCAACCATACCGACCACGAGCCCATTCCCATCAAATTCAACGCTGGCGAATCAAAACATCCAACCTACACCAACTTCATCAACCACCATCACAACGACTCTGAGGAAATTTCTGATGAGGAGCATGTCGCTTTTCTAACTCTCGGCTATCTTGCTTCGTTTTATTTGAGGTCGATGCGATAGCCAAACAATTGCCCATTTGGCCGCCTCTGTATAGGGGCAAAATGTTTAGGCCAATTAATTTTGCCTCTTTATACGCATGACCGACGTGGTCAATCAAATAAAGAATTTCAATTCCAATAATCCAAAAAGAATAATGTATCGTTCATGGTCCTTCGTTTTGCAACTCGTGGCTAAATGCCACTTTTTCTCAAGATGTGAAGCCTTTTGACAGAGGAAGGTTTCAATTTCTCAAGACAGAGCGGGCTCGTGGGCCTCATACTTGCCCCTTACTCCTATAGACAAGACTCTCCAAATGATGAAGTCTTCAAGATGCTCTTCAACATCATGCCGATGCGGAAGATTTCAAACTCGATGGCTCCATTCACGATGGCAAGAGGGCCATTATGGCTTACGTAGTCTTTTCCACCCGTCAAGAAAGACATCGACAAAGATCCTTGGTCATTTCGACGCTTTTCGACCCCTAGTTTCTCACATTCTCCATCACTCACACGAGCCCTTGCTAACAGCTTACCAACCCAACTTGGTGGCTAGACAGTTTGATCTCTCCGATTGTGCCTAGGTCACTCTATCCGTCCCATAAATTACATATTTATGTTTTAGATGACCAAGGGATGTGATCAAGGAGACATGACACTATGTGCTCGTCGAGCCAAGCTTACATTCACTCCATTTAAATCAAAGATTCTCCCACACCCAAGAGTTTAAAACTTGGTGGTAGTCGATCTTGTTAGTTTTGTGAATGATACTTGGCAAGATGAATGAGCTAACTGTTGCTTTCAATACTTTTAAGGGAAGACAAAAATGTAAGGCGCTCATATCGAGAAATTCAAGCTTTCAACTTTTTCGAGTGGTGTACTTGCAAGCAATCTTTGTCGAACCATCCATGACGTGGCCCAAGAGCTAAAGGAGAAGGTAATCGGGAGGATTCCTCACCTCAAGATCTCCGCCACGTGAAAGACAAATATCTTTATGCACTTCACTTTGGAAACATCAAATTTCCTCCTTGCCGACTAGCCCTTTGCCCTGGCTTTTCAATCGCCTTTCCTAGATTGGTGGTATAGCTCTTGGTCAAACATTCGAAATTCTTACAAAAAGAAAGCCGACAGGTGGTTCCGACGAAGCATTGGTTGCACGACTACCCGTGCTTTCTTCATATCGATCTTGAATATGTGAGAGCTTTAGTACCTAAGGGTAACCACTGGAAAGTTTTGTTTTCACAATTTGACTTACATCTTTATTTGACTTAGCTTTTCTAGATGTGCCTCTCACAAGTAGTCGCCTAGCAAAACTCGCTCCTATTGAAAGCCAAGGAGGGTCAATCGATCCCTCGAAACTAGCACTAAAGAAGGCCCTCACAGTCTAAGGTATATTTTACTCACACCTGTGTTCATGTTTTGCTTATTCGACACCCCACTTATATTTGATGTCTTGCAGTTCACACCCATTCACACCCACTCCGATGACGAACCTATTTCCACTTCTCTCAAGAAAGCTGATTCTTCTATAAGTGTGAATGTCTATACCTCGACATCTTGTATTTCATCAATCCACTCACGCTTCTATTTCTCATGTAGAAGAGTCGAAATGCTCGCAGATTCGATCGCCCCTCCACCATATCCAAAAGGTCCAAGAAGGACAAGAAATCTCACCACAGAGGGAGGACTGAGGTAAACATCTTATTATTTTGGAATGTTAAATAGGCTTTGACTTCTCTTCTGATATATTCTTTGTTTCCACAACCATCACCGATGCCGCCTCCCCACTCCCGAAAATCCAAAGACCACAAAAAAGGAACGCATCTTTGCCTCGAGGAAAAGGCAATAAAGAAGAAAACAAAGCCCCCACGGCCAAGACTCGTGGAGCGATGGTTGATAAGAAGGTGGAGCCGACAATGGTCGATGATCAACCACTCATCACAAGACGGCGAGGTAAAGTGCTTCGACTACTTGTCACGATTAATCGCTTTACTTTCACATGCCGATAGTAGTATCATAATAAATACAACCAATGTCACTCCCGACCCTACGCTTGTGCTCGATGTCAATAAAGAAACAATGGAAGACGCCGCTAATGCTTCACTGAGGAAATAAAACAAGAATCCCATCACCGCCACCATTGGATTTATCGTATCCTCTAAGGTGTTTTGACTTACTAAATTATACCCGTCTCGATGTTTATAATTTTTCTAGGTCGAAGCTTCCAACAACGCCATAGCGCTAGACTATACTCTTATTTCGTAAGCCTTCACCTCAAGACTAACAGCTCCCAACGTACCGTGAGTTTGTTGAACTTGCTACTTGGCTTCTCTTAGTGACTCAAATTCAGTCACTAGTCCCGCTAGGCATGAAGATTATTGTTCGACTAGCTCGACTCTAGTCTTCGTATTCCCCGCAGGATTCGTGAGGTTCCTCAAACTGTCACCGTGCACTCAAATTTAGAGTCTTACTAAGAGGGATGATTCACCGCCCTCTAGAGCGAAGGATGTTTCGGCGATACGGATGTAGATGATGCCGATGCCTCTTTGGCAAGACCGGATCAATTTGTAAATTGGTATGTTTCGCCTTTAGATTCTCGACCACTCCTGTGTCTATGGTGACAAATCGGGACTCAAGCCACCAAGGTGAAGAAGTGATCGACACCATTCATACCTATGCTTTTAATCCCGACTTGCCTCATTTATCGCATGAGGATTCAGCCTTGACCGAGCTTCTTGATGCTATTGCTCGCGCGGTGTTGAGATTTCTGAATTCTCAAAGCTTATGATAGCAACATTTGAAAACATCCTTTCTCCCCTGTTGGAAAATATCACTCAAATGAAGGAGGCTGAACAGTTGGTTGACACCATGCAAGCGACAGTGAAGAGGAACGTGGAAATGGTGAAGAAGACAAAGACGGTGGTCGAAGGGTTAAAGGCTCACATTAATCGTAGAGATGAAGAGCAAGGTCCTAAAGGAAAAGAGTCAAATACGCAATGAATTGCCGAGTCGATTTAAGGAATTGGAAGCGTTAAACGCATTAGATTGTTGTAAAACAAGATAAAGAACTTGACCAAAGCTAACATTCCCGATCAAAAGGAAATAATCCAATTCACTAAAGATGCCCTTATCGCCACCGCCACAACCCGAGTCAAAGAGGAGTTACACACTCTAGGATCGAGTTGATGGGTAAGTAATACCGCCGCCTCGAGAGTGATTTCGGCCCAAAGAAAATTTGGCAACTTCGATTAATGTAACTGTTTGATGTATTTGTTTTGTGGTTCCTCATCTCTTGTAAT
Source organism: Vicia sativa (assembly GCA_021764765.1). Lineage (NCBI taxonomy): Eukaryota > Viridiplantae > Streptophyta > Magnoliopsida > Fabales > Fabaceae > Vicia > Vicia sativa. The sequence continues at coordinate 75,229,702 of CM038794.1, read as the reverse complement.
ACTTAATTTTCACCACTTTTATGAAACACCATTTCTTTTGGCATTCTTGTTTTATAATTTTGTACAATCGACATGCCGGCTCTATTATTACTATGTTCTAGCCTGCTCGACACGCGTTTTATATGGTCGTGAATTGAGATTTCTTGAAGAATGGGTTTATATTTCTTCAAGTATTTACCATTTACCCTCGTATCGCTGATCCGGGGCCAATTCTTCAAGTTCATAGCATTGTTGGAAAACTTGATTATTTTGAATGGTCCTTCCCAATTAGGAGACCATTTCCTAATAATTCGTCGCTGCTTCGTCTATAGGCAATATCACTTTCCAAACTAAATCATCAACATGAAACACTTTGTCTTTTACCTTTTATTATAGGCTTTAGCCACTCTATCATTTTGCCTCCTCAAGGCGCCAAGAGCCAACATCCTTTCTTCATCCAAATCGACCAACTCATCACCATCATATTCCAATAATCTTCATATGGTATTTCATGTTGTCAATCCTTACGGATTGACATGTATTTCGATTGGTAAACAACATCATGTCCATATACCAATCGAAATAGGGTTGCCCTCATTCTTTTAGAGACGCTCGACATGCCCACGTAGCTTGATCTAACGCTTGTTCCGCTTTCTTGGCTTTTACCCACATGCTTCTTGGATCAAACCAATTATTACTTTATTGGCAGCTTCGACTTGACCATTTGCTTGAGCGTAATAAGCGGTAGAGGTCAATAGTTTTATTCCAACTTCCTTTGTGAATTCTTGCATTTTTTGTCCCGTGAACACTGTACCTTGGTCGTTTGTAATTGTCTAAGGAATTCCAAACCGACACATAATATGATTTTGTATAAAATCAATCACTGCTTCTTGGTCGACGGTTTTTAAAGCTACGACTTCGACCCACTTGGTGAAATAATCAATACCGACTAAAATATACCTCTGCTGTTTAGATGATGCTGGTTTTATTTCCCCAATCACATCTAAGGCCCATATTCTAAATGGCCAAGGTTTTATAACGGCATGCAACTCACTTGTTGGCACGTGCTGGTGCCCCCATGCATTTGGCATTCTTGGCATCCTCTGGAAAATTCAATACAATCTTTCAACATTGAGGGCCAATAAACACCTATTTGCATCAACAACCATTTCATCTTGTGTCCAGCTTGGTGTGCACCGCATGCTCCATTATGCACACTCGACACTGCTACATATGCATCACTTTCTCCTAGGCACTTAAGTAATACCCCTTCGACAGTCTTCTTAAATAATTCATTTTCAATTAAAACAAAACTCAAAGCATGATATTTTGTTTTACGGTCTGTCGAACCAAAGGCGAATGTAAGTAGTCGACTGAGGTTTGCGCTACTACTATCTTGCTCATTATCAATTTCTAAAATTTCAAATTTTCGATCTAATGCACCTAATTTTATAATTGATAAGTCCAAGGGACAAATAAGTAGCTCTAACATTTTCTTCACTTGAATAGGCTCTTCGTCTTCATTCTTCTTGTATCCCGAGGCTTCTTGCGCTAGATCGTTATCTTCTTGGTTTTCCGTCGAGGTATGTGTCAAGGCTTTGCTCGAACTGCTTTGACATCCTTATGGAAATCACGGTACATGATTAAATTCTCTTTAACGATTTGTACTCTTTTGATACTTGTTTGATTACCAATTCAGAGTCTCCCATAATTTCGACACTCCTTGCCCCCAATTCAAGCAGCAGTTCAAGTCCAGTAATAAGGGATTCATATTCTGCCTAATTATTAGTGCAGATGTCGTCGATGGTGTATTTGAAATCACTGAATTCCACTGAGAGAAATTATCACCGTCCTATCCTCGCACCGTTTTTGTGACTAGAACCATCGAAATATAATCTCCAAGGCACTAGATCAACAAAATTTTCTGGCATAGCCACCATAAAATGGTCGACTAAGAAATCTGCCACTATTTGCCCTTTCATTGCTTTTAAAGGCGCATACGTTAAGGAATATTCAGCTAATGCTAAAGCCCATTGTCATACCCCAAAATTTTCCTCCTACCTCTCAAGACATTTCACATATCCATACTCAAGGATTTCCCATGGTTGACCTGCACAAACCTCTCCTAGGCAATCAACCCAAACTAGGGTTTGGCAACCTCGTGTCAAGGGACTTCCAACATCTCTTGTGGTCATCATGCCCCCTTAATATGCTTCAAAATTTTGCAAATGGGCCTAACTTTTCTTGGTTCAAACTTGTTCCTCAGCTAATTTGGAACCTCCAAGCCCAAGGCCACGAATTTTATCTTTATTTTTCTATTTAATTTGGATTTTAATCATTTAAGAGCCAATTAAATTAAAATAAAAGGTAGAAAATCAAAATTAAATGCAAATTGGATTTTTCTCTCATTCTTGAGGTCCAAGCAAACCACAAAAGATGGCAAATTCGAAATTGGCATTGATTGGCAAGAGAATTGATTGAAATTTGATCAAAAAGGCAATATTTGGTTTTATACCAAATCAAATATTTTTTCATTCATTGGCACATTATTTTCTCTTGATTCTTGACCTAAATCCATCCACTATATATACATGAAGCATTCACATGACACAAGGACGGAAAAATTGCCTCAAGATCCCTAAATTTTTTCAAAGAAACTTGTGAAAAGCAATTTCGATTTCTATTTTGCAGCTAATTCAAGGAGTTTTGAGGATTGAATAAGCATCCTCAAAGTCCCAGAAGCTATTCCAATCATCCCCACGCGCTTAAACACCCGAATCGGTCCAACCAAGTCACGGTTTGTGCCAACATAACTTGAATTCAATTCATACATATACTCATGTTTAATGTGTTTTGATTGCATATTTGTGTTTCTAGTGGTGTTTCTAAGCTCGTATAGTTTGATTTAAGTTTCAAAGGCAAGAATCACAAGATGCCATGGCTAGGGTTTTCGCTTCGCTTTAGGGCTTCAAATACGAAATTGGACAAAACCAGGATAACGATCGTGTTTAGAATGACGCTACAATCAATTCATGTATCCATAATTAATTTATATTGCCGTATGGGATTTTGAAAATTGTGGTCGAAGGCCGAACCAAGACCGACGCTTCCTGTTTGAAAATTCAAACGAAGAAGATGAAGATCTTCGCGCGTAATCTGGGTTCCAGGATTCAATTTCTCTTATATTCTTTTTGTTTCATTATTAAAATAGCTAGACACTCCAGCTCAGTTGGTAAGCAACGCGCGCGTGTGAAGGCATGGTCCTTGGTTCGATCCCTCGCCATGACACTTATTTTTTATCACTTTGAAAACTAACACTTTTCTTTTATTTTCTTTTAATATTTTCATTCTAATTTAATTTATCTTCAAACAATTTTCTCATGCATTTAAAAATCACCAAAAATATTTTCCTTTTGCATTTTAATCAGAAAAATACTTATTTAATTTTTGGCATTAAAATTAATATTTTTGCATGCATATTTTAATTAATTGTTAATTAACCATTAAATTGACTTTTAATTGCTTTTAATTATCAAAACCAATCCAGAAAATTCCCAAAAAATTTCTATATCATCTAATCAACATTACTAACTTAAAATCTTTTTCCTCATTCAAAAATCTTATTTTTACTAACCTTTTTCTCTTATGCGAACTTCTTATATTTCCGATTATTATGTATCTGCTTACAGGTTGTAATGGTTTGGATTATTTTCTCGCATTCTTTTTTTTCAAATATTATGTAACTGCTCATGGGATGTAATAGTTTAATTAGAGCTTTTACTTTCCGCACTCCTATTATGTAACTGCCCCAAAGCCATGTAATAGCGTAGGACTTTACTTTCCGCACTTTACTTTCTGCAATTTATTTTCCGCACCCTATAAAGTGTTAGTAACTAGGTGTGTATGGCAAGATAAAAACAACATAGATCACCTCTAATTCCAAGATAATATATCTCAATTCAACACACTCTTTTCACACATGCACCCCTTAGGGTGATTCTCTCTCGTTGCCTTTCGAATAAATGGTCATGTCCCTCAAACGTTGAGGTATCCTAGCACCGTTCCCTACGAATATATCATCATAGTCCCTTCGATACAAAGATTATAGACCCACGATGTCGCCTACGAATACATGATCTCGTCCCGCGATTGTTGCCTACGAAAAGTGATGATTGTCCCTTCGAATGTGCTAGGATACTCCTACAAGTTGCCTTCTATGACCATCCAATGTCCCTTCGAATGTCCCTTTTACATCCAGCGAATAGGGTTACCTACCAACTAATGGTACGGATAGCACTATTCTAAAGGAACGAAAACAACACGAAAAAGACCAATTCGAGTAGGTAATAAGACTTTTAGTTGCTTGCTCAAACAAAATACTTTTTCACATCCCACACTCTTGTCAAAGTTCAAACATTTTTCAAAACGAAACATTTCCGAACACTTTGTATACATTCCTACATGAATCATTACAAAGTCAAAGCGAAATGCCTTTTCAAAACATTTTTGTCAAACACACAGAAAGCACTTAAAAAAAAATAGCTAGAAGCAACTAAGAGCCCGTAGATAACTATGGATGGAAAGGGGTGCTAATACCTTCCCTTTTCATAACCTTCTCCCTTACTCAGAATCTAACGAAGGTCTTTTCCTGTTCTTTTCACCTTCCCTTAATTGGATAAAAGAAAAGTCGGTGGAGACTCTAGCTATCCGCAACATTTTGCGATCAAAATCAAAACAAATCTCAAAGTCAGTTCACCGCATTACACCCATTTACCAATTTGACTATGCAAAATTGGTTTAGACAACATATGCTTAATAATGTAGAAATGAGAAGAAACGTAAACATCAACTCGCTTTATATATGGCTTCAGTTTGATACAAGAGAAATGCAAACACATGCATAGTTTTTCTATGTCACTATACCTAGTTTCGTGACCATTTAACATACGACTAAGGTAATACATGTATGCTCGACATGATTGGTATCCTCTTGAACTAGCATACTACCTATGGTAGATTCTGAGGCTGCTTTGTACAACCTCACAGGCCTATTTCTAATTGGAGGTGCCAATATGGGAGGCTTCACCATGTACTCTTTTATTTTGTCGAAAGCCTCTGATGCTCCTCTTGCCGCATAAACTCCTCGCTCTTCGGTCAAAGTAGTGGTGAAATGCTTTAGTTTTGCCACTTAAGTTGAAATGAACCTCCTCAAGAAATTTACTTTGCCCAACAAAGATGTAAGATCCTTTTGGTCGATGGTGGTTTGACGTCCATGATGGCTTTGGTCTTGCTTTGATTAACTTCAATGCCTTTCTTATGCACAACAAAACCAAGGAAATCTCCTGCCTGCACACAAAAAGGACATTTTAATGGATTCATTTTCAACCCATATTTTCGCATCCTTTCGAAGATTTCCGAAGGTGCTCTAAGTGTGTCGATTTACTATTTGACTTGATTACAATATCGTCGATGTAAACCCGTATGAAATTTTCAATGAAATCATGGAACATAGTATTCATTACCCTCTGCACGCTGTTCGACATTGTTCAAGTCGAATGGCATGACTACCCACTCATAGGTACCTAATGCCCGGGCAACGAAACACCGCCTTCGCACGTCATCATCTCGCATAAAGATTTGGTTATAACCAAGATAACCATCAAGCATACTTAAATATTCAACCAGCACCGAATCAACTAGCATTTCACCCATCGGGCATAGCATATTCATCCTTAGAGTGGCAGATTTAAATCTCAAAATCAATAAACACTCTTAGCTTTCCATTTTCTTAATAACTAGAACAATATTAGCCAACCATCCGACATACCGCAGCTCGATGAACTTGCTTTGGACAAGTCTTTCTATTTCCTCCTTGATCTTCTACACAACCGCAATGCAATTGTCGAGGTGTTTGTTTTACCGGTTTTTCCAGCCTTTATTGGTAATTTTAGTTCGACCAATTCCCCGCTCAAACCCGACATTTCATATAGTCCCAAGCAAAATAATCTTTAAATTTTTAGAAAAGATATTACCTCGCCGAGCTTTTGGTCAATGTTGGCGCTAATGTAGGTTGGTCTTTATCACCCTCACGCCTAATGTCGATTTCTTCCAAAGGATCTTGTGGCTACATTTTTCCGTGCCATGGGATCCTTTTCAAACCTAGTGGTTCGTCGTCAGATATGCAATCCAGACGTTGCTCATTGACGCCTTGTTGACCGCTTGCTTTTAGTCGGTGGTTCGTGCTCTACACCGTAATTACTTCCTCTGAAACGGAAAGTTTAACAGCTTCTGTGTCCATCTTTTCTTCTTCAGCCTCTCTGGCCGAATTTATCTTATTTTCGGCAATGTACGCCGAAATCCTTCTCAGAGCCTCTAGCTCAGACATCACCATCGTGATGGTTTCCCAGCTTATCGGCACGGGCTCCTCCGCATAGGGATCCTCCGAGGTTCAACATCCCACACAACCAGAGGTTTCATGCGCTTCAAAGAAACAAATGCCTTATTTAAGTTGGCATACACTTTTCCGCTGGATGACAAGGGGAGATATTGGCCAATTTCCTATCGAACTGGTTTTGGCCAACAACATTGACATCTTCCATAAAGTATCCTAGGTCAGCTTCGATGTTCTCTACGATGCCATCTTCTCGCCATATGATCAAGCGTTGATGCATAGAAGAAAGCACAAGACCGACTCCATGCAACCATTATCTGCCCACTAGCAGATTATAGCTTGGTCGACCTTGGATGACCATGAATATTGTCGGCCTAGTGACTGAGCCGATAGTAATATCTACCTGGATTACCCCCATGGTAGTTTTCGTTCTTCCTTCGTAGTCTGACAAGACCACGTTATGAGACCTTATATTGGTGTTAAACTTACCGATCCTCTTAAGAATATGATGTGGCATGATGTTAACAATCGCGCCACAATCCACTAACACCTTGTTAATGGTCGTTCTTCAACGCTTGTCGATTAGCAAGGGCTTCAAATGGTTCCTCATAGCCATATCGGCCTCTCAAAATGCATCTTGGCTCTCAATGGAGCCATTGTACATCACAAAGTAGCAAGTTGGTCGTGTAAAGCCATTTCAAAGAAGATCAGATCATTAATGTTCTCTACTTCATCGGCACGTTATACTCTTCCGGGAGTATAGAGACAACATTGACTAGATGTCCAAGCTTGCTTTAGAATCAGACAAAGTCATCGCTGCCTCATCGTAACCATGGTCGATCGCTTGTTAACACATTCCTTGATCCGTTGATTGACAAGAGGGTCGACTTTAGGCTTGTACCGCCGTGATTCTTTCCTTTGTTGATGAATCGCTTAGCAAGACCAATGGCTTGTCTTTTAGCCCGCTTTTCTTCGGAAACGCTCCACTAAGTTCGACTCATTGGATTTTTCCCATGTAATTTCGACACATGGCTTTTTTTCTAACGCACCTCTAATCGATAGCTCATGGGTGCTTTACCTTTTTCTCTTATAACACCAACTGCATTTGATGGCCAAGCGGCCATTTGAGGCTTGATCCATGTCCCTGGGTGCAAAGTACGACTTAAACAAAAGTTTTTGGCCTAAATTGATGACCGGGTCTCTTCTGCTCCATCGACCCTTCCCTCTCCAAATGTAGCTTTTGAAATTTTCAACAATGACTGCTGCTTAGCTACCGCATCTAGGGCACAAACCAACTTGAGCACCCTTGTTTTTGCAACGATATAGATAACTGAGCAAGTCTTCATCGTCTCTGGGATAGACGTCAGCCAAATTGACATGTGGACTCTCATCAGTGCTTTCTTCCAACATGGTGTTGTCGAACTTCAAAGGATGTCGACTCATGTTGATGTCGATGTGCTCAAAGAATAAGGCTTCTTTTTGCCTCAGAGGATCAATATCAATCTTCTGTTTTCTTGCAGCAAATTTCAAATGACCCTCTAGGACAGACTTCTGAACCAGATCCTCGAAAAGAAAACATTGAGAGGTTGTGTGAGCAAGATAACTATGATATTTACAAAAACCTCTCTTTTGCCTTTGGTCTAATGGTGGAAATTTAGCATTTGGGGGTACTAAATTTGACCATCTTTGACTAATAAATCAAAATCTCCTCACATTTACTAACATTGAACGATAAGTTTTTGCGTGAGTTTTTGAACTAGTTTCGATAGTAGGGCTTTTCCCCTTGGCAAGAAACAACAATTTACATTCATATGCTGACCCTGATTTTAATTCAACCACATCTACGTCTTCTATCGATATGTAATCACCGTGATATGGGATCTCAGATTCAAGTTCCATATAGGCTACCTTCTTTTCTTCGACTTAGCCTTAATATGTCTAACTTTCTAGTTGAAGGAGCTCAAGGTGTCGAACCCTCAACCAATTGTGACATGCTCTTAATGAAGTTTGGATCTATTTTCTTCTAATGGAGTAATCCAAACCTCTAGCGTACCATTTGAACAAGTTCATGTTCGTGCACTGGGTATAACACCTTGCTTTTAATGATCTGAACCTATTTAGATAATCATCTACTATCTCAAAGAAACTTCCTCTTAATGCTTGACAATTTGACCAACCACTTTCAATGCCCTCATAAACCTGCTCGTGGAAAGTTTCTCCAACTTCACCAAGAGTTGATCGAATCAAAGGTGGTAAACCACGTAAAGGTCGCTTTAGTAAGGGATGAAGGGAAATGTTTCACCCTTAAGACTTCATTATTTTCCATGTCTCCTGACTCAGTCAGGTATCTGGCGATGTGTTCGACCGTCGATTCCCCGTTTCTCCTCCAAACTTGGTGTATTTAGGAATTTTCCATCCCCTAGGGTTTTCGGTTTGTAAAATGTATTCTGATAATGGAGAAGAATATGTTGGCCTTGGAATTGTATTCATACCATTACTATCCATAATCCTCTCGAAAATGTTGGTTAGGTTATTCTCGACAAATAAATCCTCCTGTCGAACTTGATCAAGGGTTTGGTCAGCCTCCTGGTGTCTTTGCACTAAAACCCTAGGTGGGTTGACAACGACATTTCTTTGAGGTGTCGCAACTTGACCTTGATACATGGTTTCTTCTTCTACTTCCCCCATGTCTCCTTGGACATGTACGAGTTGTTGAACTCGATGCCGCTTGGGTGCGCCTAAGAAGTTACACAGGCGTGTCAATTGTGTAATAACCTATCGGTTTGTTTCAACAGATTGCCTATTAGTCTCGATTGATTCTTGCACTATGGGGTTAAACACATTTCCCATTTGGTTACTTAACATATTAACTAGCTCATGGTTGCTATCATCCATTTGTTGCCTCAATACTGTCACAGAGGTAGTATTTAAGCGCTGTACGTGCATTTCCTATTTCCCATTGCATCCTTGTAAAGGGCGCTATTCTGTGATGTTATCGACACTATTGCTACACTAGGGTCAACTGATATCCCGTCATTAAGGAACACGACATTCCATAAGGGGGATTCCTAGAAGTACCAAATCGAGGTATCGCTGTGTTCGGAATGGCACTCGTGGCCACCACAGGCCCTGGACTCACCGGTGTGGTCTGGGGAATGGAAATTGACATCAAGCAGCCCAGAGGAAGTTGGCTGCTCAAAGGGGAAATGGTGCAAGTGAAACAACTGGTCGGCAATACCCTGCTCAAGATGGAACCTCATCCGCATTCAACGCAGAGGTGTTGTTTGTCATCTTAGATGCACGCTTCCTAGTGGGTGGTGGTTTCACTTGTCAATTTCCACTTCTAAGTTTCATGCACTTCTAAGACAAACTTGTAACAAAAGTCTAACACTTAGCACAGGGTCCCACCAGGTGTGCAATTTTGTTTATTGTGGAAAATGGTAAATAATCGTTGGTCCTCCCTAAGTCCTGAAACTAAGGGTTACTCGCGAGATCGACCCGGTGATCTCAAGACACGTGCTAAGGTTTTGGTAAATTGTATTTCTTCTGTAAGCGAAAATGACCTTGGCCCAAAAATGGTTTCCAGGGCCTAAGTGAAACAACACAATGGCTTTCCACACACAGAATTCTGACAACTCAACAGAACATTAATTGGTGACTCGTGACCAATAGTTTCTGTTGAAGTGTTTTTGATAAAGGAGACGAAAGTAAACAAAAAAAGTAAAGATAAATTTAAAATTAAATTGATTGCATTGAAATGGAAATATTGTGATTCACGTACATCAAAGGCTCGAGTGACTCTTTCTTCCTTTAGCGCGGAATTGGGCAGAGTTTTGGCAAGCAGTTTGAGGGTACAAATGAACACACTAAAATTCTAACATACTGTCTTATTTATAGTATTTACAAAGTAACTGCTAAAACTAATCAATGGACGAGATTTAAACTTAAAAACAACTTCCACACACGATTTCGCCATCCGTTTAAAGCTTCGAACCCACGATCTTCTGAGGCAACTACCCACGATCTCTTTATTCTGACTTCTTCCCGCTCCATGACTTCAGAAGGAAACTGCTTTCGATTTTGATCCATCTTCTTTGGGCATAATAAAATTTTCTATGTCCCATGGCCTACATTCTCGACAGCAGGATCATTTCGACTGATGCCTTAATTCGACCCAAAGCTCATGTCGAATCGACCAACATGCAATTTGTCGACGTAGTCTTATTTTTGAAACTGTTTCGCTCTGGCTGTATGGTCGATTTGGTTTGGCCTTTTAACCCAACTTCTCAACCGACATGTATTTTTCTGGTATTTCCAATTTGGTTTTGTATAGTATCTAAGAACTAATTTCATTTAGGACTAGTCCTTAACCTATAGGAACCTTTGCTTTTAAGCAATGCCCTTAAGCATACTTTACAAATTTCCAGTTAACACCGTCCTTATAGCTCGGTTAGGATTTTATGTATGATCATAAGCCCCCCGAGCACATGATTTCATGCCTTGAAGTTTTGTGGTCGATAAGGAACATAATTTTTAGCCGAGATATACGTCGGTTTTTGATGACGTGTGAGCGCGTGTATTACATTCCTTAGTTTTTCTGAACAGACACATACCGTGTCATAGGTATAATGATTACCATAATGGGTTTTAAATGCCAACACGCTACCTCTTCATTTTTTCCCTTTTATAACGTTCTTTTCCCCCTTTTTGAAAACATATTTCCTTTTTCATTCCTCTCCATAAAACCTCCGTTGGCCCCTGCAAAATCCGAACCTCTCCAACTCCTCCAATCGTTTTTTCCAGGTATTCCTTCTATTCCTTCCATATTTCTCTTTATTTACTCATAGGATGGTGGTTTTTATAGAATCCGATGATTTAGGTCATAGGAAACATTGGAATTATGATTAACGTAGAGCCTTGTGGGAGGAATTCATGCAAGAGATGAGAGATGCCCTAGGAGTAGAGGAAATAGACAGGGTTGTGAACAAGATTAATTCTGAAGTTCTAACCTCTGATAGTGATTCTGACCCTGACTCTTTAGGTTCCGTGGAGCTATTGATGGAAACTAGCACACCGTTTAGAGAGGAAGTCATAGGCTTCAAACAGAGTGTTATCAGAGATATAAAGATCGCAATGCTCCGTTCTCTATATAATGTTTCCTCCACAGAAACTGACGTGGTTCTTCAAGCCAGGAACTGGGAGTAGTTTGCATGTCCTGCCTAAAGGAGTAAACCCCAATGGTTTTACTTTTACGCCGGGTTTTTGAAGAATTAAACATTATCTTCCTTTACCATCTTTGACTCGACATACTTAGAACAACAAACATAGCCCCTTCACAAATTCGCCCGAACAATGGGGTTTCATAAGAGCCTCAATTAACTTGTAGGTTATGAACATTACTCGACTATAGGGATATTTCTCTCATTCTTTAAAGTAAAGAACACTGACTCTAGAAGCTGGGTAGCTTTAAGTGGTATCCCAAAAAGGAGTTTCCTTCAAACCTATACCTTAAATTTCAAAGGCTACAAGGAGCATTTTCCAAGTTAGGTGTGGTCCTCGGTGTCCATGTGTCATCTATGGCAATCGATGGATCCCTGATTTCCTTTGTACTAGACAAGTAACCCACCCCTATTTCGGATTTGACTATGATGCTATGACTCGTAAACTCAATCTCTTGGAATTTTAGACTCCTTCCGTCCGATTAGAGTTAGGGACTCATTGTCGCTACCCTATGATGAAATCCCAGCTTTCTTGGGTAAGTATATTTTTATGCCTTGCCTACACGCCAAGTTTCATTTTTATTGACTAACCTTTTTTCGTTTTTTTCCACATGCAGATAAGATGACTGATTTGTCAGTGAAAGAGCAGAAAAAGTTGATGACGGCAGCTCGTTGATAAGTGCCAAAATGTAGTTATTTTGTATATATGTTTTGTGGCACTTATCTATTCTTTTGTTGTTAAAATCATTGAATAACCCTGATTTTTGTTGTAAATACGTTTTATTGTATTTTGTGTACATATTGTACCGTTTGATTAGTTTTGTGTATATTTTGTAAGTATTGGTTGCATTATTGGAGCATTGAGAGTAAAGTCCAAATGGAGCTCCAAAATGCATTGTTGATCAATAAGGAATATAGATAAAAGATTGAAGCCATGGAAGTTAGGCAGGAAAAGCAACAAAAGTTGTTGGACTGATAGATTTCTCCAAGCAATGGCCTGAGAGGGCCACCGCTCGCATCGCCTGAGATGGTGGGGCGAGAGGATGAGGATAAATTTTGAGGTTTCACCCTGCCTAGTTACGCTGCTGGTCGCTGGGCGAGGAAAAGAAGAGTCGCCGGGAGAAACTGACCATCGCCGGGCGACGGTAGATATTTATGCCAGGTTGAGGATGTGGCCAGTTGTGAGCCAAGTTTATAAGAAGGTTCGTCGTATGATGCTTTATTTCACGGGCGATTCTTGCGAAACATCATTTTCTTTATATTTCATTTTCACCCATTTGGAGGATTTATGGTTTGGTTGTGCTTTTCTCCCAATTCCATCACTCATATAGTTTTTGATAGATTAGCTTCAAAACAACACTAGGTCTTGCTCATGGATTATTGAGGTGGATTGTTCTTCGATAGCTCGATGTCGATGTAAATGAGTAGTGTATCTCCTCTTTGTATTTCTATTTTGTTGGTTATGTATGTGTATTTACTCCGAACTCATGTATATTTATCGCCCTTGGCGTTGTATAAAGTTTGCTTTATGAATCTGTGTTGGTAATTGTATTAGGTTTTTACTCTATGTTAGGGATTTGAGATTTTCTAGAGATAGATTGCTTAGATTCTTACCCAGGATGATTATCTGTTAGTTTCTAAATGCTAGAAATGGGTTTAGAGCTGACATTTACTTAGAGTATTTGATCTTAATGCCTCTTCATTGGTGAAGTATGCTAGAGATTGGTGTGGAGGTGACGCAGTTGACTTCTGGTTGTCGAGGTATGCAAGAAATGGATATCGAGGTGATTCGGGAGGATTCTCAATTTGGGTTAGAAATAGCTTAGATTGTGAGAGATATGTGAAGACACGGACGAGTATCGTAGGCTGGGTATAACTGGATGGTAGATTTAAGTCTGTGACGGGTAGTGTGCATTCATTCAAGACAAGCTGTCTATCATTTATACTTTTTGTTCATTTACTTTTTGTCTTTTATTTTCAACTCATTTAATTCCAAACTCATTAACGTAGAATTGTGAAACGATTTAATCAATAACCAATCTTGTGGATACAATACGATATAAACTAACCGGTATATATTACTCCGTAAAATAATACCAACTCTTTGCTTTCCGCTTAATACCGTAAACAAAATGGCGCGAGATTGGTTTTATTGTTTTTGTATTGCGACAATTCCGTTGTTTTTGAGTTTTGTAATTAATGTATATATTGTATAGACTTTGTATATGAACTTGTATATTGTTACTTGTACATGTTGTGTGTTTACTTTCCATACTTGTACATATGTGTGTTTTTCCTTGTTATCAAGTATTGTTGTAAGTTGTTTTGTGTTCGTAACGTTTGTTGTGTGGTTGTTAGGACACTTTATTTAGGCTTGCGTGTGACAATACCATGGCATGAAAATAGAGGTTACTAGTGCTCGCATTAACAAAGGCCCGAGCTTATGACGAAACAAGCATGTTTTTATTTGTTTTTGCTTATGTTTGTTTACGTGTGGTGTAACGCCTGCTTTATTTAATATAATATTATATTAATAATTTTGAGTTACCGTTTGACGATTGTTTTGGCGACGAGAATATTTATATTAATAGATATGTCTATTAATATATTTGGCGACGTTTCGTTTCGGTCCGGTAAAATATTATTCGGATCGATATTTAATTCGGAATTATTCTAATTTATTGGATTAATAATATAATTAGATATTATTAGTATGTTAATTATTAATTGGGTTGTGAGGAGCAGCTTCTAGGATCGGGCTTACACCCTTGGCTAGTATGAAAACAACATATAAACCACTATTTCCTCATTCTTTCCATTTTTTACAAACCAAAGCCAATATAGAAACTTGGAGGAAAGAAAGGGCTTTGGGAGAAGAAGAGCAAGAGAAGAAGAAGAGGAAGAGCATGACCAAGCTAGAGGTGGGGTTTGATTTCCATCTCATATAGTTAGGGTTTGATGGTTATAGTTTGGATTGGGGAAAAATTGATAGTTGGTTTATAGGGTTAGGGAGGTGCAACGACCGTGTTTTCTTCCCGCCTCTGCTTGCAATTTTTCTGCTTCGCAGAATTTGAGTTTCTCGATAATTTTGTAAATTAGTTTCTGTTGCTTTTCATTTTACCAATTCCATACACTACTAGTTAGTATTGATGAAATATAACTAGAGCATAAGTTAGCAGATTAAATTTGGAACCCGGTTATGTTCTGATTTTCTGATTTTGGTAAAATCGACGACGGAGCAAGTTGCTCCGAATTCAACAAAAATTGATGTGCTAGCTAAGTTCGACGTGTATAACGTAGTGGTGAGGTTAGTTGTAACACCCCTTCTAAAATACCCCGAATAATATTAATTATATCAACGATTAAAGTCATAATTCATCAGAGTTAACACGGAACAGGGATGCCACAATTATTAAATAAAATAAAACCTCCAAATAAACAGAGCTATGCTACATCGAGGATAATTATTCCAACTAGTTCAATCAATTTAAGACCATGTCTTACACAAATGAAAATACCAAAAATAAAACTCATTAAACCATAATTATTCTCAATGAGATCCAAAGAAACAATTGAATAAAACTAAATCCTCAACTAAACGCTCCCCAAGGTTACAACCTAATCGTAGCATGACATCGACACGCGGACTAAAAAGGCAAGCTCTAGAGCCATCCTCACCAACTCCTCACCGCTAACTTTAATGAATTGTTAAATTAAGGGTGATACTTTTCATAATTAAAACACATTATAAGCTTTTCAATCAATCATATATCACAAGCATATTATTTCACCCACTTAACATAAGTTTAGATTCAACACACAATCACATTCATACAAGTCATTATGCATAATCAATAGATAACAAAAGAATTGCAACACCGAAGACATCCTAACATGTTACAATTCCATGCAAACACAAATGCGCATACGATCCATGTGGTACCAACACGTGACTAAGTCACCCAACACCGATCCATCATCAACCGGACATAAGAACCATCGATTCGTCCATAAACACCGGACACTAATCCAAATTTAACCACCCATCCTCACTCGTACCTATCGGCAATCCAAGTCAAATTTCGCACAATGGGAATTAACTTCACCAAAACAATGCATATGCACGCACATCACTAGCATGCAACATCAAATCAGTCTATGTAATACATCAATTTATCATAACTGAATCAAATCAATCAACATGATATTTCAACCAATCATGCATACAATTAATAGCATAAACATGCTTTACATTCACTCAGTATCAATACATCCATCACCACAGTTTCACTGCTACATACACCTCAATGTGCGTCAGTCAATAATTGTTTATTTCGAAATTCAAATCTTTTTCAAAATAATTTCAAGTTTTAGAAAATCTTTTCATTTTATAAGATAGATCATTAAATTTAAGAAACAACGTCCAAAACGGCGCTCAAAACGGACTTACGGTTTGAAAGTTATGAATTTTCAAAGTTTTAAAAATTTTCAAAGCCATGGAACCCGGTTCCTCCCCGAGTAACCGCCCCACAATTCAAAAATAACACGCTGAAAATGTATGGGGAACCCGTTCCTCCAGAACCGTTCCCTAAGAAAAATTATGTTTTCTCCGAAAATCATCGGAACCCGTTCCTCCTGTGAGTAACCGGTTCCCGAGTTCAAAATGTCATTTTTCTCATTTACATGCCGGAACCCGGTTCTCCCATCGGGGAACCGGTTCCCGCGATCATCGTAGTCAAAAATACCGCTTTCGCAGATTTCAAAACCATTTTTACTATCCATCCCAAACGTGTCCATATATTCCAACACATCAAAATCACTCATTTAACCTCATTAACATGCAATTTAACATGAATTGCTCATTCCTATGGACTCTATATCATACTAACCCAAAATTATTCACATTCCGACACAATAGGGACACATCTACGGTAACCTAGAATTTCTAGACCAGGATTCCCTAACATACTATGATCCATACAATTGAAATCAAAACCCATAATATGAATTAACTAATCAAAATCACCCCTTACCTTGTGAGTTCTTCGAATTCTGACACTTTAGGTTTTCTTCCTTCCTTTTCCTCTTCTCAACTTCACGTATGTGTGTTTTCTCCAAAATAACTCCTCTTTCTTTCTTTCCTCCTTTTATTCCTTTAACATAAATAAAATAAATAATGTGAGTAGAGTCTTTTACTCCTCACACCCTCACTTTACTCAACACACCTCTAATATTTCCATTCTTTTATTCCATAATTAAACCAAATAAATCCAATATATTAATAAATTATATTCTCAATTAACTTAATAATTAAAAATCATAATTATTTAATTATCGAATTATTTTGGGGTGTCACAACTCTCCCCAACTAAAAGAGTTTTAGTCCTCGAAAATATACCTCAGACGAATAGTTCGGGATACGAGTCCTTCATCTGACTCTCCAGCTCCCAAGTGACATTTCCATCTGCTGGTCCTCCCCAAGCCACTCTTACCAATGCAATCTCTTTGCCTCGCAACTGTTTCAACTTTCGATCCTCTATTCTCACAGTACCGCCCAAACCAAATTCTCTCGCACTGATATCATCTACCCGAATCTCATGAGACGGATCAGCAATGTACTTCCTTAGCTGAGATACATGGAAAACATCGTGCAAATTCGCAAGTGACGGAGGCAACGCAATCTGATATGCAACCTTCCCAATTTTCTTGGTAATCTGAAACGGACCAATAAAACGTGGAGTCAACCTCTTTGACTTCAAAGCCTGACCAATACCAGTCATCGGAGTGACTCGCATAAAAACATGTTCTCCTTCACTAAACTCAAGATATTTCCTCCTCTTATCATGATAACTTTTCTGACGACTCTGAGAAGTCCTCATCTTCTCCTGAATCATCTTAATCTTTTCTGAAGTCTGTTGGACAATTTCTGGTCCAATCACAGCACTCTCTCCAGTTTCATACCAACACAATGGTGTCCGACACCTCCTACCATACAATGCTTCAAACGGAGCCATACCAATGCTCGAGTGAAAGCTATTGTTGTAGGTAAACTCAATCAATGGTAGATAACTATCCCAAGCTCCACCTTTCTCGTCAATTCGGAAATCGCCTCCTTGACCTTGGTTAATCAATGTCAACTTATCAACTAATCCAATATCAAACTTCTGTCCATTTCTAATCTCTTCCAAAATACCACTAGTCAGCTTCAACATACCCAATTTCACACTATTCTGAGTAGTTTCACAAACCAAACTTAAATCTCTGAACTGCTCAACCAAATCTAGCTCACGGACCATTAACATCGACATATGCAAGGACTTCCTACTCAAAGCATCTGCAACAACGTTTGCCTTACCAGGATGGTAATTCAATCCGAAATCATAATCCTTTAGGAATTCTAACCATCTTCTCTGCCTCATGTTCAACTCTTTCTGATCAAAGAGATACTTCAGGCTCTTATGATCACTGAATACCTCAAACCGAGAACCATATAAATAATGCCTCCACAACTTCAAAACAAATACAACAGATGCCAACTCTAAATCATGAGTCGGATAATTCCTTTCATGCACTTTCAATTGTCGTGAAGCATAAGCCACAACCCGCTTATCTTGCATCAATGCACCACCTAATCCCATTAATGATGCGTCACAATACACAACAAAGACTTAGTCGGATTCGCAAAATCAAGATCGGAGCACTTGTCAACCTCCTCTTCACTCTTGAAATCCTTTTCTCACATTCAACATCCCAAACAAATATCTCGACCCTTCCCGGTCAACTTAGTCAACGACAACGCTAGTTTGGAAAATCCTTCAATAAACTTCCTGAATAACCTCGCAAGACCCGTAAAACACGGATCTCGTAAGCATTCTTCTGCGCTTCCCATCGAGATACCGCTCTACCTTCAGATCCACAACAATTCCATTCTTGGAAATTACATGGCCAAGAAAACTCACTTCATCTAACCAATTCACACTTGACAACTTCACATAAAGCTTCTTCTTTCAACAATTCCAATACAACTCGAGATGTTCTCGATGCTCTTCGTTGTTCTTCAATAAATTAGAATATCATCAATGAACACCACTACGAACTTATAAAGATACGGATGAAATATCCTGCTCATATACTCCATGAAAACACCAGTGCATTAGTAATTCCAAATGGCATAATGTAATATTCATAATGCCCATACCGCTCTAATGTAGTTTTCAATATCCTCCGACTTCACACTAATCGATGATATCCGTATCTCGATCAATCTTACTAAATACACAAGCTCCAACGAGTTGATCCATCAAATCATCAATCCTGCAAAGGATACCGATTCTTGATTGTAACTTTATTCAACTATCGTAGTCAACACATAATCTCATCGAACCTTCCTTCTTCTTAACCAATAACACCGAGCACCCCACGGCGAAACACTGGACTAATAAACTTCTTCTCAAGCAATTCCTCTAACTGCTTCTTCAGTTCGGCTAATTCAGATGCCGACATACGATAAGGCGCCATCGACACCGGACTAGTTCCAAGAATCAAATCTATAGTAAATTCTACCTCTCTCGTGTGGCACCACTAACGCCTTCCTAAACACCTCTGGGAATTCATTCACCACTCGAAATCCATCACCCTTTGCTTTTCCCTCCGCTTCTATCGCAGAATACAACATAAACACCACCGCACCATTTTTCATAGCTAGGTTCATCTGTTTAACCGACAATGTCGCATCTTCGACACCAACCTCTTCAGGAAAAATAACCGCCAAGACAATAGCTTGATATGAACCCGTTGAATTCCAACCAGTTCATTCCAAGGATGATATCAAGTTGTTCTAGCGGTAGGCACACTAAATCCATACCGAAACCCCTACCAAAAATCACAATAGGACAATCCCTACAAACATATGAAGTAGTCACTGAACCCGACGCATGAGTATCAATAACCATACTTCCATCCATATTAGAAATTTCCAAATTCAAAATCTTTTAGCATAATCCAAAGCAATAAAAGAATGCGTAGCTCCAGTATCAATAATCGCAATCAAAGGTATGTCATTAATAAAACATGTACCTTTAATCAGCCGATCATCCGTTTAGTCTCCGATCCGCATAATGCAAACACTTTACCACCACCTTGCTCTTTCTGGGTTTTGTAATCGAGGACGAGTATGACCTTCTTCGCCACAGTTGTAACAAGTCACCACTCTCACTTTGCAATCATTGGCCACATGGCCGAGCTTCCCACACTTGAAACACTTCTTATCATTACTTTTGCAGTCCACCATATGATGTCCTGTCTCACCACACTTGTAGCACTTAATGGAAGAACCAGAATCTCCTCCACCCCACTTCTTCCAACAGTTCGGATCTCTTGATTACTCCTATCATAAGGCTTACCATGATCCATTTTTTGCTTACCTTTCCTATCAACATACCCTCGAGCATTCGACTTAGTGTTAGCAAGGTCCTCCTCTAAAATCCTACCCAGTCAACCGATCGTAAAAATCTTCTGACACCGATACCGAATACCCTACTTAATCTCATCACGAAGACCATTCTCAAACTTGATACATTTGGAAAATTCTCCATCTGCATCGTTAGTATAATGAGCATAATACTTCGCTAACTTAGTAAACTTCAAGCATACCACTCAGCCTTGTTACCCCGCTGAGTTCCGAACTCAATCTCTTCTGCCTCGATGTCCTCGTGAAAGTACCTCCTAAAAGCTCTCCGAACACACCCCAAGTCAATGCAATACCATCTTCTTCCAGCCCGGTAGCAACCCACCATTCATCGCCTTCTCTAACATGTGAGTCCCGACTCACCTTCAAATTTCTTCAAAGACAACAATCACTCAAGATCCTCTCGATCTCCTTCAACCACTTCGAGCACCTTCGGATCATGTGCACCCTTGAACAATGGAGGATTATTCCTCCGAAAATTACCCAATTGTCTGTCACACCAATCACGCCCTGGTTCCCTCCGAGCACTCCACCAACATTCCCAAGGCCTCAAAGAATAGCATCATCATTCCTTCCGTTACCTCTTCCAGCCATTGTTCGAACATTACAAAACAATCTACATCAAGACACAAGTATCGATGCAGTTACTTACACTAGTCGCATACTAAAAGGGATAACGACACAAGACAAGATCGACTATGCTCGATACCACTATTGTAACACCCCTTCTAAAATATCCCAATAATATTAATTATATCAACGATTAAAGTCATAATTCATCGTAGTTAACATGGAACAGGATGCCACAATTATTAAATAAAATAAAACCTCTAAATAAACAAAGAGCTATGCTACAATCGAGAATCATTATTCCAACTAGTTCAATCAATTTAAGACCATGTCTTACACAGCGGAAAATACCAAAAATAAAACTCATTAAACCATAATTATTCTCAATGAGATCCAAAGAAACAATTGAATAAAACTAAATCCTCAACTAAACGCTCCCCAAAGTTACAACCTAATCGTAGCATGACACCGACACGCGGACTAAAAAGGCAAGCTCTAGAGCCATCCTCACCAACTCCTCAGCTGCTAACTTTAATCTGAAATTGTTAAAGTAAGGGTGAGACTTTTCATAATTAAAACACATTATAAGCTTGTCAATCAATAATATATCACAAGCATATTATTTCACCCACTTAACATAAGTTCAGATTCAACACACAATCACATTCATACAAGTCATTATGCATAATCAATAGACAACAAAAGAATTGCAACACTGGAAGACATCCTAACATGTTACAATTCCATGCAAACACAAATGCAGACACGATGCATGTGGTACCAACACGTGACCAAGTCACCCAACACTGATCCATCATCAACCGGATACGGTAACCATCGATTCGTCCATAAACACCCGGACACGAATCCAGCCTAACCACCCATCCTCACTCGGTATCGATTATCGGCAATCCAAGTCAAATTCCGCACAATAGGAATTAACTTCACCAAAACAATGCATATGCACGCACATCACTAGCATGCAACATCAAATCAGTCTATGTAATACATCAATTTAACATAACTGAATCAAATCAATCAACATGATATTTAAACCAATCATGTATACAATTAATAGCATAAACATGCTTTACATTCACTTAGTATCAATACATCCATCACCACAGTTCCACTGCTACATACACCTCAACGCCAATAAATTGTTTATTTTGAAATTGACTTTTTCAAAATAATTTCAAGTTTTATAAAATCTTTTCATTTTATAAGATAGAGCATTAAATTTAAGAAACAACGTCCAAAACGGCGCTCAAAACGGACTTACGGTTTGAAAGTTATGAATTTTCAAAGTTTTAAAAATTTTCAACGCTTCATGGAACCCGCCTCCCTCGAGTAACCGTTCCCACAATTCAAAAATAACACGCGAAAATTTATGGGGAACCCGGTTCCTCCTGTAGAACCGTTCCCGTAAGAAAAATTATGTTTCCTCCGAAAATCATCGGAACCCGGTTCCTCCCCAGGAGTAACCGGTTCCTGAGTTCAAAAATGTCATTTTTCTCAATTTTACATGCTGGAACCCGGGTTCTCCCACTGGGGAACCGGTTCCCATGAGCATCGTGAGTCAAAATATCGCTTTTACAAGATTTCAAAACCATTTTACTATCCATCCCAAACGTGTCCATATATTCCAACACATCAAAATCACTCATTTAACCTCATTAACATGCAATTTAACATGAATTGCTCATTCCTATGGACTCTATATCATACTAACCCAAAATTATTCACATTCCAACACAATAGGGACACATCTACGGTAACCTAGAATTTCTAGACCGGATTCCTAACATACTATGATCCATACAATTGAAATCAAACCCATAATATGAATTAACTAATCAAAATCACCCTTACCTTGTGAGTTCTTCGAATTCGATAATTTTAGGTTTTCTTCCTTCCTTTTCCTCTTCTCAACTTCACGTATGTGAGTTTTCTCCAAAATAACTCCTCTTTCTTTCTTTTCCTTCTTTATTCCTTTTATTCCTTTAACATAAATAAAATAAATAATGTGAGTAGAGTCTTTTACTCCTCACACCCTCACTTTACTCAACACACCTCTAATATTTCCATTCTTTTATTCCATAATTAAAACTAATAAGACCAATATATTAATAAATTATATTCTCAATTAACTTAATAATTAAAAATCATAATTATTTAATTATCGAATTATTTTGGGGTGTCACATTAGTTTTTAGAAATTACAAGTTTTTACGAGTTGACCCGAAATAGGCCAATTTACGGTTAAAATGAATCGGATTGCATTTTAGTAGATTTAAGACACGTATGGACAATCTGATTGTGATGTTGACGATTATGATTAATGCCGGTTATTAGGAATAGCTTTCGCGACGATTATAGATGTTTGACTATTTTTCCGTATTTGGAATCTAATGAACGAATTGATAATGATGTGGTGTGATTAAACATGATGTTTGCGATGATGTATTTATTAATGAATACTTGATGATATGCGATGCGATGATATATTTCTTTGTACATGATGAGGTGATGATTATATTGAGGTTGTTAATAAATGCTTCTGATTTGTGAATGCATGATTTTTAATGATGATGAATTGTTTGGTGATGTTTTGCATAATGCAAATATGATGCGATGATATATTTATCTTGATGTGGATAAATTATGGCGATGTGGGCTTTATGCCAATTTTGATGAGCGATGATGATGTTTTTGTTTGTGTTGATTTATTGTCGAGTCACATACATTGCATTGGCGACGAGGGCTTTTATGCCAAGCGACGGGTAGCACATGCATAACATAGTCATGTCTCATGGAGTCGGTTATGTTTACGTTTGAGTTGTTTGGCGTTGGGTTTTTAATTGATGGATGATGTTGAATTGCGATGATATATGATAACTTTGATGAAATGCTTAATGAAAATATGATGTGATGATGTTTGTGACGATGGGCTTTTATGCCAAAAGCGATGATGGGCTTTAGCCAATTTGTGATGATTTTATTTAGGTTTCTTATGTTATTAGCATTGTTTGATGTTGTTGGTTGATGTTGTTGTTTAGGATTGTCGTGTTGATTAATGACATATTGACTTGTGATTATTTCGTTGATGAAAGTTTATGTGTTGTTATGATGATTTATGTCGATGAGGTTATGACGATAAATGTTGAATTATACACATTAGAATGACGATCAAAGTAAGTGAGATTTAGATATGTGTTGGAATGCACTTACTAACCTATATCTTTTATAATTCCAAAACTATATATATATATATATGCTATCATGCCTTTAATTATATGTTTTGGAGTATCTCACCCTTTACTTGTTTCGCTACCTTTATGTTGGTAACGTGTGTTATGAAGACGGAGTTTATAATGCTATTAGTCGAGTCGGTGTCGCCTCGATACGTAGCACTGGGGAATAATCATGTTGTCTTGTTGTTGTTTTTCCTTTTGTAAATAAGAATCATACTTTATGAAAATATGATTTGTTAAGGAAATTTAATAAAGAATATGTTTTGATTTTTATGAATCAATTTATGTTTTCCGACGATGCTATGTATCCAAGATTTATACTTTAAAGCAAACTGTTTAAAGTAATTTGGTTTTGAAGGTGTGATGCCTCAGTATTGAATTTATGAAATTTTAATTTTTACTCTGATTTTTGCATATATAAACCTTGGGTAATATTGGGGTGTTACATGTGGTGGCTTGTGTTTTACCAAGTTGAAATAGGACTTGCTCTTAATTTCAAATCTTCCCTTTTCAAATTGTTAATTCATTTTCACCATGTTTTCGTATCGTAATTTGTGTTTGTTTTGTTTTGTCTAAGTGTGTTTTTCTCAAGCTTATCGTGTTTAGCTTGAGGAGTTTTGTTGGTTGTAAATATTGTAAAAAAAAAATTTCTAATTCTTTTACTATTGTTTGGACTCGAATTTTGGTCTGGTAGCTTGAGGTTACATTTGGTGAATTTTCGAGTTTGATTGTTTCAATCATGGATGTATGGTGTTGTACCTCAAAATTTAAACTCTTCTTCTTGTACTTCGGCCTATAATTCGATTGCATAAACATACATGTAGTCGATACATAGCATTGACCATGGGGTTACTGTGTTCAAAGTATCCTAATTTGTGAAAGAAATGGCGATTTCGGTTATTAGAGATCACTTTGAGGCCGTTACCAACAAAGAGTTTATTCGCTATTTCTCAATAAAGCGAATTTTGAGTTTTCAAATATTTTGGGCACCTGCATATGCTCCTCATTATTATCTACAACTTTATTTTGAAAGCCAAAAGAAAATTGTGTGAGGAAGGTCCCCAAAGAAGTTGATTTCTCCAGTGGTTTAAATTGAATTTTAGTGCTGAACTATGTATTCTTCCCACTAAATAGTCTATATCTCCCAGCTAGAAACTCGAAATTGAGCGGGATCGATTGCTAAAATTCTGTATCGAAGTTCTCTACAACTTTCATTTGCAACTCGGGAGCTGATTCCTTATCAATCATTGCCAGAATTTTATTCTTCGGAGTTGATTTTGAATTGAACCGAGTAATTTTCATCTGATACGTGAAGTTCGAAAATTCATATGTCACTCGATTTTCATCGAATCAAGGTGGGACCAGTGCCAAAAGTTCACAAATTTCGTTAGCTTAGATTTTCTTAGAAATACTCATTTGCAAATTTTGATCAGAAGAGCCTCGTTCGAGGCATTTTCTTCGAAGAGCACAAATAAAATCCTGCATGTGTCAAGAGTCTCGAAAACCAGGTTGAAACTTCAAAAATTCGTATTATCTTGACCTTTCCCCAAATCAAGTCAAAATTTTTATTTTCGCAAGCAAAATCGTATTCCAAACACTTTTCGTGTGTATTTCGACTTCAAATTCCGCACGGATTTGCCTGTTTCGGATTAATTATGAAAATTATTCGGATAATCATTATTTGGGCTTGATTATGGATCAAAGGCACTCTTCGACTCAACCCCCAAACTATAAATATATTTTTTCCTTCACAAATCATAACAACACAATCATTTGCTTAATTTTCAACACCAATCACTCTCTATTTCTCTCTCAAACCAAAGCAAAATTTCAAGAACAAAGTTCAAATTTCAACTTTCCCTCCAAGAAACCACTACAGGCCGCCACCTCCGCTCGACAACACCACCGCAGACCGTAAGCGCCTCCCCATGCTAAGCGTGCCCTACGATGTCTCACTTTTCTCATTGCAACTCTCTCCATAGGATCTTATTCCTCTTCTTATTCTTCTGCTCGAATCTGACATAAAAGAAACTACTTACTCTTGATTTCTCTTAAATTTCAAGATTCAAGCCTTTATTCCCCAATTCCTTCAATTCTCCATTGAAGACTTCAAGTTTTCTTCAAGGATTCAAGGTTGATTTCAAGGATTATCATCAATTGCATCGATTTGGTATTTTCTTTGAAGAGCACAAGGAATTCCTCTTCAATTTGATTCAAAACTTTAAGTTCAAGTAAGTGTTTAGTTCAATTAAGCACTTATTTTAAGCTATTATTGACTTTTAAATTTTCTTGAAATTGAATATTGTCATTGCTTGCAAATTCCATGTAGAATCTGATTTTTTGAGCTTTCATTCTTGAATTCTTTGATTTGAATTGGATTTTGCAACGTTATTTGTGTCGGTGTGAGGATGTTTGTACATAGCATGCATTTGGATTTGTGCATTTGTGTTTTCCTTGCATTTAGGTCAAAAGTTTGTGCATCTTGCATCATCTATCACTTGCTCATGCATTAGAGAGCACTTAGATTGATTGAATTGCATTAATTAATGATGATTTGAGGTATAATTTACATCCGAAAGTGTGTCGGTATGTAGATTCAAAGGCATTGTGATCATTAGGTACATTTTGCATTGTACGTAATCCATTCATATGCATCTCAAGTGTTTGCGTTAATGCACAATTTAGATTTGACACGAGCTTTCCATACTTCTTTGTAGCATGAATTGCTTGCATTGAACTTTAGCATATGGACATTAGAATTATTTTTTCAACTTGCATTCTTAACATGTTCATGCATGACTTTGCATATGATGAATATTAGAATTTTTGATTTAACTTGCAATCTTGGCATGTCCATGCATTGATCTTCATCATGTGAACATTAGAATTGTTGATTCAACTTGAATTCTTAACATGTTCATACATAATTCTTGTAGATGAGCATTAGAATTGTTGTTTTAACTTGCATTCTTGGCATGTTCATGCATTGATCTTCATCATGTGAACATTAGAATTGTTGATTTAACTTGCATTCTTAACATGTTCATACAAAATTCTTGTACATGAGCATTAGAATTGTTGTTTCCACTTGCATTCTTAACATGTTCATGCATTGATTCTTAGCACGTGGACATTAGAATTGTTGCTTCAACTTGCATTCTTAACATGTTTATGCATGACTTCGCATATGATGAACATTAGAATTGTTGATTCAACTTGTATTCTTGGCATGTTCATGCATTGATATTCATCATGTGAACATTAGAATTGTTGATTCAACTTGCATTCTTAACATGTTCATACATAACTCTTGTACATGAGCATTATAATTGTTGTTTCAACTTGCATTCTTAACATGTTCATGCATTGATTCTTAGCACGTGGACATTAGAAATGTTGTTTCAACTTGCATTCTTAACATGTTCATGCATGACTTTGCATATAATGAACAATATAATTGTTGATTCAACTTTCATTTTTGGCATGTTCATGCATTGATATTCATCATGTGAACATTAGAATTGTTGATTCAACTAGCATTCTTAACATGTTCATACATAATTCTTGTACGTGAGCATTAGAATTGTTGATTTAACTTGCATTCTTGGCATGTTCAAGCATTGATCTTCATCATGTGAATATTAGAATTTTTGTTTCAACTTGATTTTAACATGTTCATGCATGGCTTTGCATATGATGAACATTAGGATTGTTGATTCAACTTGCATTCTTGGCATGTTCATGCATTTGAATTTCATCTAAGAACATTGGAATTGGTGACATAACTTGTATTCCTCACGTGTTCACGTGTTTGATCTTCATCTATGAACATTCGAACTATTTGCTTGATTGCATGGATTGACCTTTGGCATTGAAAACGTCATAGATAGGTGGTTCAAATCAAAAAATAGGAAATTCTACAGGTTACAGACCGCACTTAGCATCAGCAGAAGCGTGCTAAGCACCAAAGTTACTGACTTTTGTGTTGCAGGTCGCGCATAGCGCCACCAGGAGCAGGCTTAGCGCCAAACATTCTGTTTGGGCCGCGCTTAGCACCAAATACCAGGCTTAGCGCGGCCTGGAACTGAATTTTCCCTTCTTTCTTAAATTCAAGTGCAAACAGCACGTGTTCTAACATTCCTAACCCTGGTTTGAGATGTATCTGATGCAAGAGTTTGTGTTGTACACACGTATGACATGATTCATTGATATTTTATGCTTGTATACCCACATATACATTCTTTTGCTTGCTTTTCGGTCTAACTCCTTCTTGTCGGTGTATCTTGAGTGGAATGTATACATGTTCCTTTGTTTGGCGCATACGCATACATTCTATTGTCTCGCTATGGTTCTCTGTGTGTTATTGCTCGGATGCGATGAACGCGCATCGCTTGGTTTTAATACCGAGTTCTTCTCACCGGTTTACTCTACGTGTGGTCTGCAGACTTGAAGTTTTCCCGAGTATTTCATTAGCTTGCACCACACTTCTGATTCTATATCCGCTTGGTAGTTTCTACACCATTTATCGATTCTCTTACAACTTTCCTAGATATCTTGAGAAGTTCAAATACATCTTTCTTTCTTTTATAAAGTTTTCTTTATGAATTTGTGTTGGTAATTGTCTTAGGTTTTTACTCTATGTTAGTGATTTGAGCTTTACATGTATAAATTTCTTAGATTCTTACCTAGGATGATTATTTGTTAGTTTCTGAATGCTAGAAATGGGTTTAGAGCTGACAATTAATTAGAGTGTTTGATCTTAATGCCTCTGCATTGGTGAAGTATGCCAAAGATGGGTATGGAGGTGATGCAATTGACTCCGTTGTCGGTATGACGTAAATGGATATCGAGGTGATTAGAGGATTCTCAATTTGGGTTAGAAATAGCTTAGATTGTGAAAGGTATGTGATGACATGGACGAGTATTATAGGCTAGGTATAACTTGATGGTAGATTTAAGTTTGTGACGGGTAATGTGCATTCATTCCAAACAAGCTGTCTATCCTTTATACTTTTTGGTCATTTACTTTTAGTCTTTTATTTTCAGCTCATTTAATCCCAAACTCATTAATGGTAGAATTGTAGAACGACGAATCAATAACCAATCTTTGTGGACACGATACGATATAACCTAACCAATATATATCACCCGATAAAAATAATACCAACTCTTTTCTTGTTAGTTTCTCTTAGATCACTTTAAAAATTGCTTTCTGTGTGTTTGACAAAAAATGTTTTGAAAAGGCATTTCGCTTTGACTTTGTAATGATTCATGTAGGAATGTATACAAAGTGTTCGAAAATGTTTCGTTTTGAAAAGAGTTTGAACTTTGATAAAAGTGTGAGGTGCAAAAGTATTTTGATAGAGCAAGCAACTAAAAGTCTTATTACCTACCTTAATTGGTCGCTTTCATGTTATTTTACGCCCTTTAGAATAGTGCTATCCGCACTATTAGTTGGTAGGTAACCCCATTTGTTGGATGTAAGCGGACATTCAAGGATATCGTATGGTCATAGAAAGCAACTGTAGGAAGTATCCCAGCACATTCGAAGGACTATCATCATTTTCGAGGCGACAATCGAGGGTCAAGATCATGTATTCGGAGGCGACATCGTGGGTCTTATGGTCTTTGTATCAAGGGACTATGATGATTTGTTTGAAGGCAACTGTGCTAGAATACCTCTACGCTCGAGGGACATGACCATTTGAATTGAAGGCAACGAGAGAATTACCCTAAGGGTGCATGTGTGAGAGAAGTGTGTTGATTCGTATATTTTATCTTGCAAATTAGAGTGAGCTATGTTCGCTTTATCTTGCCATACACGCCTAATTACTAGCATTATAGGGTGGAAATTAAATCATGGAAAGATAAACTTACGCTATTACATGGCTTTGGGGCGTATACATAATTTAAAATGCGGAAGATAAAAGCCCTAATTAAACTATTACATCCCATGAGCAATTACATTATTTGAAAAAAAGAAAACGATAAAAAGAAATCGTCCGAAACGGGATAACCGTGAAAAGGAGAGAAATCTGAAATACGAGGAAATCGAATAAGAGGAAAATGTTAGTAAAAATGCAAATTTTTGAATGAGAAAAATATTTCATGCTGGAAATAACATTAATATGCTAAAATAATTTTTTGGAGGTAATTTAATAATTAAAAACTAATTAAATGTGATTTAAATGATAAATTAGAAATAAAATTAAATATGCATGCAAAATAATATTTTTTAATTTTATAAATTAAATAAACATTTTCTGGAAATAACGCAAAAAGAAAAATATTTTTTGGTATTTTTAAATGCATGATAAAAAATTATGAAAAGAAATTAAAATGCATGAGAAATATTAAATAAAATATTAAAAATGTTAGAGTTTGTAAAAGGAAGAAAAACAAATGGTCCTGGTGAGAATCAAACCGGTGACCTTGCTTTCACAAAGCCACGCCCTGACCATCTGAACCAACGCGCACACGTGTTTGAAATCCGGAGCGAATGAATTGTAAACGGGTGTCGTTCCATGATTGCCCAGAATCACGCGCCAAGAACTTCATCGTTCTCATTTGAATTCTGGGAATTTTGCGTCGGCCTCAGTGCGACGCTATAGTCCCTGCAATTCTCAAAATCTCATACACATAATATAAATAAGTTGTGAGTACATGAATCGATTGGGAATCACATTCTAAACGCAATGGTAATGGTATTTTGGTCCAATTTAACCGATTTAAGGAAGCCCTAATTCAGTTCAGGAAACCCTAACAATGGCATATTTCAATTCAAAGCCATAGAAACTCAATTCATTGTCCGATAGCTTGCAAACTTTGTTCTAAACACAAAACAATCATCAAAACACATTAATAATGCATGATAAATGTATTCGATTTTGAAAAGTAAGAACAAACCAAATCGTGATTTCTCAATTCTTGATGCTTTTGGACAATGTAAAGGTCCTGAATGCCTGGATATCAAGGAATGTGTTTGAATCCTCAAAACAATTGAAACAAGTTGGATCGATGGTTGCTAGTTGCTTGAGAGGCACGGTTTTTTGAGTTTGAATAGGTTTCTCCACCAATTTTCTACCCTAATTCATGTGGCATGTATCAGATATATATAGTAGATGGAATTGAGTCGATTTGAGAAAGAATTAATCATCAATCAATGTAAAATATATTTGATTTTGTACCAAATCAAATTTTCTTTTTGATCAATTTCAATCAAATTCTTGCCATATCCAATCAAATTTCAAATTTGTCGGCTTTATTGGTTTTCTTGGATCTCAAGGAAGAGAGAAAATCAAATTTGTAATTAATTTTGATTTTATACCTTATTTTTGAATTTAATTTGTATTAAAATGAATAAAATCCAAATTAAATAGAAAAATAAAATAAAATTCGTGGCATTGGGCTTGATATTCCTAATTGTATAAGGAACAAGTTTGATGAAGAAAAGTAAGCCCATTTGCAAAGTTTTTGATTTCTTGAAGTATCTCTTTTGTGCACCCTTCAAAATTGCCCAACTTGTGAATGGTGTATCTTGCTCAACTTTTCATATTTTGAGTGTTCATAGACTTTTGGAAAGCTCTAAGAGTCCTCTAACCAACCTTTTGGTTTCATCTCAATTGAGTTTCCATGCTCAATATATCTTCAAAACAAAATGTTGACTTTTGTTGACTTTGAAAAGGACTCAGAATGTTTTGATCCATACCTTCCAAATGAAGCATTTTTGAACATTCTTGTGAGATATGAAGTTGTAGAGAATTGAATTTCCTTCAAAACAAGAGGTGGTGGAATAATTTCGAGAAAGTATGAAGAAGTTATGCTCACCAAAGATTGGTTGACTTTTCAAGAAACCCTAATTTAGAAAGTTCGACTTTGAGCAAATCTTGAGTTTTCTTGATGAATCATGATCAACCCTTGATCAAATGATGAATGTAACTTAAATGAGGATGTTGACCAAAAATCATGAAGTTTGGTCTGTATGTTGACCATGCTGACTTTTGTCCAATACAATTGATTTTCAACCATCCGAGCAATTGTCTCGAGGAAACTTGACTTCTAAGGCTTGAAACTTGACATGGAGAATCTTTGAAGCATTTGAGGAGGCATGAAGACCATTGAGATGTTGGAAGTCCATCTTGATTTGAGAAATACCAAACCCTAGTTTGGGCTGATTGTTCAGAGAGAGTTTGTCCGATCAACCTCGAGGAACCCTCGAGTATGGAGGTATGAAATGTCTTTAAGGATGGAGGGCAAATTTTGGGGTATGACAATGCCCCTGCTCAATCTTCTTGTACCGGAAGGGCTAGATTGGCATGCTCTTCGTGACTGGAGGTAGAAGATGATTGAACACCGAGTACACCTCGAAATTTGCACTCCGTTATCGATGATGGAATGGGCTTATAGATGCCATTTGAGAAGTTGAGATTTCGCTAGGGAATGAGTCATATGCTAGACTCGAGATTATTGATAGGAGAACCGACGGGATGGGCTTAAGATGCCATCTTTGAATGAAGTTATTGATTGGTATTGATTTTTAACCATATATGCAGATTCAAGGTGGAGGAATGTCGACAAGTGGCTCGAGACGGCTTAAGATGTCATCCAAGCAACCGAGTCGCACCGACCTGAATTGCTGCTGATAATAAGAGAGGAGTCGTAATAGTTCTTCGTACGGCTATTCCGAGGTAAGTTGGCAAAATGTGGATAGCTTCCCGCCAGGCATCGGTATCGATCCACCATGCTATCTGGAGGATAACTCAGATCGTCGTATAGTTTTCCGTCTCGCTGCATATCTCGGATCCGTTGTCGGAGGACAACGATGGTGGTCGCTCGATAGTTTTCCTTCGATTCGGTCTTAATCTCGACCATTGTTGGAGGACAACGAGGGCGGTCTTTCGTATAGTTCTCCGTCTCGATTCGTATTAATCCCGACCTGCTTATGTAAGTGATTTTCACCTGTTTTGGAGAAAACAAGAGAAACTTTGATAGAATATTGTTAGTCTTATGCAAAGTATGATGCATGACGATGTGTATGAATGACATATGCATATATTATGACAATATGAGAAATGTATGAATGATGATGTTGTGGTATTTCAAAACATATCCATCTTGAAGAAGATGTAGATGTCCCGCTGAGGATTGACTGCTTGAGATGAAGTGGGTGAAAGCCCTGCCTTTGAGAGAGAAGAAAGATATCCTCGATTCCTCCGATGCACTATCTGACCAATTTTCAAGTCTCAGATTGTCGAGGATGATAGACGTGTCACCGATGATCTGTGTGTGTACTCACTGGGAAAAATTAGAGGCGCCCACCGGGATCTTGTGCGATCTTGCCGAGAGCATTTGATAGTTACCGGAGACCGGGTTGGAAGAGTCTGGAGTCCGTTGGAATCTCTGACTGTGGTATAAAGGGTGTAGGTTTCCTCCGATGCACTATCTGACCAAGTTTCAAGTCTGGATACTACTGGAGAAAAAAGGGGAATTGTTGAGAGATATTCGTGGTGATAAATACCTGGCATGGGATGAAGTGTTGCTCGCTGAGACCGATGTAACATTGCTTAGTTGAGTGGAATCACTACTGGGACTAACACATACCCGCCGAGGAAGGTTCATGTGAGTGACACCTCCGGGGATCATGTTCATGGGGAATGTTTGGTGACTTTCGTAGTCATCTCAATTCCTCGAGCCCGTAGTAATTACTGTGTTCACTTTTCGCATGTTCGCGAATAGATTTTATTGTCAAATGCATATAATCATTCAACGCAAACATTGGACTTTATGCAAACAAAGAATAGTGAAAATTGTAAAGAGAAAGAACTTGTATTTATTTGAAATGTATGTATGGACAAATAGTTTATACACAAGAAAGGTAAAAGCTATGCAAACAATCTCTTAAGTTCCAACTATGCTAGTACTCATATATTTCAACTATCTCATCTCCTTGGTCGCTGGAAAGTGAGTGAATTGATCTTCGCCATTTGAATCTTGAATGATAGTAGTCCTGGAGGTAGATAGTGATCCGACGACATAGTCGCACGCTTAAATCC
Organism: Vicia sativa; assembly: GCA_021764765.1. Classification (NCBI taxonomy): domain Eukaryota; kingdom Viridiplantae; phylum Streptophyta; class Magnoliopsida; order Fabales; family Fabaceae; genus Vicia; species Vicia sativa. Next base: position 75,195,770 of record CM038794.1, on the reverse strand, counting down.
CTAACTTTGCCTAGACCGCCTTTCGGTTTTCACCACCGATACCCTTTTTGCCCAAGTCACCGCTTCGTGTTTTCGACTTGTCGGTGTACATGTTTTGTATATATCCTTAACTTTGCAACCCTTTTGGTTCACGGATGCCCTTATTTTTCCTAGGGTCACGACCTAGCGGTCTCGCTTATGTAGTATTTTTGACTATGTTTGCATTCACAGAGTGTGGAAGTCTTCACCATCCATGGTGCTATGTATCATAGTTCACTGAAAATAATGTCTTGACTACAAACGGTCCCTAGTGGGAGTCCATTTGCCCCTGGATCACCTTGTGGAAGAATGATGCGCTGACTACTAGATCATCGACTTGGTAGACTCTTTGCGTCACCTTCTGTTAAATGCTCGATCATTCGCTCGACAGATCGCCCATGGCATATGGACGCGAGTCGCCTCATCAATCAAATTAATCTGTCAAGGCGAGTCTCGACCCAATCTTCTTCTCCTAACTCAAGGCCTGGAGGACTCGCCGAGGGTATCTCGACCTCAATGGGTAGGACTGCCCATACCGCACACAAGAGAGAAGGGGTTTCGCTGATGTTCGTATCAGTGTGATAACCATGAAGAGCTTAATGGTAACATCTTATGCCAATCTTTGTAAGTCACCGCCATCTTCCAGATAACCTTCTTAATGTTCTTGTTGGCGGCCCCATCGCGCCATTCATCTTAGGCCGATATGGAGAAGAATTGTGATGCTTGATCTTGAATCGCATAGTTCTTGATCATCTTATTGTTGAGATTAGAGCCATTATCCGTGATAACCTTTCTGGGAGTGCCATACCGACAAATAAGATTATGTTTGATGAATCGAGCACAACATTCTTGGTAACATGTAAACGAGGTCGCTTCCATCCACTTGGTGAAATAGTCAATTGCCACAGGATGAAGCGATGTCCGCTGGAAGTCGTGGGCTTGATTTCTCCGATCATGTCAATGCCCCACATTGCAAAAGGCCAAGGAGATGTTAGAACATTTAGAGGGACCGGAGGTACGTGCACTTTGTCGGCATAACCGCATTTGTGACAAGATCGAGCTGAGCGGTGACAATCGCCTTCCATGGTGGACCAATAGTAACCTGTTCTCAAAATCTTCTTAGCCATGGTGTGTCCACTGAATTGAGTACCAAATGCGCCTTCATGTAACTCTTCCATGATATGTTCCGCTATTTTCCTCTACACAATGAGTAAGCACAAGTCGTGATCGCTTTGTATAAGATGTCATATCGAGGAAGAATTTAGATGCAAATCTTCTCAAGAACTTTTATCATCGATGTATGCCTCCTGGGATATTCCCGAGTCTCAAGATACTTCTTCACATCGTAGTACCAAGGTTTCTCTTCCAGATCAAGCTCATAACAATATGCGGCGTCAAACTTCTCGATGATGATCCGGGGAGCCTCGTTGTCCCATCCGACCTTGAACATAGATGACATAGTAGCTAACGCGCCAACCGATTCTCTCGTGGAATATGATGGAAAGTGATCTCTTCAAGTAGGGATCAAACCAATATGCTCGATATGGAATGAGATTCGATGCTCGTGATCCCACCGCCTTAATCGACCGATCACCAAAGTCGAGTTCCATACACTTGCAAGAACTTGATTCTTAAGTCAATAGCATTTGATACCCATGATGCACGTCAGATTCGCCATGTTGTTAGCAACTAAAACATAATTTGGGTGAAAGGCGATGTCCGTAGGGATGTAATGATGGCGCCAATGCCATTGCCGAGTGCTTGAGGCTCCATCAAAGACCATAGTCCATCGATCCTTGTTCGTGTCCTTCGCTTGGGCCTGGTTCTTCGCTAACTGTGACTAGTAAAACATCTTCATTGGGAAACTCGAATCGCATAGACCGATAGTCATCTACGGCTCGATGAGCCAAATGATCGGCACTACACTTCCTTTGATCGCTCGAGAAGTGTATCGATGTCGATTCGGTCAAGATCATTTGCCATCTTGCTATTCTTCCCGAGAGAGTTTCTCAAATATGTATTTTATCTGATCCATCTTGGAAATCAACAAAGTTGTGTGATTCAACATATACCGTCTTAGTCGGGAGATACCCTAAAAGAGAGAATGCCTTAAGGATTTCTAGATCACCTTTATTGCTTTTTGTTTGACTTGTATGCTTTATCTTAAGGGTTTCTGGTATTATATTGTGGGGATCCTACACCCGATCCTTCTCTTTAGCAAGTAGCAATAATCATCGCGACTGCTAGACGATATCGAAACGGTCAACATGATGGCTACGTTAGTGTGACACTTTGATGTCCCGATACTTTCATTCCCAAGTCGAGGATAGTATTTGGCTTCTGCATGGTGTCATCAAGCACTAACTAAGCTTTTAGAACCTTAATTGACCCATCTTGGCCATTAGAAGGTAGGAGATGGCCGACTTTGGTGCACTCAAGGTTGGTTGATACCGATGCTACGCCGAGATCGACTTTTGGGATATTTTCGTCGACCACTTGGTAGTCGTATTGAAATAAACGCCACGAGAAAGATCGATGATGTGAGATTCCTAGAACCCGTTACTATTATAGGACAGATGAACCAACTCAAACTTTTGGTGGGTAATCACCTATACCTCATGCAAGCCTTAAACCTAGGCTCATTGTGTGAATTGTTTGTGTGCTAAACATGACATCATGACATCATTCACATTGCATATCATTTCTAACTATTTCAAGGACCTAGGGATTTATCTTTGCTCGCTTGTAGGATTATGGCTTTAGAACCACTATCCGAATCAACTTATCGGTATACCTTCTCACCAAAGAATTGGTTTCGTAAATTCTATCATGCTACCATCAAAAGACATGGTTATCCGCTTGATTTGGTTACTCCGTTTTGAAGATATGATGCATGTCCTATTTCAGTTCTTTGATCCAAAACACCATTGCTTTACATTCCTGCATTATCAATTGGTTCCTACCGAAGAGTTCTCGTTACTTGGGGTACTTATTCTTGACCAAATGCCATTCACCGTTTAGAAAAGGTTCCTAAGTAAAGACATTGCATCCCTTACATCTTAAGCGCCGTACATCAAGCCAATTGGGAAACTAGAAGTAGAGTTAAGGGTTTACGTTAAGTTCCTAATTAAGAAAGCCCGAGAATTCTCAAAGTTATGAGTTTCCATGCATTCAAGACGCTAGGCCTCGCTAATCTATGGTTTGGTTCTATTCCCTAATTCGATCAATTCATAGATGTCAACACCATCAAGTTGTTTCTTACTGTAATCCAGGCTACCTACTGGAGACATCCTACATTCTTCCACACTGCATTTCACTAAGAGACAAGGAACTCTCAATGTGTTGTATACCGTTACTTTCTGTGTGGTTTATTTCGCACCTTCCTCCATCGCTTGAAGAACGAACAAAGGTTGAGATGGTCTCAAAGGCTAATGTCACTCTCATTCGATATCTCACTGGAGTCTTTTCTCTCAAAAGGACTTCACATTCATTGAGCGTTATGGAGAATTCCTAATGTACCACTACTTGGTATAAGGGGAGGTATTACTTACAACCCTTCTTTAGCCCACGCTTTGGTTTTGCTCAAGAGATGGTCCTCATGATATGCTTCTCCAAGACATTGTGTTCGACTACAACCACGATCTCCGCACTACCGTCAAGGTTCATACACGCCTGGGCATGGTAAAGAAGACCGATACCAAGACTTTGGGCACCAAAACTCCATTCCTTGGGAACCTTACCTCAAATGGGTGCGAGCTCGAGCTCAAAACCTCATGATGCCATTCACTGCTTTACCAAGAATTATGGAACCTGCTATAGGTGACGACTATAATCGTTAGCCATCCCGACATGCCCGATTTCAAGACTTGAAGAGATCTTGATTCAACTTAAAGAAGAAAGGGATACCTTCAAGCTCGTGTTATGCAAGTGAGAAGAAAGTGCTAGAGTTGACCAAGTTACTTCACGAGCAAAGCATCAACGCCTATATCGGCACAAGAGAAAGCTACCATGGGAGACTTAGAGCTTTTGATTCATATGCTTTTCTTTATTGTTTTGAACTATCTCTTTGTACTTAAAAAGAAAAAGAATAATAAAAAGAGTACTAATAAATGTTTGTTCATTGTTTGTTTAACAAATTTAAATCTCTAAGGTCCTTGAAAACATTGCATAGCATTCGTGATAAACATTGCATATCATGGCATAACATTGCATCATGTACATTGAAGATTGGCTTTCTCATTCTCTCGCTATTTATTTTAGCGTAAATGGCTCTTGAACAACACAAAGATCTCCAAGCTCGTAATGCCTGGCCAGCAGATGTTCACCAGCTCCAAGGCCAAGAAGATCCAAGAAGCTCATCAATGTAGAAGAAGTTGTTGGTCTTCTCAACATGGGCGTACGCTATAAAGGTGGTCCTAAAGTAGTCACCGGATATAACTATCTCAAGGAAGTGTCAAGAATGAGGGGAGTGTCAAGGTAATGAAGATGACCAACAGGAGCCCGAGAAGAGAGAGAAGATCGCACCGACTATAGCCAATACTGATGAAGATGACAAGTACAAGCAACTTGAAGACCTTTCCATGCCGTGGAAAATGAAATGTCCTGCTGAATTTTGATGATCTCGAGTCTTGTCCCGTGTGTGATTCCTCCCAAGTTCAAAGTTCCCACTTTTGCCAAGTATGATGGCATTTCTTGTCCGAAGTCGCATTAAGTCCTATGTCCGTAAGATCAATCCCTAATCGATGATGTAAAGTTGTGGATGCACTATTTTCAAGAGAGTTTGTCCGAACTCAATGGAGTGGTATTATCACCAGAGAATGACCATCCGATTTGGAGTGACTTAGCGATGCTTCGCTGCATTGAGTACAATGTCGAAGTTGACACCCACCGCATGCAACTACAAAGCATGTCTATGTGGGTCGTGATAGTTCAAAGAGTATGCTCGTAAATAGAGATCTAGGCAAGTAGTTCACCCACCCTTGTCCAATAGGGAGTTGGTTGATATGTTTATGGGAACATTGTCAGCCCATTCTTCAATCATCCGATTGAAAATCTTTAATGATTCACCGAAAGCTGATATTGACAGAGAACGATCAAGCTATCAAGAGTGGGAAGATTCATGTGAGACATCCTCAAATGCCGAGAAGAGATCTTGGTGGTAAGAAAGAAGCCAATGCCGTATGGTCGAAAAGCCGAGCCAAGACCGACCGTGCTCAACTCTGGGGAAGTTGGATCTCTAATCCTACATCAAGATAACCTCAACGAGACAACGCCACAGCTTAACGCACCACCTAAGAATGTTTACGAAGATCAACATGCCATTGTCGCAAGCCTTGCAACACATGTTGAAAGGTAGTTGATTACCTTGAGGGATCCTCCTCAAAATGTCAACACCTCCTCTCCGAGATACAATCCTAATGCTAAGTGTGCTTACCACTCCAATAGCCCGGGACATAGCATTGATGATTGCTCAAGAATAAGATTCAAGATATGATCAAGCCAGATGATTGAGTTTGATCCTCCCGCTGAGACCAATGTGATCAATGCGCCTACGCCTAACCATGACAAGAGTTCCAATGTCGTGGGTGAAGATACGTGTTCAACATAGATGACTTGACCATTCCTCCGATGATCGTAAAAGAATTTGTCGCAATCCGTGTCAATCCAGATGCCCGAGAATTATCGTTGGTGCCCATCTCGCACCGATGGTTGGCTTGGTTGAGAAGACGTGTTCGCATGATGGATAACCGAGAAATACTATTCCCGAAACCACCGCAAAAGTCGTGAAGACATGTCTAAACTGATTAAAGATGAATGAAACAGACTGTCAGGGGGACACCTGACCAATGGAAAGTATGATTACATGGTAAGTACACCTGAGCTACAAGATTCTATTAGATGTTATAACCGATGGGGTGACTTTGTGGATATGCCGATGTCAACACATAGGATTTCTCTATTCTCGTGCTGAGTGGCACTCTCATCTTTCTCCCCATCGCCCGTATTCCGGCTATTCCTTATTATGGATCTGACTATCATGGCCAAGCAAGACCTCTATTGAAGAACTTACATTGAAGCTACCATTCCGCATATTGACAACATCACCGGATCCAAGAAGGTGACCGAACCGAAGAGTATTCTCCGTAAATCTCTCCTCCCAAAGACACCGCGACTCCAACTCGCACTCCAAATTTATTCAATCCATTCCCAAGCTAGGGGAAAGAACTGACTCATCCCGCCACCAAGTACCAAAGGAAGTTATCAAGACACCTCCAAACAAGAAATGGAGGAAATTCAAGATTATCAAGAAGAGTGACTACAATGTGTGGAATGGGCGGGATGCATCAAGATCTCCATGCTTGCTCCCTTATGCTCCGAGGCTCATGCTAACGCCTTCGGTGAAGTTTCTTAAGAATGCTCATGTGCCGCAAGACACTACTACCACCGCTTGAAGTTTGTATTGCTAGCCCGGCCGCCAACAACGCCTAGGCTCGATGACAAGTTAATTTGACTTCTACCGGAAGAACACAAACAAAGCCTTGCACATCTCTCGTTGAATGCAAGGCCACCACACTGCCCTCATGTATTGTGGATACCGTTCTCGCTTCTCAATATCCCACCAAGACCGCTTTGATCGACTTGATGTCAAGGGTGGTTCAAACCTTGTGACATAATTGTGAGAGCTTTTGATGGTTCTAAGCTTAACCGTACTTGGAGAGCTCACTCGCCTATTAAAGTCGGTTCCCGCACTTTGATTCCACTTTTGTCATGGACATCCGTCCATCTTACTCTTCCTACTGGACGCCTCGGTACACATGGGGCGTGCTACTGTTACTCTACCTTGCATCGTGTCAAGTACCCAAAGGAAGGGAAAGTTGTTACAAGATGGTGAAGAAGAATATATGGTCACCATCGGTACCATTCCGATACCTTGAGATGGAAGGTGAATTTTGAGACTCCTTGTCAAGCTTTTGAAGCAATACCCAGTCATGCATGTTGACCTCCCGCCACTCCCGACATTACACAAGCTCCGCCTAGATGGCCTCACCGAAGATGCTCAAGATGCCGTAAGAAGGTAGCACTATTTTGGGACAGCCCACCTTCCTTTCAAATTTGATAAGACCGTTTAGGCTTCACCATCAAGGTCGAGGTGATACGCCGCGAACGCGCCAACTTCCTTTCCGCATCAGCCAAAGTGGAATCCATGCTATAGAAGACGTGACAACGACTTTGACATCAACAAGTGGATCTTCCTAACTCCTATTAACGGACTCAAAGAATTGGAAGATCAAGACGCCATACCAATATCCTTTAGACAGAGTAATTGTTTGTTTTGTTTTTCTTTTCGTATTGTCTATGTTTTGAACAATGAACCTAAAGCCTAGTGCCTTACCCGGCATCGTGGCTCGTTTGTGAGGTAATTATCTCTCATTTGCATATTTTCATTCAATAAAATCGTTGGACTTTTGCATTCAATCGCTTTTCTTGTTTTACTTTATCACCCCTTCAAAAAGCTATGTGTTTTTACACACACCCACGTGATACATCGCAGTAATCACTCCGAATCTCGATAATACAATGCATGCTATTGCTAAATATGACTCGATAACCGATCTACCAAGCCAAGACTAAAGTGAGGAAGATTGTGAAGTGCGGAGAACTTGCCGACTTCTACAGAAGAAGAGCGAAATACAACCACACAAGAGCAAGTCGAGGTTGTGAATTGGGTACTAATGAAGATGTAAAAGAGATCAAGATAGGAGCGGTCTTGAGAATGCAGTCAAAGAAAGATTGGTCTTATATACGAGACTATATTGAGGTTTTTGCTTGGTCATACAAGACATGCCTGTTCGACATTGATATTGTGGTACACCGACTACCCAAAAGAGGGTTTTCTCCCAAAGAAACAAGGTTCGACGACGCGTCCCGAGATGTCGAGAAAATCAAAGCCGGGTTATGGGCTCCAATGGGTTTCTTAGTCATACTTCCTATCCACAAGTGGTTGCTATGTTGTGCCTGCATCTCAAGAAGGATGGCAAAGTACGAATGTGTGGATTACAGAGATCTGAAAAAGCAAGTCCGAAAGATTTTCCACTTCCTCATATTGATGTTCCGTTGACAACACCGCCAAGATAAAGTATTCTCCTTCATGGATGGTTTCTCCTACATAATCGATCAAGATGGCTCCCAAGACATGGAGAAGACTACTGCTACACATGGGCAGCACTTTCACAAGGTTATGCTGCTCGGATCAAGAACGGGCGCCACTTATCAACGCATATGGTGACATTGTTTCATGACATGATTCATCACTTAGATAGAGGTCTACGCCGACATTACATGATAGCTCGATCACAGATCAAGAAGAACATCTTGGTCATCTACGTAAACTATTTGATAGGTTGAAGAAGTATGATCGAGACTTAATCCCAACAAGTGCACCTTTGAGTCGATCCGAAAACTCCTAGGTTTGTTGTCGTGGTAAAGGTATTGAAGTTGACCCCGCCAAGGTTAAAGTTATTCAAGAAATGCCACCCCCGACCGAGAAGGAAGTCGAGGTTTCGGGCCGATTGAACTACATTGCCGTATCTACTGCACATCTAACCGCTTACTTGTGGAGCCAATCTTCAAGTTAACAAGAAAGATCAAGTGGTAGAATGGAACGACGATTGCCGATCGCTTTGATAAAATCAAGGAGTACCCACAGAATCCTCCTATCCCGAT
>CM038794.1:75125388-75186928 GCA_021764765.1 Vicia sativa | reverse complement strand
GATCATAGTCCCGCGATGTCCCTCGAAGTTGCGTACGAATATAGGATCTTGTCCCTCGATGTTGCCTACGAATAATATGATGATAGTTGTAACGCCCGTTTTATTTAATATTATATTATATTAATATTTTTGAGTTACCGTTTGACGATTGTTTTGGCGACGAGAATATTTATATTAATCGATGTATCTATTAATATATTTGGCGACGCTTCTGCTCGGTCCGTTTCTTTTATTCTGCCTAAGAAAATATTATTAGACCGATATTTAATTCTGTAATTATTTTAATTAATTGAGTTAATAATTATTATTATTAAGGTGTTAATTAATAAATTGAGGTTAGGGGTGAAGAGGATTAATTGCAGGATTTAAGTTGTAATCTTCAAGAATCATAGCATTTGAGAAGATTCATCTCATATAATTTTGAATCATTTTTGATAGGTTGATTTATGAGTTTGGTTGGTTGATATAACTTAGAAATGTTGAGTTAGGAGTATGGATTATTGGGTGTTTCTTGCTGTAGTAGAAATTAGAAGTTATGGAATAAAGAAATAATAAAAAGTTGTAGTTAAAAAAAACCCGAAACCATTTGCACGGGGAAGGAAGAAGAACGATTGGAGGGTGTAGCATGTGGGAGGAGCCCACCTCACCATGAGGGGCGGCCATCCCCCTCCCTAGTGCGCACGCCTCCATCCTTGAATGAGAAAGGGACGTTCGTCCAGCATTTGGGAATAAACGTGATGTTTTCTTTTTGTATGTTATGTTTTCTGCTTTCTAATAAGTTTTCCTGCATAATTCTTGTTAATTAGCTTCTGTTTCTCCCCATTTTTCCAATTCCATACACTACTAGTTAGTATTAATAAAATATAATTAGGACATAAGTTAGCCGATTAAATTTAGAACCCGATTATATTCCGATTTCGATTTTGGTATTTCATGAGAAGTTGTCAATTCAACGAAAATTGACGTGCTAGCTAAGTTCGACGTGTAGAACGTAGTGGTGAGGTTAGTTTTTCAAAATTACGAGTTTTTATGAAACGACCCGTAATAGGCCAAATTATGGTTAAATTGAATCGGATTGCGTTTTCGTCGATTTAAGATACGTATGGATAATCCGATTGCGATGTTGACAATTATGACTAATGCCGGTTATTAAGAATGGCTTTCGCAAAGATTATTGGTATTTTGATTATTTTTACGTATTTGGAAATTAGTGAATTAATTGATAATGATGTGGTGTGATTGAATATGATGTTTTGCGACAGTGTATTTATTAATGAATACTTGATGATATGCGATGCAATGATATGTTTATCTTGATGTGGATAAATATGGCGACGTGGACTTTATGTCAATTTATATGAGCGATGATGATGCTTTGTTATGTTGTTTTTATTGTCGAGTCACATACATTGCATTGGCGACGAGGGCTTTATGCTTACGATGGGCTTTATGCCAAGTATTCCTAATTATGGACAAAGCGACGGGTACCACATGCATAACATAGTCGTGTCTCATGAACTCAGTTATGTTTATGTTTGAGTTGTTTGGCTTGGGTTTTAATTGATGGATGATGTTGAATTGCTATGATATATGATACTTTGTGTTGATGCGAGTATAATGATTATGTGACGAAGTTAAAGTGTTAATTTTGTACACTAAATGCTAATTTAAAGTATGTAAGCTTTTAATACATGTTGACATACTCTTATTAACTTATATCAATTATAATTCCAAAGCGCTATATATTTTATCATGCCTTTATTTATATGTTTGGAGTATCTCACCCTTTACTTGTTTCTCGTTGCCTTTATATTGGTAACGTCAGTGATCCACGAGGATGATGAGGATTAGCTCGAGTCTCTTTATTTGAGTCGCTCGATCGATCGTAGTAACACTCGGGATTTGGGCGACGTTATTTTGATAAGATAGTTTATGTACACTATCTTATGATGTTATAACTTTATGTATTGATGATAACATGATGTTATGTATATTTTGTGAACACATCCATTTGTCTTGTGAATAGTCATATGTGTATATGATGAATTATGATATTAATCGGTATATCGACTTTTGATGTTTGTGATGTGCATTATAATGCAGTGATGAAAATGAATATGTGATGCCTCAATTTTGTTGGATGAAATTTTGAAACTCTGATTTTATTATTAATTACGAGGGGTAGAATTGGGGTGTTAGAATAGTCCCTTTGATACCATTGTTAAGGTATCTTTACATGTTACTTTCGATGATCATACGACGACCCTACGCATGTCCCTTCACATTCAATTGATAGGGCTACCTATCAACTAATGATATGGATAGCACTATCCCTAACGGAGAAGGAAAAGAATAACGAAAGACCTTTCAGTGGGTAAACTCTTAATTGCTTGCTCACCAACTGAAATCATTTTCACACCTCACATTTCAAAAAAAATATTTTCAAAACACTTTGTAAACATTCTTGAGGACTAATATAAGAGTTATTACAAAGTTAGCCTTCCATTGAAATTTCAAAATATTTTCAAACATTTTCAAATCACACACACAAAGCAAATTAAAATGAGCTAAGCAATTAAGAGCCCGTAGATAACTACGGATGAAAAAGATGCTAACACCTTCCCTTTTCATAAATTACCCCCGAACTCAAAATCTATCAAAGGTCTTTCCTGTTCTTTTCACCTTTCCTTATTGGATAAAAGAAAAGTCAGTGGCGACTCTTACAAACCGCAACATTTGTGATAAAACGCAAAACAACTAAGTCAAATCTTCCACCGAATTACAATCAATACTAAAAATTAAAATAATAAATTAAAAAAATTAAGTTAATATAGCAACTAACATTTTAAAACCTTTATTTATCAGATAACTAAAGTTCAACAAAATAGACATAAATTTTATAAAGTTATGGAAAGTTTTATTTAGTAATAATTGTAAATAAAATTTTAATTTTTAACACTAAAAATAAATACATATATATAAATAATTAAAATAAAATATCTAAATAAAAGATAAGTGCAAAAAAGAAATATGAGAATGAAAACAAACAAAAATATCACTTTATAGATCTTTAAATTTGCAAACCTAAATTACGAATATCACTTTCAATTTACAAACATATATATTCTTTTTAAATAAAATATATTTTTTTCTATGTGATTAATTTATATTAATGTCTATATGGTAGTTAAAAAAAAAATTATAATATAAATTTAGTAATCGTAATTTGTCAAAACAAACTCTTAATATATTTAAAATTCAATTAAAAATAAATAAGTTAAATAAAACTGCACAACTGCGGATCGCACCGGTCGTAAATTTATTCATGAGCCTTAGTAGAATTGACAATTGATTCTCATGGGCTCGATAACTAATTATAACTACATCGGTATTTCTGTGAACTTGCATAGGCTTTAGGGTTGGTCGACCCTAGTGTTGGCAGTTCGTTTGGATGACAACGCTGTAGCTTGAAAATGAAGATGCAAGCTGGTGTAGTTTCATGTCTCGAGTCATCCTATCACACATCTGAACTCAGATGCAACAACAGTTACTTTTACCTCTCAAACACATTTGTTCTTACTACCAGTCTACAATAAACTCAAGTTACAATAATTCAAACACAATGTTCACTTTGGCATTTAAAACTACCAGTCTACAATAAACTCAAGTAACAATAATTCAAACAAAATTTCACTTTGGCATTTAAAAAAATAACAAATATTATTCTTGAATTTTGTACCCTTCTCTCAAACTTATAACTTGTAGTCTAGTTTCGGGTCTCAACTTCCAAAACCAGTGTTTGATCTCCTTGTGTATTCTGCAACTAGTTGAGCAAGAGATGAGGATTTGTTGTTAAGCAGCTTCTTGGGTGAATCATATTCCTCAATAAGTCCTGTAGGATGAGTATGAAGAAAATCATGCTCACAAATATGAGTTAAAAACAATATGGAAAGAACAAAAACAGGTTCTTACCTTCACTGAGAAATAGAACCATGTGGCTATCAAGGATTGAAGTTATTCTGTGAGCAATGGTAATGACTGTGCAATCAGAGAAATGTTGCTTAACTGTCTGCTGAATAATATTATCTGTAGCTGTATCAACTGATGCAGTAGCTTCATCAAGCACTAATATCTTGCTTTTCTTAAGTAAAACCCGGCCGAGGCAAACCAACTGTCTTTGACCCATGCTCCAGTTCTCTCCATTCTCGGAAACTGCAGATTTCATGATACATTGCATAAAATTTACTTCAAACGTAACTTTGTGTTTTTTAATAAATATGTCGTTGAGAAGTCGAACCTGTTGAATCGAGCTTTCCTTCTTTCTTCCTCACTTCATCTCCTAGATTGCACATATCTAAAGCCTAAAACATTTCATAGGATATATTATATTGTAAACCTTGCAGTAAAGGGATCAGTTATTTCTTGAATTCTAGCAAAACAAAATTACCTCCCAAATTTGTTCATCTGTGTACTCTTCCAATGGGTCTAGGTTGCTTCTTACAGTCCCTTGAAACATTGTTGGATCCTGAGGAATTATGCTGAGTCTGGACCTTAAATCATGGATTCCAATCAATGAGATGTTGATGTCATCTATCAATATCTGTCCTGCTACAGGTTCAACAAGTCTGAAAAGTGCTTGCACAAGTGTTGATTTTCCACTTCCAGTTCTTCCGACAATGCCAGTTCTTTCTCCAGCGGTGAAAGTGCATTTTAGTCCGCGTAATAACAAGTGGCAAGTGAGGAGCATACTGAACCTGTAAAATGCCTTATATTTAATCTATATGATGGTAAAATTTAACAAATATAATCTAACAATCGAACGGTGTAGTACCCACTTGTAAATCCTGGATTTGGACCTCTCCGAATGATGGCCAGGAATGATCTGGTTGACTGTCTTTTATTTCAAGAGGTGCTTCACATGGGATGGAGGTGTACTGAAGTATTCTTTCTACTGATACAATTTTATTCTCCAAATTGCAAAGATACCAAATTAAATTAGTTTGTATACCATTTAGACTAATCCCATATGTCACAGCCAATCCCGCAATACCTGGAAAGGAAGTAAAGTTTTATGCCTATGTCACGAACGACCAGCATGCATGTCTAGTAAATGCATGTAAATAGAAAATTGAAATACTCACTAGGATCAGGAATTGAACTTGGAAAAGATACCAAGAAAATTAAGCAGAAGGCAAATATGGTAGAGGATAAAAGATCCAATCTGAAACTCAACCATTCCATCGCACTGGCACTGTATAATCTAGGTTGGGAATATTTGTCTATCAATTGCATATTCATTTCCTTAAATCTTGATTCTTGCTCAAAACTTCTTATGGTTGTTGATCCAGAAATTGTTTCAGAAAAATGTTGTATGACTGGCGCTTGGCATATACCAGTTAATCGTGCCAATTCTCGTGCTGATGCTGAATAGTATCGCTGCATATATATAAGCATTCAGTTAGTAGGCATAGCTGACTACTATATTAACAATCATACTTTGTTAAATGAAAACAAATTTTACCATAAAAATATGAGACGGAGTGAGTACCTGGTACCAAATGCAAGCTGCCGTGACAGGAATCAATATTATGAACACCTGCCATGCTACTTGAGACATCACAGCAATACTTCCCAATAGCCGAAGCATGTTGTAGGTGAAACCCCATGCTAGATTTGAAATGTTGAGATCTACTGTACTTTGATCTGACGAAGCCTAAATAAAAGGGTCAAGTTAAAATTTACATTCATTATGGTCATTTCAAAAAGAATTATTGACATATGATATGGCATACTCTATTAAGAATTCTTCCACTAGGGGTTGAATCAAAAAACGACATCGGTGCTCGAATGAAGCTCAAATGCATTTGATTGAAGAGCATGGCGGCAGTCTTGTATCCAGCTATCGCGGCAAGAACTGCTCTGCCAAGGGTGGCAAAGGAACTTGCAATAGCCAAAGAAACATAGACAACCATCAGAGTAAGGTTTCCAAATTCAGGATCTTGAGTTGCTGAAACAGGAGTTGCCAATGCCATCCAATAATTGCTTGCAATTTGTGAAAGAACAGTGAGTATTTGTGAAAGAAATAGGAAAGGTACAAGAGCTCCTCCATGAGCTATTGTTATGTATTTCCAAAACACTTTAAACCCAACACTACCCTTTTCGCGTTCTTCGTCTTGAACAAGTTGGCCTTTCTGCACAATTGTTTCATCTAACTTGTCGATCCCATCATCTACTTTTTTGATTTCTTGCTCTAGTTCAAAATCACTTAATGAACCTGTGTCTTCTCCGGTTATACTAGGACTTTTCTCTAAGGACTTAACTGAAGACAACGCTGCTCTATGTGCGCCTACAAGTTCCATAAAATCGGTTCCTGACATTAGAATGTCCTTGTATTTTCCTGATTGAGTTATCCTTCCTTCTTTCATGACCTAAATGAATTGTAAGAATGAGAAAAGTAAGCTATAATGTTTTAAAATTTGAATTAAGGAGCATGATGAAATATATAAATCACTCACAAGTATCAGATCAGCGTCAGGTAAGAACTCTACTTGATGTGTTATGTATATCACAGTTTTTGTTTTCAAAAGGCCAAGCAAACACTCCTAAAACAACAGTACAGTTAGATACAAACCTTACATAAAAATGCATAACAAAACAGATTGTAGTGAAAGCAAGAGAGTTTTGAAAATAGTACCTCAAAGATATGGGATCCTGTATGAGCATCAACAGCACTAAAAGGATCATCGAGAAGATATATATCGGCATCTTGGTAGAGTGCACGCGCTATTTGTACTCTTTGCTTCTGTCCACCACTCAAATTAATTCCCTTCTCTCCAATAATGGTCTGATCACCAAATGGTAAAACCTCTAGGTCTTTCTTCAACGAACATGCTTCTAGCACCTTGGCATACTTTTCCCTATCCATCTCTCTCCCAAACAGTATGTTCTCTTCTATCTTTCCACTCTGGATCCATGGTGATTGAGCAACATAAGCCTTTGTTCCACACAACTTCAAGTTACCAGATATCTTAGGTATTTCACCTATTATGCAAGAAAGTAAACTCGACTTGCCTGATCCAACAGTACCACAAACAGCAACCCTCATACCATGACAAACTCTAAGGTTTATGTTTCTTAAAGTTGTATTGACAGAAGATAAATCCCAAGAGAAATTTCCATCTACTATTTCAATTGCTATATCAGAAAAACCTCGCGGAAGCTTCTCCACAACATCAGTCTGCAAATCATCTAGACGAAGAAAAGTGACAATCCTATCGAGGGAAACTTTGGTTTGTGCAATCATTGAAATTGTGTCAGGAAGACGATAGATAGGCGTTTGAAGAATTCGGAATGTTGCAAGAGCGGATAAGACCTTTCCTGACTCAAGTGGAATTCCTAGAAGAACACAAGCTCCGAAAGTGACCACAGCAACAAATGTTGGGGCGTTAAAGAAAAGAAATCTAGCAGTTGCATTAGTAGCAAGAAATTTCTTTAGCCATGTCTCCTCTAACTTCCTAAGCTGAATAATCTTTGATAAGAACTTCATCTCCCATGCTTGCAGTTTGAGAATCCTCATGTTGGTTAGAATCTCAGATGTCGCCTTCATTCTTTTATCTTTGAATTCCATTAACTTACCTTGAAACTTCTCTTGTAGTGATGCCATAGGAAGGTTTAGCAACATCACTAGAACAGTTGCAGCAAAAGCAGCAACTGAAGCAACCCCGACACTTCTATGAAGAATAAACAAAGCCAAAGAAATTTGTAGAACAGTCATCCATATATCATGCATATACCAACAAAACTCACCTATCCTTTGAGCATCAACAGTCATTAAGTTGATGATTCCGCCACTGCTTTGTCCGTCTTTTGATTGACACGACAGTGTCAAACCTTTAACATAGATCATTGACACCAACATTGCTTGCATCCTAACACCAACCTGTTGGTACTTAAACATCCAGTTCCTTTGCGAAAGACACTCAACAAGCTTTGCCACAACAAACGCCGTAGCCAAAACATACCCTTCATTTTTAACTTTGTTTTCATCATTGAGATATTCAACAAGGTTTTCAATAAGGTAGGGTCCTACATAAGTAGCACATACGTACAAGAATGCAAATAAGCCGGATATAAGAATCCCTTTCCATGTCGATAAGAACAGCACCTTGACGAGCTTAATAGTGGTCACGGTCCTAACGTTACCACACTCGACCTCGATCTTTTTTCTAAAAGTCGTAAAAGTTCCATAGGCAGTATCATTGGCAGAAAGAAGTGGGAGATCTTTATGGCTTAAAGTTTTTTTACTCCCTAATGTTATTAGTGGACTCATCCATGAGAAAGTAAGAATACTGAAAAATCCAGCCTTTGAATAACTGGTTAAAATTTCATTTCCTCCTTCCTTTTTGGAATCAGTTCTACTGTTGTTGCTTACACCCTTCAAAAGGGACTCTTGAAGTCCATGTTTAGTCATATTGGTAACAAAGAAACCTGTAAAACAGAAACCAGTCAAATTTTTATCAGTTTTCTTACATGTTATATAGAAATGCAATATCCTATTGTGTAGAAAACATGCAGAAAATACAATAAAATTGAGTGGGAATGATTCACCTGTGTTCCACAAATTTTCACTAATTACAAAATTTGAAAATGGAAAACTAAAGTTCCAAAGGGAGTGAGTGAATGAATGGAAGAGTAAGAGCCAACCATTAAAGAGAAAGTACTTGGAGAGTAATGGTTGACTTGTTGACTCTATTCTATACCATGAGTTCTGCTCTACACGTTACATCGTTAAAGGTGTCAATGATTTTGATTTCAACGCATTTATTTTCTCACATGGTTGATGTGGCTCCAATATATATATATATATATATATATATATATATATATATATATATATATATATATATATATATATATATATATATATATATATATATATATATATATATATATATATATATATATATATATATATTGTTCTTGCTAGAAAAATTATGTAAATGTGTTTAGGATTTGGAGGCTCAAGTAACGTATCTTGAATTCTAAGCTATCGAATGTCTTGCTTATCCCGCTGGTCGGAGTACTATTTATACGAGTCCATGAATCTTGCAGTCGAAGCATACCAGTCATGGCCTCTCATATCCACGTAACTATGGTGCCTTTAAGGCAAGTAACGTCTGTCGCCTCTATCATTATTTCCTTTATAACGTGCGCCACCAAGATTTTAAGGTGGTAGTTACACTTCTTTTAAAGCTCTGGGCTGGCTATAACGGTGTCAGGCTGGATCATAACGCTTTTAGGTATGTACTTGGATCGTACTTCGCCCTCATATGTATGATTGACCGAGGACCGTACTCAGTCCGTATTCCGCCTTCATATGCATGATTGGCCGAGAACCATACTTGGTGCAGTATTCGCCTTATATGCCTATCTGTCCAAGTTGCATACGGCTCATACTACATTATCTCTTCCGTGCTTTCGTGGAAAATGGTAAACAACAGGTCCTCCCTAAGTCCTGAAACTAAGGGCTACTCGCGAGATCGACCAGTTGATCTCAAGACACGTGCTAAGGTTGTAAGCGAAAAAGACCTTGGCCCAGAAACGGTTTCCAGGGCCTAAGGGAAATAGCACAATGGCTTTCCACACACAGAATTCTGACTACTCAACAGAACATTAATTGGTGACTCGTGACCAGTAGTTTACGTCGAAGTGTTTTTGATAAAGGAGACGAAAGTAAACAAAAAAGGTAAAGATAAATTTAAAAGTAAATTGATTGCATTGAAATGGAAATATGGTGATTCACGTACATCAAAGGTTTGAGTGACTTTTTCTTCCTTTAGCACGGAATTGGGCAGAGTTTTGGCAAGCAGTTTGAGGGTACAAATGAACACACTAAAATTCTAACATACTGTCTTATTTATAGTATTTACAAAGTAGCTGCTAAAACTAATGAACGAACGAGATTTAAACTTAAAAACAACTTCCACACACGATTTCACCATCCGTTTAAAGCTTCGAACCCACGATCTTCTGAGGCAACTACCCACGATCTCTTTATTCTGACTTCTTCCCGCTCCATGACTTGAAGGAAGTTCGATTTGATCCATCTTCTTGAGGCATAATAAAATTTTCTAAGTCCCCTGGCCTACATTCTCGACAACAGGATCATTTCAACTGATGCCTTCATTCGAACCAAATCTCATGTCGAATCGACCAACATGCAATTTGTCAACATAGTCTTATTTTCGACACTGTTTCTCTTTGGCTGTGTGGTCGATATGGTTTGGCCTTCTGACCCAGCTTCTCAACCGACATGTATTTTTCTGGTATTTCCAATTTGGCTTTGTAAAGTATCTCAGAACTATCTTCATTTAGGACTAGTCCTTAACCTGTAGGAACCTTTGCTTTTAAGCAATGCCCTTAAGCATACTTTACAAATTTCCAGTTAACAAACTGCCCCTCAGAGATACCATTTTTCAATTCTTGATATTGTCGAACATGAGACAATGTTATCTATGAAGTTGCCTCTCCCGTCGGTTCAATCGTTTCCGCTACCTTTGTGAAGACAGCTCACTATTTCAGTCTTTTCATGACGTCAGGCAATCATGGAAACGTATATTGCTTTATCTCGACACGTGGGAGCATTTAATGTTTGAACATCATTACTTAGGTAGCCGGTATGGCCCACCATGCTAGCGGCTTTATCTGCTCGCACGTGTCCCTCGACGAACACGATTGAAAGCCTAGGGAATCGCCACGATTTCCTTTTGCCTTTTAATTCCCTTCACCTCCACGCCTATAAATAGGCATTCTTCTTATTCTCTTTCTTTTCTTCTGCGATCTCATTCTTCAAACAGAAAAAACCCAGAAAAACTGCATTCTTTACACTCTCAATCTTCAGATCAAGAACCCAGGAAAACACTTCAAAATCCTAACCGCTTAGTTCCTTTAACCCTAACTATCAAAGGTTTTCAATCGTTTTAAAGCTTTCATCACAACCCAAGAAGCAGCAGTCTTTACTGTTTCATCCTTTCTCTCAGTTCCAACCCAGAGATCTTCAAAACCCTTTATACTTTTACCATCTTAATCTTTAACAATGGCAGACAAGGACAATTCAACAGCTCCCGCCGCAACTCTTCAACTCCGCCATGTTGACGGAAAACCCTATGTACCGGAGCCTCTATTCTCTGAAGAAAAAGCCAAGATTTGGGAATCACAGGTACTCATTCCTTTCTGGTTAGACGATGAACCCCACGCCTTTCTAGGTCCACTACCCATGGACGTTCCTTATGAGATTTATGTAGATGACACAAGCGCATTCTTTCCCACCAGTCAGCGCAGTTTCCCTCTGATTACCTTAACAAACCCTATTTCGCTGCAGTTTGTTGACAGGAACTTTTGCACCGCTCCCCCCTTGAGTTGCCCTAAGTTCAGGGCTTGGATGGAAAGACTAGAACCACACAAGGGCCAACAGTGGAAGGAAATGGGTATCTATGACCTACTAGACCTTTCTCGTGTCGGCACACCCTACTCTGGTGGCATGCTGTTGGCTGCCTTATACTTCTGTCTGGGAAGGATCCACCAACACTTTTCATACAAAGTGTGGCATGATAACCCCCACATTATTGGATGTGGTTGCTTTAACAGGCGTAAAGCCCGCTGGAACCATTTTCAACCATACTGACCACGAGCCCATTCCCATCAAATTCAACGTTGGCGAATCAAAACATCCAACCTACACCAACTTCATCAACCACCATCACAACGACTCTGAGGAAATTTCTGATGAGGAGCATGTCGCTTTTCTAACTCTCTGGCTATCTTGCTTCGTGTTTTATTTGAGGTCGATGCAGATAGCCAAACAATTTGCCCATTTGGCCGCTCTGTTGCATAGGGGCAAAAATGTTGCTTTAGGCCAATTAATTTTGGCCTCTTTATACGCCTCTATGACCGACGTGGTCAATCAAATAAAGAATTTCGACCCCAATAATCCAAAAAAGAATAATGTACTGGTTCATGGTCCCTTCTGGCTCTTGCAACTGTGGCTAAATGCCACTTTTTCTGAAGATGTGAAGCCTTTTTGACAGAGGAAGGTTTCAATTTCTCAAGACAGGAGTGGGGCTCTGTGGCCTTGTTACTTGCCCCTTACTCCTATAGACAAGACTTCTCCAAATGATGAAGTCTTCAAGATGCTCTTCAACATCATGCTGATGCGGGAAGATTTCAAATCCTCGATGGCTCCATTCGCTGATGGCAAGAGTGGGCCATTATGGCTTACAGAGTCTTTTCCACCCGTCGAAGAAAGACATCGACAAAGATCCTTGGTCATTTCGAGACGTTTTCTGACCCCCTAGTTTCTCACATTCTCCATCACTCACACGAGCCCTTGCTTAACAGCTTACCAACCCAACTTGGTGGCTAGACAGTTTGATCTCTGTCAGATTGTGCCTAGGTCACTCTATCCGTCCCATAAATTACATATTTATGTTTTAGATGACCGAAGCTGGGATGTGATCAAGGAGACTGTCGACACTATGTGGGCTCGTCGAGCCAAGCTTACATTCACTCCATTTAAACCAGCATTCTCCTACACCCAAGAGTTTAAAACTTGGTGGTAGTCGTATCTTGTTAGTTTTGTGAATGATACTGTTGGCAAGATGAATGAGCTAACTGTTGCTTTCAATACTTTTAAGGGGAAGACAAAAAAATGTAAGGCAGTTCATATCAGAGAAATTCAAGCTTTCCAGAACTTTTTCAGAGTGGTGTACTTGCCAAGCAATCTTTGTCGAACCATCCATGACGTGGCCCAAGAGCTAAAGGAGAAGGTAACTGGGAGGATTCCTCACCTCAAGATCTCCAGTTACGTGAAAGACAAATATCTTTATGCACTTCACTTTGGAAACATCAAATTTCCTCCTTTGCCGACTAGCCCTTTGGCCCTGGCTTTTCGACCGCCTTTCCTAGATTGGTGGTATAGCTCTTGGTCAAACATTCGAAATTCTTACAAAAAGAAAGCCGACAGGGTGGTTCCGACGAAGCATTGGTTGCACGACTACCCAGGCTTTCTTCATATCGATCTTGAATATGTGAGAGAGCTTTTCGTAGTACCTAAGGGTAACCACTTCTGGAAAGTTTTGTTTCCTTTCACAATTTGACTTACATCTTTATTTGACTTAGCTTCTTTTCTAGATGTGCCTCTGTCACAAGTAGTCGCCCCTAAGCAAAAACCTGCTCCTATTGAAAGCCAAGGAGGGCCGTCAATCGATCCTGTCGAAACTAGCACTAAAGAAGGCCCCTCACAGTCTAAGGTATATTTTACTCACACCTGTGTTCATGTTTTGCTTATTCGACACCCCACTTATATTTGATGTCTTGCAGTTCACACCCATTCACACCCACTCCGATGACGAACCTATTTCCACTTCTCTCAAGAAAGCTGATTCTTCTATAAGTGTGAATGTCTATACCTCGACATCTTGTATTTCATCAATCCACTCACGTTTCTATTTCTCATGTAGAAGAGTCGAAAATGCTCAGCAGATTCGACTGCTCCCTCCACCATATCCAAAAGGTCCAAGAAGGACAAGAAATCTCACCACAGTGGGAGGACTGAGGTAAACATCTTATTATTTTGGAATGTTAAATAGGCTTTGACTTCTCTTCTGATATATTCTTTGTTTCCACAACCATCACCTGATGCTCAGTCTCCCCACTCCCGAAAATCCAAAGACCACAAAAAAAGGAACGCATCTTTGCCTGAGGAAAAGGCAATAAAGAAGAAAAAACAAAGCCCCCACGGCCGAAGACTCAGGAGCGATGGTTGATAAGAAGGTGGAGCCGACAATGGTCGATGATCAACCACTCATCACAAGACGGCGAGGTAAAGTGCTTCTGACTACTTGTCACGACACTGCCTTACTTTCACATGCTGATAGTAGTATCATAATAAATACAACCAATGTCACTCCCGACCCTACGCTTGTGCCTGATGTCAATAAAGAAACAGCGGAAGACGCTGCTAATGCTTCTGCTGGAGGAAATAAAACAAGAATCCCATCACCGCCACCACAGGGATTTATCGTATCCTCTAAGGTGTTTTGACTTACTAAATTATACCTGTCTGATGTTTATAATTTTTTCTAGGTCGAAGCTTCTGAACAACGCCATAGCGTGCTAGACTATACTCTTATTTCAGAAGCCTCTTCACCTCAGCACCAACAGGCTCCCAACGTGGCCGCTGGTGAGTTTGTTGAACTTGCTACTTGGGCTTCTCTTAGTGACTCAAATTCAGTCACTAGTCCTGCTAGGCATGAAGATTATTGTTCGACTAGCTCTGACTCTAGTCTTTCAGATTCCCTGCAGGATTCAGAGGTTCCTCAAACTGTCACCGTGCCACTCCAAATTTAGAGTCTTACTAAGAGGGATGATTCAGCTGGCCCCTCTAGAGCGAAGGATGTTTCGGTCGACATGGATGTAGATGATGCCGATGCCTCTTTGGCAAGACTGGATCAATTTGTAAATTGGTATGTTTCGTCTTTAGATTCTGACCACTCCCAGGTCTATGGTGACAAACTGGGACCTGAAGCCACCAAGGTGAAGAAGCTGACTGACACCATTCATACCTATGCTTTTAATCCTGACTTGCCTCATTTACTGCATGAGGATTCAGCCCTTGGACCTGAGCTTCTTGATGCTATTGCTCAGTTAAGCGGTGTTGAGATTTCTGAATTCTCAAAGCTTATGATAGCAACATTTGAAAACATCCTTTCTCCCCTGTTGGAAAATATCACTCAAATGAAGGAGGCTGAACAGTTGGTTGACACCATGCAAGCGACAGTGAAGAGGAACGTGGAAATGGTGAAGAAGACAAAGACGGTGGTCGAAGGGTTAAAGGCTCACATTAATCAGAGACAGAAAGAGCAAGGTCCTAAAAGGAAAAGAGCTGCTGAAATACGCAGTCGAATTGCCGAGTTGACGAAGGAATTGGAAGCGTTAAACGCAGAATTAGAGCTTGTTGTAAAACAAGATAAAGAACTTGACCAGGCTAACATTCCTGATCAAAAGGAAATAATCCAATTCACTAAAGATGCCCTTATCGTCAATACTGCCACAACCCGAGTCAAAGAGGAGTTACACACTCTTAGGATCAGAGTTGATGGGCTAAGTAATACTGCTGCTCGCCTCGAGAGTGATTTGGGCAGCGTCCAAAGAAAATTTGGCAACTTCTGATTAATGTAACCGTTTGATGTATTTGTTTTGTGGTTCCTCATCTCTTGTAATACGAATTTTCACCACTTTTATGAAACACCATTTCTTTTGGCATTCTTGTTTTATAATTTTGTACAATTGACATGCTGGCTCTATTATTACTATGTTCTAGCTCTGTTCGACACGTGCTTTATATGGTCGTAATTGAGATTTCTTGAAGAATGGGTTTATATTTCTTCAAGTATTTACCATTTACCCTCAGAATACGTTGATCTGGGGCCAATTCTTCAAGTTCATAGGCATTGTTGGAAAAACTTGGATTATTTTGAATGGTCCTTCCCAATTAGGAGACCATTTCCCTAATACCCTGTCGTTTCTGTCTATAGGCAATATCACTTTCCAAACTAAATCATCAACATGAAACACTTTGTCTTTTACCTTTTTATTATAGGCTTTAGCCACTCTATCATTTTGCCTCCTCAAGGCGTCAAGAGCCAACATCCTTTCTTCATCCAAATCGACCAACTCATCAGTCATCATATTCCAATAATCTTCATATGGTATTTCATGTTGTCGTTGAATCCTTACGGATTGCACATGTATTTCGATTGGTAAAACAACATCATGTCCATATACCAATCGAAATAGGGTTGCCCCCGTTACCTCTTTAGGAGACGTTCGACATGCCCACAGAGCTTGATCTAACGTTTGGTTCCAGTTTCTTGGCTTTTTACCCACATGCTTCTTGATCAAACCAATTATTACTTTATTGGCAGCTTCGACTTGACCATTTGCTTGAGCGTAATAAGCGGTAGAGGTCAATAGTTTTATTCCAACTTCCTTTGTGAATTCTTGCATTTTTTGTCCCGTGAACACTGTACCTTGGTCGTTTGTAATTGTCTAAGGAATTCCAAACCGACACATAATATGATTTTGTATAAAATCAATCACTGCTTCTTGGTCGACGGTTTTTAAAGCTACGACTTCGACCCACTTGGTGAAATAATCAATACCGACTAAAATATACCTCTGCTGTTTAGATGATGCTGGTTTTATTTCCCCAATCACATCTAAGGCCCATATTCTAAATGGCCAAGGTTTTATAACGGCATGCAACTCACTTGTTGGCACGTGCTGGTGCCCCCATGCATTTGGCATTCTTGGCATCCTCTGGAAAATTCAATACAATCTTTCAACATTGAGGGCCAATAAACACCTATTTGCATCAACAACCATTTCATCTTGTGTCCAGCTTGGTGTGCACCGCATGCTCCATTATGCACACTCGACACTGCTACATATGCATCACTTTCTCCTAGGCACTTAAGTAATACCCCTTCGACAGTCTTCTTAAATAATTCATTTTCAATTAAAACAAAACTCAAAGCATGATATTTTGTTTTACGGTCTGTCGAACCAGTGGGCGAATGTAAGTAGTCGACCAGAGGTTTGCGCCAGTCACTATCTTGCTCATTATCAATTTCTAAAATTTCGAAATTTTCGGTATCTAATGCACCTAATTTTATAATTGATAAGTCTGAAGGGGACAGCGAAGTAGCTCTAACATTTTTCTTCACTTGAATAGGCTCTTCGTCTTCATTCTTCTTGTATCCTGAGGCTTCTTGCGCTAGATCGTTATCTTCTTGGTTTTCCCGTCGAGGTATGTGTCGAAGGCTTTCTTGCTCGAACTGTTTTGACATCCTTATGGAAATCACGAAGTACATGATTAAATTCTCTTTAACGCATTTGTACTCTTTTGATACTTGTTTGATTACCAATTCAGAGTCTCCCATAATTTCGACACTCCTTGCCCCCAATTCAAGCAGCAGTTCAAGTCCAGTAATAAGGGATTCATATTCTGCCTAATTATTAGTGCAGATGTCGTCGATGGTGTATTTGAAATCTGCTGGAATTCCACTGAGAGAAATTATCACTCGTCCTATCCCTGCACCGTTTTTGTGACTAGAACCATCGAAATATAATCTCCAAGGCACTAGATCAACAAAATTTTCTGGCATAGCCACCATAAAATGGTCGACTAAGAAATCTGCCACTATTTGCCCTTTCATTGCTTTTAAAGGCGCATACGTTAAGGAATATTCAGTTAATGCTAAAGCCCATTGTCATACCCCAAAATTTTCCCTCCTACCTCTCAAGACATTTCACATATCCATACTCAAGGATTTCCCATGGGTTGACCAGACAAACCCTCTCCTAGGCAATCAACCCAAACTAGGGTTTGGCAATTCTCAGGTCAAGGGACTTCCAACATCTCTTGTGGTCATCATGCCCCCTTAATATGCTTCAAAATTTTGCAAATGGGCCTAACTTTTCTTGGTTCAAACTTGTTCCTCAGCTAATTTGGAACCTCCAAGCCCAAGGCCACGAATTTTATCTTTATTTTTCTATTTAATTTGGATTTTAATCATTTAAGAGCCAATTAAATTAAAATAAAAGGTAGAAAATCAAAATTAAATGCAAATTGGATTTTTCTCTCATTCTTGAGGTCCAAGCAAACCACAAAAGATGGCAAATTCGAAATTGGCATTGATTGGCAAGAGAATTGATTGAAATTTGATCAAAAAGGCAATATTTGGTTTTATACCAAATCAAATATTTTTTCATTCATTGGCACATTATTTTCTCTTGATTCTTGACCTAAATCCATCCACTATATATACATGAAGCATTCACATGACACAAGGACGAAAAAATTGCCTCAAGATCCCTAAATTTTTTTCAAAGAAACTTGTGAAAAAAGCAATTTCGATTTCTATTTTGCAGGCCAATTCAAGGAGTTTTGAGGATTGAATAAGCATCCTCAAAGTCCCAGGAAGCTATTCCAATCATCCCCACGCGTTTAAACACCCAGAATCGGTCCAACCAAGTCACGGTTTGTGCCAACATAACTTGAATTCGAATTCATACATATACTCATGTTTAATGTGTTTTGATTGCATATTTGTGTTTCTAGTGGTGTTTCTAAGCTTTCTGCATAGTTTGATTTAAGTTTCAGTGCAAGAATCACAAGATGCCATGGCTAGGGTTTTCGGTTTCGTTTTAGGGCTTCCTGAAATACGTAAAATTGGACAAAACCAGGATAACGATCGTGTTTAGAATGACGTTTACAATCAATTCATGTATCCATAATTAATTTATATTGCCTGTATGGGATTTTGAAAATTGCAGGGGCTGTAGCGTCGAACCAAGACCGACGCTTCCTGTTTGAAAATTCAAACGAAGAAGATGAAGATCTTCGCGCGTAATCTGGGTTCCAGGATTCAATTTCTCTTATATTCTTTTTGTTTCATTATTAAAATAGCTAGACACTCCAGCTCAGTTGGCAAGCAACGCGCGCGTGTGAAGGCATGGTCCTTGGTTCGATCCCTGGCCATGACACTTATTTTTTATCACTTTGAAAACTAACACTTTTCTTTTATTTTCTTTTAATATTTTCATTCTAATTTAATTTATCTTCAAACAATTTTCTCATGCATTTAAAAATCACCAAAAATATTTTCCTTTTGCATTTTAATCAGAAAAATACTTATTTAATTTTTGGCATTAAAATTAATATTTTTGCATGCATATTTTAATTAATTGTTAATTAACCATTAAATTGACTTTTAATTGCTTTTAATTATCAAAACCAATCCAGAAAATTCCCAAAAAATTTCTATATCATCTAATCAACATTACTAACTTAAAATCTTTTTCCTCATTCAAAAATCTTATTTTTACTAACCTTTTTCTCTTATGCGAACTTCTTATATTTCCGATTATTATGTATCTGCTTACAGGTTGTAATGGTTTGGATTATTTTCTCGCATTCTTTTTTTTCAAATATTATGTAACTGCTCATGGGATGTAATAGTTTAATTAGAGCTTTTACTTTCCGCACTCCTATTATGTAACTGCCCCAAAGCCATGTAATAGCGTAGGACTTTACTTTCCGCACTTTACTTTCTGCAATTTATTTTCCGCACCCTATAAAGTGTTAGTAACTAGGTGTGTATGGCAAGATAAAAACAACATAGATCACCTCTAATTCCAAGATAATATATCTGAATTCAACACACTCTTTTCACACATGCACCCCTTAGGGTGATTCTCTCTCGTTGCCTTTCGAATAAATGGTCATGTCCCTCAAACGTTGAGGTATCCTAGCACCGTTCCCTACGAATATATCATCATAGTCCCTTCGATACAAAGATTATAGACCCACGATGTCGCCTACGAATACATGATCTCGTCCCGCGATTGTTGCCTACGAAAAGTGATGATTGTCCCTTCGAATGTGCTAGGATACTCCTACAAGTTGCCTTCTATGACCATCCAATGTCCCTTCGAATGTCCCTTTTACATCCAGCGAATAGGGTTACCTACCAACTAATGGTACGGATAGCACTATTCTAAAGGAACGTAAAACAACACGAAAAAGACCAATTCTGAGTAGGTAATAAGACTTTTAGTTGCTTGCTCAAAACAAAATACTTTTTCACATCCCACACTCTTGTCAAAGTTCAAACATTTTTCAAAACGAAACATTTCCGAACACTTTGTATACATTCCTACATGAATCATTACAAAGTCAAAGCGAAATGCCTTTTCAAAACATTTTTGTCAAACACACAGAAAGCACTTAAAAAAAAATAGCTAGAAGCAACTAAGAGCCCGTAGATAACTATGGATGGAAAGGGGTGCTAATACCTTCCCTTTTCATAACCTTCTCCCTTACTCAGAATCTAACGAAGGTCTTTTCCTGTTCTTTTCACCTTCCCTTAATTGGATAAAAGAAAAGTCGGTGGAGACTCTAGCTATCCGCAACATTTTGCGATCAAAATCAAAACAAATCTCAAAGTCAGTTCACCGCATTACACCCATTTACCAATTTGACTATGCAAAATTGGTTTAGACAACATATGCTTAATAATGTAGAAATGAGAAGAAACGTAAACATCAACTGGCTTTATATATGGCTTCAGTTTGATACAAGAGAAATGCAAACACATGCATAGTTTTTCTATGTCACTATACCTAGTTTCAGGACCATTTAACATACGACTAAGGTAATACACAGGGCGTTCGACATGATTGGTATCCTCTTGAACTAGCATACTACCTATGGTAGATTCTGAGGCTGCTTTGTACAACCTCACAGGCCTATTTCTAATTGGAGGTGCCAATATGGGAGGCTTCACCATGTACTCTTTTATTTTGTCGAAAGCCTCTTGATGCTCCTCTTGCCAGATAAACTCCTCGTTCTTCGGTCAAAGTAGTGGTGAAAATGCTTTAGTTTTGCCACTTAAGTTGGAAATGAACCTCCTCAAGAAATTTACTTTGCCCAACAAAGACAGAAGATCCTTTTTGGTCGATGGTGGTTTGACGTCCATGATGGCTTTGGTCTTGCTTTGATTAACTTCAATGCCTTTCTTATGCACAACAAAACCAAGGAAATCTCCTGCCTGCACACAAAAAGGACATTTTAATGGATTCATTTTCAACCCATATTTTCGCATCCTTTCGAAAGATTTCCGAAGGTGCTCTAAGTGTGTCGATTTACTATTTGACTTGATTACAATATCGTCGATGTAAACCTGTATGAAATTTTCAATGAAATCATGGAACATAGTATTCATTACCCTCTGGTACGTTGCTCCGACATTGTTCAAGTCGAATGGCATGACTACCCACTCATAGGTACCTAATGCCCCTGGGCAACGAAACACCGTCTTCGGCACGTCATCATCTGCAATAAAGATTTGGTTATAACCAGCATAACCATCAAGCATACTTAAATATTCAAATCCAGCAGCTGAATCAACTAGCATTTCAGCCACTGGCATAGCATATTCATCCTTAGGAGTGGCAGCATTTAAATCTCAAAAATCAATAAACACTCTTAGCTTTCCATTTTTCTTAATAACTAGAACAATATTAGCCAACCATCCGACATACCTCGCAGTTCTGATGAACTTGCTTTGGACAAGTCTTTCTATTTCCTCCTTGATCTTCGACATAACTGCAGCTGCAATTCGTCGAGGTGTTTGTTTTACTGGGTTTTTCCCAGCTTTTATTGGTAATTTTAGTTCGACCAATTCCCTGCTCAAACCCGACATTTCGTTATAGTCCCAAGCAAAATAATCTTTAAATTCTTTTAGAAAAGATATTACCTCAGTTCTGAGCTTTTGGTCAATGTTGGCGCTAATGTAGGTTGGTCTTTTATCACCCTCTACGCCAATGTCGATTTCTTCCAAAGGATCTTGTGGCTACATTTTTTCTGGTGCCATGGGATCCTTTTCAAAACCTAGTGGTTCGTCGTCGTATATGCAATCCAGACGTTGCTCATTGACGCCCTTGTTGACCAGCTTGCTTTTAGCTGGTGGTTCAGGCTCTACAGCCAGAATTACTTCCTCTGAAACGGAAAGTTTAACAGCTTCTGTGTCCATCTTTTCTTCTTCAGCCTCTCTGGCCGAATTTATCTTATTTTCGGCAATGTACGCCGAAATCCTTCTCAGAGCCTCTAGCTCAGACATCACCATCGTGATGGTTTCCCCAGCTTATCGGCACGGGCTCCTCTGCATAGGGATCCTCCAGAGGTTCAACATCCCACACAAATCCGTAGGTTTCATGCAGTTTCAAAGAAACAAATGCCTTATTTAAGTTGGCATACACTTTTCCGCTGGATGACAAGGGGAGATATTGGCCAATTTCCTATCGAACTGGTTTTGGCCAACAACATTGACATCTTCCATAAAGTATCCTAGGTCAGCTTCGATGTTCTCTACGATGCCATCTTCTCGCCATATGATCAAGCGTTGATGCATAGAAGAAAGCACAAGACCGACTCCATGCAACCATTATCTGCCCACTAGCAGATTATAGCTTGGTCGACCTTGGATGACCATGAATATTGTCGGCCTAGTGACTGAGCCGATAGTAATATCTACCTGGATTACCCCCATGGTAGTTTTCGTTCTTCCTTCGTAGTCTGACAAGACCACGTTATGAGACCTTATATTGGTGTTAAACTTACCGATCCTCTTAAGAATATGATGTGGCATGATGTTAACAATCGCGCCACAATCCACTAACACCTTGTTAATGGCTGTTTCTTCAACGTTTGCTCTGATTAGCAAGGGCTTCAAATGGTTCCTCATAGCCATATCGGGCCTCTCAAAAAATGCATCTTGGCTCTCAATGGAGCCATTGTACATCACAAAGTAGCAAGTTGGCTGGTGTAAAGCCATTTCAGCAGCATCTAGATCATTAATGTTCTCTACTTCTATCGGTACGTTATACTCTTCTGGGAGTATAGAGACAACATTGACTAGGATGTCCAAGCTTGCTTTAGAATCAGAGACAAAGTCATCAGTTGCCTCATCAGAACCATGGTCGACTGGCTTGTTAACACATTCCTTGATCTGTTGATTGACAGTAGGGTCGACTTTAGGCTTGTACTGTCGTGGATTCTTTCCTTTGTTGACAGCAATCTGCTTAGCAGCACCAGCGGCTTGTCTTTTAGCCCGCTTCTTTCTCTGGAAACGTCTCCACTAAGTTCGACTCATTGGATTTTTTCCCATGTAATTCTCAGACACATGGCTTTTTTTCTCAGAACGCACCTCTAATCGATAGCTCATGGGTGCTTTACCTTTTGCTTCTCTTATAACACCAACTGCATTTGATGGCCAAGCGGCCATTTGAGGCTTGATCCATGTCCCCTTGGGTGCAGTGGCCGACGAAACAAAAGTTTTTGGCCTAAATTGGGATGACTGCCTTGGGTCTCTTCTGTTCCATTGGACCCTTCCCCTCTCCAGCGGTAGCTTTTGGAAATTTTCAACAGCGACTCTGTCAGTTAGCGCGCTGCATCTAGGGCACAAACCAACTTGAGCACCCTTGTTTTTGCAACGATATAGATAACTGAGCAAGTCTTCATCGTCTCTGGGATAGACGTCAGCCAAATTGACATGTGGACTCTCATCAGTGCTTTCTTCCAACATGGTGTTGTCAGGAACTTCAGTGATGTCGACCATGTTGATGTCGACAGGCTCAGCAAATAAGGCTTCTTTTTGCCTCAGAGGATCAATATCAATCTTCTGTTTTCTTGCAGCAAATTTCAAATGACCCTCTAGGACAGACTTCTGAACCAGATCCTCGAAAAGAAAACATTGAGAGGTTGTGTGAGCAAGATAACTATGATATTTACAAAAACCTCTCTTTTGCCTTTGGTCTAATGGTGGAAATTTAGCATTTGGGGGTACTAAAATTTGACCATCTTTGACTAATAAATCAAAAATCTCCTCACATTTACTAACATTGAACGTATAAGTTTTTGCAGGAGTTTTTGAACTAGTTTCGATAGTAGGGCTTTTCCCCTTGGCAAGAAACAACAATTTACATTCATATGCTGACCCTGATTTTAATTCAACCACATCTACGTCTGCCTCTATCAAGCGACATGTAATCAGCCTCGTATATGGGATCTGTATCATCGAAG
Organism: Vicia sativa; assembly: GCA_021764765.1. NCBI lineage: Eukaryota > Viridiplantae > Streptophyta > Magnoliopsida > Fabales > Fabaceae > Vicia > Vicia sativa. The sequence continues at coordinate 75,163,224 of CM038794.1, read as the reverse complement.
TCGACATAGGCTACCTTCTTTTTCTTCGACTTAGCCTTAATATGTCTAACTTTCTCTAGTTGAAGGAGCTCAAGGTGTCGAACCCTGTCAACCAATTGTGACATGCTCTTAATGAAGTTTGGATCTATTTTCTTTCTAATGGAGTAATCCAAACCTCTAGCAGCCATTTGAACAAGTTCATGTTCAGGCACTTGGGTATAACACCTTGCTTTTAATGATCTGAACCTATTTAGATAATCATCTACTATCTCAGCAAACTTCCTCTTAATGCTTGACAATTTGACCAAACTAATTTTCGAATGCCCCTCATAAAACTGTTCGTGGAAAAGTTTCTCCAACTTCGACCAAGAGTTGATCGAATCAGGGGGCAAGGTGGTAAACCACGTAAAGGCTGCTTTAGTAAGGGATGAAGGGAAATGTTTCACCCTTAAGACTTCATTATTTTCCATGTCTCCTGACTCAGTCAGGTATCTGGCGATGTGTTCGACCGTCGATTCCCCGTTTCTCCTCCAAACTTGGTGTATTTAGGAATTTTCCATCCCCTAGGGTTTTCGGTTTGTAAAATGTATTCTGATAATGGAGAAGAATATGTTGGCCTTGGAATTGTATTCATACCATTACTATCCATAATCCTCTCGAAAATGTTGGTTAGGTTATTCTCGACAAATAAATCCTCCTGTCGAACTTGATCAAGGGTTTGGTCAGCCTCCTGGTGTCTTTGCACTAAAACCCTAGGTGGGTTGACAACGACATTTCTTTGAGGTGTCGCAACTTGACCTTGATACATGGTTTCTTCTTCTACTTCCCCCATGTCTCCTTGGACATGTACGAGTTGTTGAACTGGATGCCGCTTGGGGGCGCCTAAGAAGTTACACAGGCGTGTTAATTGTGTAATAACCTATCGGTTTGTTTCAACAGATTGCCTATTAGTCTCGATTGATTCTTGCACTATGGGGTTAAACACATTTCCCATTTGGTTACTTAACATATTAACTAGCTCATGGTTGCTATCATCCATTTGTTGCCTCAATACTGTCACAGAGGTAGTATTTAAGCGTTGCACAGGCATTTCCCTATTTCCCCTATTGCAGATCCTTGTAAAGGGGCGTTTGTATTCTGCATGTTATCAGACACTATTGCTACACTAGGGGTCAACTGATATCCTGTCATTAAGGAATACGACATTCCATAAGGGGGATTCCTAGAAGTACCAAATCGAGGTATCGCTGTGTTCGGAATGGCACTCGTGGCCACCACAGGCCCTGGACTCACCGGTGTGGTCTGGGGAATGGAAATTGATACTGAAGCAGTTGGCCCAGAGGAAGTTGTGCTGCTCAAAGGGGGAAATGGTGCAAGTTGTGAAACAACTGGGTCGGCAATACCCAGCGTTCAAGATGGAACCTCATCCGCATTCAACGCAGAGGTGTTGTTTGTCATCTTAGATGTACGTTTCCTAGTGGGTGGTGGTTTCTTACTTGCTGAATTTCCACTTCTAAGTTTCATGCACTTCTAAGACAAACTTGTAACAAAAGTCTAACACTTAGCACAGGGTCCCACCAGGTGTGCAATTTTGTTTATTGTGGAAAATGGTAAATAATCGTTGGTCCTCCCTAAGTCCTGAAACTAAGGGTTACTCGCGAGATCGACCCGGTGATCTCAAGACACGTGCTAAGGTTTTGGTAAATTGTATTTCTTCTGTAAGCGAAAATGACCTTGGCCCAAAAATGGTTTCCATGGCCTAAGTGAAACAACACAATGGCTTTCCACACACGTATGACAACTCAATGTAACATTAATTGGTGACTCGTGACCAATAGTTTACGATGAAGTGTTTTTGATAAAGGAGACAAAGTAAACAAAAAAGTAAAGATAAATTTAAAATTAAATTGATTGCATTGAAATGGAAATATTGTGATTCACGACATCAAAGGCTCGAGTGACTCTTTCTTCCTTTAGCGGAATTGGGGAGTTTTAATTTGAGGGTACAAATGAACACACTAAAATTCTAACATCTGTCTTATTTATAGTATTTACAAAGTAGCAAAAACTAATCAATGGACGAGATTTAAACTTAAAACAACTTCCACACACGATTTCGCCATCTTTAAAGCTTGAACCCACGATCTTCTGAGGCAACTACCCACGATCTCTTTATTCTGACTTCTTCCCGCTCCATGACTTCAGAAGGAAACTGCTTTCGATTTTGATCCATCTTCTTTGGGCATAATAAAATTTTCTATGTCCCATGGCCTACATTCTCGACAGCAGGATCATTTCGACTGATGCCTTAATTCGACCCAAAGCTCATGTCGAATCGACCAACATGCAATTTGTCGACGTAGTCTTATTTTTGAAACTGTTTCGCTCTGGCTGTATGGTCGATTTGGTTTGGCCTTTTAACCCAACTTCTCAACCGACATGTATTTTTCTGGTATTTCCAATTTGGTTTTGTATAGTATCTAAGAACTAATTTCATTTAGGACTAGTCCTTAACCTATAGGAACCTTTGCTTTTAAGCAATGCCCTTAAGCATACTTTACAAATTTCCAATTAACACCGTCCTTATAGCTCGGTTAGGATTTTATGTATGATCATAAGCCCCCCGAGCACATGATTTCATGCCTTGAAGTTTTGTGGTCGATAAGGAACATAATTTTTAGCCGAGATATACGTCGGTTTTGATGACGTGTGAGCGCGTGTATTACATTCCTTAGTTTTTTAAAGCAGACACGTGTCATAGGTATAATGATTACCATAATGGGTTTTAAATGCCAACACGCTACCTCTTCATTTTTTCCCTTTTATAACGTTCTTTTCCCCCTTTTTGAAAACATATTTCCTTTTTCATTCCTCTCCATAAAACCTCCGTTGGCCCCTGCAAAATCCGAACCTCTCCAACTCCTCCATCTTTTCCGTATTCCTTCTATTCCTTCCATATTTCTCTTTATTTACTCATAGGATGGTGGTTTTTATAGAATCCATGATTTAGGTCATAGGAAACATTGGAATTATGATTAACGTAGAGCCTTGTGGGAGGAATTCATGCAAGAGATGAGAGATGCCCTAGGAGTAGAGGAAATAGACAGGGTTGTGAACAAGATTAATTCTGAAGTTCTAACCTCTGATAGTGATTCTGACCCTGACTCTTTAGGTTCCGTGGAGCTATTGATGGAAACTAGCACACCGTTTAGAGAGGAAGTCATAGGCTTCAAACAGAGTGTTATCAGAGATATAAAGATCGCAATGCTCCGTTCTCTATATAATGTTTCCTCCACAGGAAACGAAAATGACGTGGTTCTTGAAGCTTGTGAAACTGGGGAGTGTGTTTGCATGTCCCGGCCTAAAGGAGTAAACCCTGAATGGTTTTACTTTTACGTCGGGGTTTTTGAAGAATTAAACATTATCTTCCCTTTTACCATCTTTGACTCTGACATACTTAGAACAACAAACATAGCCCCTTCACAAATTCGCCCGAACAGTTGGGGTTTCATAAGAGCCTTCGAATTAACTTGTAGGGTTATGAACATTACTTCGACTATAGGGATATTTCTCTCATTCTTTAAAGTAAAGAACACAGACTCTAGAAGCTGGGTAGCTTTAAGTGGTATCCCAAAAAGGAGTTTCCTTCAAACCTATACCTTAAATTTCAAAGGCTACAAGGAGCATTTTCTCCAGGTTAGGTGTGGTCCTCGGTGTCCACAGGTCATCTATGGCACTGATGGGATCCCCAGATTTCCTTTGTACTAGACAAGTAACCCACTCCCTATTTCTGGATTTGACTATGATGCGTTAAGTGACTCAGAAACTCAATCTCTTGGAATTTTAGACTCCTTCCGTCCGATTAGAGTTAGGGACTCATTGTCGCTACCCTATGATGAAATCCCAGCTTTCTTGGGTAAGTATATTTTTATGCCTTGCCTACACGCCAAGTTTCATTTTTATTGACTAACCTTTTTTCGTTTTTTTCCACATGCAGATAAGATGACTGATTTGTCAGTGAAAGAGCAGAAAAAGTTGATGACTCTCGTTGATAAGTGCCAAATGTAGTTATTTTGTATATATGTTTTGTGGCACTTATCTATTCTTTTGTTGTTAAAATCATTGAATAACCCCGATTTTGTTGTAAATACGTTATTATTATTTTGTGTACATATTGTACCGTTTGATTAGTTTTGTGTATATTTTGTAAGTATTGGTTGCATTATTGGAGCATTGAGAGTAAAGTCCAAATGGAGCTCCAAAATGCATTGTTGATCAATAAGGAATATAGATAAAAGATTGAAGCCATGGAAGTTAGGCAGGAAAAGCAACAAAAGTTGTTGGACTGATAGATTTCTCCAAGCAATGGCCAGGAGAGGGCCACCGCTTCTGCATCGTCGGGAGATGGTGGGGCGAGAGGATGAGGATAAATTTTGAGGTTTCACCCTAGTTATTGTCAGGGCGAGGGAAAAGAAGAGTCGCCGAGGCCACCATCGCGACGGTAGATATTTATGCCAGGTTGAGGATGTGGCCAGTTGTGAGCCAAGTTTATAAGAAGGTTCGTCGTGCGATGCTTTATTTCACGGGGCGATTCTTGCGAAACATCATTTTCTTTATATTTCATTTTCACTCCATTTGGAGGATTTATGGTTTTGGGTTGTGCTTTTTCTCTCCCAATTCCATCACTCATATAGTTTTTGATAGATTAGCTTCGAAAACAACACTAGGGTCTTGCTCATGGATTATTGGAGGTGGATTGCTCTTCGATAGGCTCTGACAAGCCGATGTAAATGAGTAGTGTATCTCCTCTCTTCTCTTTGTATTTCTCTATTTTGTTGGTTATGTATGTGTATTTACTCTGAACTCATGTATATTTATCGCCCTTGGCGTTGTATAAAGTTTGCTTTATGAATCTGTGTTGGTAATTGTATTAGGTTTTTACTCTATGTTAGGGATTTGAGATTTTCTAGAGATAGATTGCTTAGATTCTTACCCAGGATGATTATCTGTTAGTTTCTAAATGCTAGAAATGGGTTTAGAGCTGACATTTACTTAGAGTATTTGATCTTAATGCCTCTTCATTGGTGAAGTATGCTAGAGATTGGTGTGGAGGTGACGCAGTTGACTTCTGGTTGTCGAGGTATGCAAGAAATGGATATCGAGGTGATTCGGGAGGATTCTCAATTTGGGTTAGAAATAGCTTAGATTGTGAGAGATATGTGAAGACACGGACGAGTATCGTAGGCTGGGTATAACTGGATGGTAGATTTAAGTCTGTGACGGGTAGTGTGCATTCATTCAAGACAAGCTGTCTATCATTTATACTTTTTGTTCATTTACTTTTTGTCTTTTATTTTCAACTCATTTAATTCCAAACTCATTAACGGTAGAATTGTGAAACGACGAATCAATAACCAATCTTTGTGGATACAATACGATATAAACTAACCGGTATATATTACCCGGTAAAAATAATACCAACTCTTTGCTTTCCGTTTAATACCGCAGAAACAAAATGGCGCCGTTGCCAGAGATTGGTTTTATTGTTTTTGTATTGCGACAATTCCGTTGTTTTTGAGTTTTGTAATTAATGTATATATTGTATAGACTTTGTATATGAACTTGTATATTGTTACTTGTACATGTTGTGTGTTTACTTTCCATACTTGTACATATGTGTGTTTTTCCTTGTTATCAAGTATTGTTGTAAGTTGTTTTGTGTTCGTAACGTTTGTTGTGTGGTTGTTAGGACACTTTATTTAGGTTTGGCGGTGTGACAATACCATGGCATGAAAATAGGAGGTTACTAGTGCTCGCACAATAAAGGCGTCGAGCTTATGACGTAAAACAAGCATGTTTTTATTTGTTTTTGCTTATGTTTGTTTACGTGTGTGGTGTAACGCCCGTTTTATTTAATATAATATTATATTAATAATTTTGAGTTACCGTTTGACGATTGTTTTGGCGACGAGAATATTTATATTAATAGATATGTCTATTAATATATTTGGCGACGTTTCGTTTCGGTCCGGTAAAATATTATTCGGATCGATATTTAATTCCCCGGAATTATTCTAATTTATTGGATTAATAATATAATTAGATATTATTAGTATGTTAATTATTAATTAAGTTAGGGGTGTGAGGAGCAGTTTCCTAGGATTGGGCTTACACCCTTGGCTAGTATGAAAACAACATATAAACCACTATTTCCTCATTCTTTCCATTTTTTACAAACCAAAGCCAATATAGAAACTTGGAGGAAAGAAAGGGCTTTGGGAGAAGAAGAGCAAGAGAAGAAGAAGAGGAAGAGCATGACCAAGCTAGAGGTAAGGGGTTTGATTTCCATCTCATATAGTTAGGGTTTGATGGTTATAGTTTGGATTGGGGAAAAATTGATAGTTGGTTTATAGGGTTAGGGAGGTGCAACGAATTTCTGTGTTTTCTTCCCAGTTCTCTGTTTGCAATTTTTTCTGTTTCTGCAGAATTTGAGTTTCCTGCATAATTTTGTAAATTAGTTTCTGTTTCTTTTCATTTTACCAATTCCATACACTACTAGTTAGTATTGATGAAATATAACTAGAGCATAAGTTAGCAGATTAAATTTGGAACCCGGTTATGTTCTGATTTTCTGATTTTGGTAAAATCGACGACGGAGCAAGTTGCTCCGAATTCAACAAAAATTGATGTGCTAGCTAAGTTCGACGTGTATAACGTAGTGGTGAGGTTAGTTGTAACACCCCTTCTAAAATACCCCGAATAATATTAATTATATCAACGATTAAAGTCATAATTCATCAGAGTTAACACGGAACAGGGATGCCACAATTATTAAATAAAATAAAACCTCCAAATAAACAGTAGCCATGCTACACTGAGGATAATTATTCCAACTAGTTCAATCAATTTAAGACCATGTCTTACACAGCGGAAAATACCAAAAATAAAACTCATTAAACCATAATTATTCTCAATGAGATCCAAAGAAACAATTGAATAAAACTAAATCCTCAACTAAACGTTCCCCAGTGTTACAACCTAATCAGAGCATGACACTGACACGCGGACTAAAAAGGCAAGCTCTAGAGCCATCCTCACCAACTCCTCAGCTGCTAACTTTAATCTGAAATTGTTAAATTAAGGGTGAGACTTTTCATAATTAAAACACATTATAAGCTTTTCAATCAATAATATATCACAAGCATATTATTTCACCCACTTAACATAAGTTTAGATTCAACACACAATCACATTCATACAAGTCATTATGCATAATCAATAGACAACAAAAGAATTGCAACACTGGAAGACATCCTAACATGTTACAATTCCATGCAAACACAAATGCAGACACGATCCATGTGGTACCAACACGTGACCAAGTCACCCAACACTGATCCATCATCAACCGGATACAGTAACCATCGATTCGTCCATAAACACCTGGACACGAATCCAGCCTAACCACCCATCCTCACTCGGTATCGGTTATCGGCAATCCAAGTCAAATTTCGCACAATGGGAATTAACTTCACCAAAACAATGCATATGCACGCACATCACTAGCATGCAACATCAAATCAGTCTATGTAATACATCAATTTATCATAACTGAATCAAATCAATCAACATGATATTTCAACCAATCATGCATACAATTAATAGCATAAACATGCTTTACATTCACTCAGTATCAATACATCCATCACCACAGTTTCACTGCTACATACACCTCAATGTGCGTCAGTCAATAATTGTTTATTTCGAAATTCAAATCTTTTTCAAAATAATTTCAAGTTTTAGAAAATCTTTTCATTTTATAAGATAGAGCATTAAATTTAAGAAACAACGTCCAAAACGGCGCTCAAAACGGACTTACGGTTTGAAAGTTATGAATTTTCAAAGTTTTAAAAATTTTCAAAAAGCTTCAGTGGAACCCGGTTCCTCCCTGGGAGTAACCGGTTCCCACAATTCAAAAATAACACGCCCCTGGAAAAATGTATGGGGAACCCGGTTCCTCCAGGTAGGGAACCGGTTCCCAGAAGAAAAATTATGTTTCCTCTGGAAAAATCAACGTGGAACCCGGTTCCTCCCCAGGAGTAACCGGTTCCTGAGTTCAAAAATGTCATTTTTCTCAATTTTACATGCTGGAACCCGGGTTCTCCCACTGGGGAACCGGTTCCCGCGAGCATCAGAGTCAAAAATATCAGTTTTACAGCAGTATTTCCCAAAACCATTTTTACTATCCATCCCAAACGTGTCCATATATTCCAACACATCAAAATCACTCATTTAACCTCATTAACATGCAATTTAACATGAATTGCTCATTCCTATGGACTCTATATCATACTAACCCAAAATTATTCACATTCCGACACAATAGGGACACATCTACGGTAACCTAGAATTTCTAGACCAGGATTCCCTAACATACTATGATCCATACAATTGAAATCAAAACCCATAATATGAATTAACTAATCAAAATCACCCCTTACCTTGTGAGTTCTTCGAATTCTGACACTTTAGGTTTTCTTCCTTCCTTTTCCTCTTCTCAACTTCACGTATGTGTGTTTTCTCCAAAATAACTCCTCTTTCTTTCTTTCCTCCTTTTATTCCTTTAACATAAATAAAATAAATAATGTGAGTAGAGTCTTTTACTCCTCACACCCTCACTTTACTCAACACACCTCTAATATTTCCATTCTTTTATTCCATAATTAAACCAAATAAATCCAATATATTAATAAATTATATTCTCAATTAACTTAATAATTAAAAATCATAATTATTTAATTATCGAATTATTTTGGGGTGTCACAACTCTCCCCAACTAAAAGAGTTTTAGTCCTCGAAAATATACCTCAGACGAATAGTTCGGGATACGAGTCCTTCATCTGACTCTCCAGCTCCCAAGTGACATTTCCATCTGCTGGTCCTCCCCAAGCCACTCTTACCAATGCAATCTCTTTGCCTCACAACTGTTTCAACTTTCGATCCTCTATTCTCACAGGTACCGCTTCCACAGTCAAATTCTCTGTACAGATATCATCTACCGAATCTCATGAGACGGATCAGAATGTACTTCCTTAGTCGAGATACATGGAAAACATCGTGCAAATTCGCAAGTGGCGGAGGCAACAATCGATATGCAACCTTCCCAATTTTCTTGGTAATCTGAAACGGACCAATAAAACGTGGAGTCAACCTCTTTGACTTCAAAGCCTGACCAATACCAGTCATCGGAGTGACTCGCATAAAAACATGTTCTCCTTCACTAAACTCAAGATATTTCCTCCTCTTATCATGATAACTTTTCGGCGACTCGAGAAGTCCTCATCTTCTCTGAATCATCTTAATCTTTTACAAGTCATTGGACAATTTCGGTCCAATCACGCACTCTCTCCGGTTTCATACCAACACAATGGTGTCCGACACCTCCTACCATACAATGCTTCAAACGGAGCCATACCAATGCTCGAGTGAAAGCTATTGTTGTAGGTAAACTCAATCAATGGTAGATAACTATCCCAAGCTCCACCTTTCTCGTCAATTCGGGAATCGCCTCCTTGACCTTGGTTAATCAATGTCAACTTATCAACTAATCCAATATCAAACTTCTGTCCATTTCTAATCTCTTCCAAAATACCACTAGTCAGCTTCAACATACCCAATTTCACACTATTAGAGTAGTTTCACAAACCAAACTTAAATCTAATGCTCAACCAAATCTAGCTCACGGACCATTAACATCGACATATGCAAGGACTTCCTACTCAAAGCATCTGCAACAACGTTTGCCTTACCAGGATGGTAATTCAATCCAAATCATAATCCTTTAGAATTCTAACCATCTTCTGCCTCATGTTCAACTCTTTCGATCAAAGAGATACTTGAGCTCTTATGATCCTTGAATACCTCAAACCGAGAACCATATAAATAATGCCTCCACAACTTCAAAACAAATACAATGCTGACTCTAAATCATGAGTCGGATAATTCCTTTCATGCACTTTCAATTGTCGTGAAGCATAAGCCACAACACGCTTATCTTGCATCAACGGACCACCTAATCCCATTAATGATGCGTCACAATACACAACAAAGACTTAGTCGGATTCGCAAAATCAAGATCGGGCACTTGTCAACCTCCTCTTGTTCTTGAAATCCTTTCTCACATTCAACATCCCAAACAAATATCGACCCTTCACGGTCAACTTAGTCAACGACAACGCTAGTTTGGAAAATCCTTCAATAAACTTAGGTAATAACGCAAGACCCGAAACTACGGATCTCGGAAGCATTCTTCGGCGCTTTGAGATACTGCTTCACCAGTGATCCACAACAATTCCATTCTTGGAAATTACATGGCCAAGAAAACTCACTTCATCTAACCAGAATTCACACTTGGACAACTTCACATAAAGCTTCTTCTCTTTCAACAATTCCAATACAACTCTGAGATGTTCTGCATGCTCTTCGTTGTTCTTCGAATAAATTAGAATATCATCAATGAACACCACTACGAACTTATAAAGATACGGATGAAATATCCTGTTCATATACTCCATGAAAACACCAGGTGCATTAGTAATTCCAAATGGCATAACAGAATATTCATAATGCCCATACCTCGTTCTAAATGTAGTTTTCTGAATATCCTCCGACTTCACACGAATCTGATGATATCCAGATCTCAGATCAATCTTACTAAATACACAAGCTCCAACGAGTTGATCCATCAAATCATCAATCCTCGGCAAAGGATACCGATTCTTGATTGTAACTTTATTCAACTATCGGTAGTCAACACATAATCTCATCGAACCTTCCTTCTTCTTAACCAATAACACCGGAGCACCCCACGGCGAAACACTCGGACGAATAAACTTCTTCTCAAGCAATTCCTCTAACTGCTTCTTCAGTTCGGCTAATTCAGATGCCGACATACGATAAGGCGCCATCGACACCGGACTAGTTCCAAGAATCAAATCTATAGTAAATTCTACCTCTCTCGGTGTGGCAATTCACTAACGTCTTCGGAAACACCTCCGAATTCATTCACCCCGAAATCCATCACCTTTGCTTTTCCCTCCGCTCTATCGCGAATACAACATAAACACCACCGCACCATTTTCATAGCTAGGTTCATCTTTAACCGACAATGTCGCATCTTGACACCAACCTCTTGGAAAATAACCGTCTTCGCTGTGTGATATGAACCCGTTGAATTCCAACCAGTTCATTCAAGGATGATATCAAGTTGTTCTAGCGGTAGGCACACTAAATCCATACGAAACCCCTACCAAAAATCACAATAGGACAATCCCTACAAACATATGAAGTAGTCAGAACGCATGAGTATCAATAACCATACTTCCATCCATATTAGAAATTTCCAAATTCAAAATCTTTTAGCATAATCCAAAGCAATAAAAGAATCGTAGCTCGGTATCAATAATCGCAATCAAAGGTATGTCATTAATAAAACATGTACCTTTAATCGGCCGATCATCTGGTTTAGTCTGATCCGAGACAATGCAAACACTTTACCACCGCTTGCTTTTCTTGGGTTTTGTGCGGAGGCGGTATGACCTTCTTCCCACGTTGTAACAAGTCACCACTCACTTTGCAATCATTGGCCACATGGCGAGCTTCCCACACTTGAAACACTTCTTATCATTTTTTGGTCCACCATATGATGTCTGTCTCACCACACTTGTAGCACTTAATGGAAGAACCAGAATCTCCTCCACCAGACTTCTTCCAACTGTCGGATCTCTGATTACTCCTATCATAAGGCTTACCATGATCCATTTTTTGCTTACCTTTCCTATCAACATACCCTCGAGCATTCGACTTAGTGTTAGCAAGGTCCTCCTCAAAATCCTCTGCAGTCAACCGATCGGAAAATCTTGGATACGGCGATCAGAATACCCTACTTAATCTCATCACGAAGACCATTCTCAAACTTGATACATTTGGAAAATTCTCCATCTGCATCGTTAGTATAATGAGCATAATACTTCGCTAACTTAGTAAACTTCGAAGCATACTCACTAACAGTCTTGTTACCCTGCTTGAGTTCCAGAAACTCAATCTCTTTCTTGCCTCGATGTCCTCGGAAAGTACTCCTAAAAGCTCTCACGAACACAGCCCAAGTCAATGCAATACCATCTTCTTCCGGTTCGGTTCGGTAGCAACCCACCATTCATCGACTTCCTGCTAACATGTGAGTCCATACTCACCTTGACCCTTCAAGCAGTCAATCACTCAAGATCCTCTCGATCTCCTTCAACCACTTGAGCACCTTCGGGATCATGTGCACCTTGAACAATGGAGGATTATTCCTCGAAAATTACCCAATTGTGCAGTCACGCAATCACGCTCCTGTTGGTTCCCTCCGAGCACTCCAGCCAACATTCCCAAGGCCTCAGCAATAGCATCATCATTCCTTCCGTTACCTCTTCCAGCCATTGTTCTGTAACATTACAAAACAATCTACATCAGCACACAAGTATCGACAGTGTTACTTACACTAGTCGCATACTAAAAGGGATAACGACACAAGACAAGATCGACTATGCTCTGATACCACTATTGTAACACCCCTTCTAAAATATCCCGAATAATATTAATTATATCAACGATTAAAGTCATAATTCATCAGAGTTAACATGGAACAGGGATGCCACAATTATTAAATAAAATAAAACCTCTAAATAAACAGTAGCCATGCTACACTGAGAATCATTATTCCAACTAGTTCAATCAATTTAAGACCATGTCTTACACAGCGGAAAATACCAAAAATAAAACTCATTAAACCATAATTATTCTCAATGAGATCCAAAGAAACAATTGAATAAAACTAAATCCTCAACTAAACGTTCCCCAGTGTTACAACCTAATCAGAGCATGACACTGACACGCGGACTAAAAAGGCAAGCTCTAGAGCCATCCTCACCAACTCCTCAGCTGCTAACTTTAATCTGAAATTGTTAAATTAAGGGTGATACTTTTCATAATTAAAACACATTATAAGCTTTTCAATCAATCATATATCACAAGCATATTATTTCACCCACTTAACATAAGTTTAGATTCAACACACAATCACATTCATACAAGTCATTATGCATAATCAATAGACAACAAAAGAATTGCAACACTGGAAGACATCCTAACATGTTACAATCCCATGCAAACACAAATGCAGACACAATGCATGTGGTACCAACACGTGACCAAGTCACCCAACACTGATCCATCATCAACCGGATACAGTAACCATCGATTCGTCCATAAACACCTGGACACGAATCCAGCCTAACCACCCATCCTCACTCGGTATCGGTTATCGGCAATCCAAGTCAAATTTCGCACAATGGGAATTAACTTCACCAAAACAATGCATATGCACGCACATCACTAGCATGCAACATCAAATCAGTCTATGTAATACATCAATTTATCATAACTGAATCAAATCAATCAACATGATATTTCAACCAATCATGCATACAATTAATAGCATAAACATGCTTTACATTCACTCAGTATCAATACATCCATCACCACAGTTTCACTGCTACATACACCTCAATGTGCGTCAGTCAATAATTGTTTATTTCGAAATTCAAATCTTTTTCAAAATAATTTCAAGTTTTAGAAAATCTTTTCATTTTATAAGATAGAGCATTAAATTTAAGAAACAACGTCCAAAACGGCGCTCAAAACGGACTTACGGTTTGAAAGTTATGAATTTTCAAAGTTTTAAAAATTTTCAAAAAGCTTCAGTGGAACCCGGTTCCTCCCTGGGAGTAACCGGTTCCCACAATTCAAAAATAACACGCCCCTGGAAAAATGTATGGGGAACCCGGTTCCTCCAGGTAGGGAACCGGTTCCCAGAAGAAAAATTATGTTTCCTCTGGAAAAATCAACGTGGAACCCGGTTCCTCCCCAGGAGTAACCGGTTCCTGAGTTCAAAAATGTCATTTTTCTCAATTTTACATGCTGGAACCCGGGTTCTCCCACTGGGGAACCGGTTCCCGCGAGCATCAGAGTCAAAAATATCAGTTTTACAGCAGTATTTCCCAAAACCATTTTTACTATCCATCCCAAACGTGTCCATATATTCCAACACATCAAAATCACTCATTTAACCTCATTAACATGCAATTTAACATGAATTGCTCATTCCTATGGACTCTATATCATACTAACCCAAAATTATTCACATTCCAACACAATAGGGACACATCTACGGTAACCTAGAATTTCTAGACCGGGATTCCCTAACATACTATGATCCATACAATTGAAATCAAAACCCATAATATGAATTAACTAATCAAAATCACCCCTTACCTTGTGAGTTCTTCGAATTCTGACACTTTAGGTTTTCTTCCTTCCTTTTCCTCTTCTCAACTTCACGTATGTGAGTTTTCTCCAAAATAACTCCTCTTTCTTTCTTTCCTTCTTTTATTCCTTTTATTCCTTTAACATAAATAAAATAAATAATGTGAGTAGAGTCTTTTACTCCTCACACCCTCACTTTACTCAACACACCTCTAATATTTCCATTCTTTTATTCCATAATTAAAACTAATAAGACCAATATATTAATAAATTATATTCTCAATTAACTTAATAATTAAAAATCATAATTATTTAATTATCGAATTATTTTGGGGTGTCACATTAGTTTTTAGAAATTACAAGTTTTTACGAGTTGACCCGAAATAGGCCAATTTACGGTTAAAATGAATCGGATTGCATTTTAGTAGATTTAAGACACGTATGGACAATCGATTGTGATGTTGGCGATTATGATTAATGCCGGTTATTAGGAATAGCTTTGACGATTATAGATGTTTGACTATTTTTCCGTATTTGGAATCTAATGAGCGAATTGATAATGATGTGGTGTGATTAAACATGATGTTTGCGATGATGTATTTATTAATGAATACTTGATGATATGCGATGCGATGATATATTTCTTTGTACATGATGAGGTGATGATTATATTGAGGTTGTTAATAAATGCTTCTGATTTGTGAATGCATGATTTTTAATGATGATGAATTGTTTGGTGATGTTTTGCATAATGCAAATATGATCACGATGATATTTATCTTGATGTGGATAAATTATGGCGATGTGGGCTTTATGCCAATTTTGATGGCGATGATGATGTTTTGTTTGTGTTGATTTATTGTCGAGTCACATACATTGCATTGGCGACGAGGGCTTTTATGCCAAGTGACGGGTAGCACATGCATAACATAGTCATGTCTCATGGAGTCGGTTATGTTTACGTTTGAGTTGTTTGGCGTTGGGTTTTTAATTGATGGATGATGTTGAATTGCGATGATATATGATAACTTTGATGAAATGCTTAATGAAAATATGATGTGATGATGTTTGTGACGATGGGCTTTTATGCCAAAAGCGATGATGGGCTTTAGCCAATTTGTGATGATTTTATTTAGGTTTCTTATGTTATTAGCATTGTTTGATGTTGTTGGTTGATGTTGTTGTTTAGGATTGTCGTGTTGATTAATGACATATTGACTTGTGATTATTTCGTGTTGATGAAAGTTTATGTGTTGTTATGATGATTTATGTCGATGAGGTTATGACGATAAAATGTTGAATTATACACATTAGAATGACGATCAAAGTAAGTGAGATTTAGATATGTGTTGGAATGCACTTACTAACCTATATCTTTTATAATTCCAAAACTATATATATATATATATGCTATCATGCCTTTAATTATATGTTTTGGAGTATCTCACCCTTTACTTGTTTCGCCGTTACCTTTATGTTGGTAACGTGCGGGTTATGAAGGCGGAGTTTATAAATGCTATTAGTCAGTCGGTGTCGCTCGATCGTAGCACTCGGGGGAATAATCATGTTGTCTTGTTGTTGTTTTCCTTTTGTAAATAAGAATCATACTTTATGAAAATATGATTTGTTAAGGAAATTTAATAAAGAATATGTTTTGATTTTATGAATCAATTTATGTTTTCCGACGATGCTATGTATCCAAGATTTATACTTTAAAGCAAACTGTTTAAAGTAATTTGGTTTTGAAGGTGTGATGCCTCAGTATTGAATTTATGAAATTTTAATTTTTACTCTGATTTTTGCATATATAAACCTTGGGTAATATTGGGGTGTTACATGTGGTGGCTTGTGTTTTACCAAGTTGAAATAGGACTTGCTCTTAATTTCAAATCTTCCCTTTTCAAATTGTTAATTCATTTTCACCATGTTTTCGTATCGTAATTTGTGTTTGTTTTGTTTTGTCTAAGTGTGTTTTTCTCAAGCTTATCGTGTTTAGCTTGAGGAGTTTTGTTGGTTGTAAATATTGTAAAAAAAATTTCTAATTCTTTTACTATTGTTTGGACTCGAATTTTGGTCTGGTAGCTTGAGGTTACATTTGGTGAATTTTCGAGTTTGATTGTTTCAACTCGCGGATGTATGGTGTTGTACCCCAAAATTTAAACTCTTCTTTCTTGTACTTCTGGCCTATAATTCGATTGCATAAACATACATGTAGTCGCATACATAGCATTGACCATGGGGTTACCAGGTTCAAAGTATCCCAATTTGTGAAAGAAATGGCGCATTTCGGTTATTAGAGATCACTTTGGAGGCCGTTTCGCCCAACAAAAGAGTTTATTCGCTTATTTCTCAATAAAGCGAATTTTGAGTTTTCAGCGCATTTTGGGCACTCCAGAAGGCGTTCCTCTCATTATTATCTACAACTTTATTTTGAAAGCCAAAAGAAAATTGTGTGAGGAAGGTCCCCAAAGAAGTTGATTTCTCCAGTGGTTTAAATTGAATTTTAGTGCTGAACTATGTATTCTTCCCACTAAATAGTCTATATCTCCCAGCTAGAAACTCGAAATTGAGCGGGATCGATTGCTAAAATTCTGTATCGAAGTTCTCTACAACTTTCATTTGCAACTCGGGAGCTGATTCCTTATCAATCATTGCCAGAATTTTATTCTTCGGAGTTGATTTTGAATTGAACCGAGTAATTTTCATCTGATACGTGAAGTTCGAAAATTCATATGTCACTCGATTTTCATCGAATCAAGGTGGGACCAGTGCCAAAAGTTCACAAATTTCGTTAGCTTAGATTTTCTTAGAAATACTCATTTGCAAATTTTGATCAGAAGAGCCTCGTTCGAGGCATTTTCTTCGAAGAGCACAAATAAAATCCTGCATGTGTCAGTAGCCTGAAAACTGTGCTGAAACTTCAAAAATTCGTATTATCTTGACCTTTCCCCAAATCAAGTCAAAATTTTTATTTTCGCAAGCAAAATCGTATTCCAAACACTTTTCGTGTGTATTTCGACTTCAAATTCCGCACGGATTTGCCTGTTTCGGATTAATTATGAAAATTATTCGGATAATCATTATTTGGGCTTGATTATGGATCAAAGGCACTCTTCGACTCAACCCCCAAACTATAAATATATTTTTTCCTTCACAAATCATAACAACACAATCATTTGCTTAATTTTCAACACCAATCACTCTCTATTTCTCTCTCAAACCAAAGCAAAATTTCAAGAACAAAGTTCAAATTTCAACTTTCCCTCCAAGAAACCACTACAGGCCGCCACCGGACCTCTGCCTGACAACAGTCACCACTGCAGACCGTGCTAAGCGCGCCTCCCCATGCTAAGCGTGCCCTACGATGTCTCACTTTTCTCATTGCAACTCTCTCCATAGGATCTTATTCCTCTTCTTATTCTTCTGCTCGAATCTGACATAAAAGAAACTACTTACTCTTGATTTCTCTTAAATTTCAAGATTCAAGCCTTTATTCCCCAATTCCTTCAATTCTCCATTGAAGACTTCAAGTTTTCTTCAAGGATTCAAGGTTGATTTCAAGGATTATCATCAATTCTGTACTGATTTGGTATTTTCTTTGAAGAGCACAAGGAATTCCTCTTCAATTTGATTCAAAACTTTAAGTTCAAGTAAGTGTTTAGTTCAATTAAGCACTTATTTTAAGCTATTATTGACTTTTAAATTTTCTTGAAATTGAATATTGTCATTGCTTGCAAATTCCATGTAGAATCTGATTTTTTGAGCTTTCATTCTTGAATTCTTTGATTTGAATTGGATTTTGCAACGTTATTTGTGTCGGTGTGAGGATGTTTGTACATAGCATGCATTTGGATTTGTGCATTTGTGTTTTCCTTGCATTTAGGTCAAAGTTTGTGCATCTTGCATCATCTATCACTTGCTCATGCATTAGAGACATAGATTGATTGAATTGCATTAATTAATGATGATTTGAGGTATAATTTACATCCGAAAGTGTGTCGGTATGTAGATTCAAAGGCATTGTGATCATTAGGTACATTTTGCATTATGCGTAATCCATTCATATGCATCTCAAGTGTTTGCGTTAATGCACAATTTAGATTTGACACGAGCTTTCCATACTTCTTTGTATGAATTGCTTGCATTGAACTTTAGCATATGGACATTAGAATTATTTTTTCAACTTGCATTCTTAACATGTTCATGCATGACTTTGCATATGATGAATATTAAATTTTGATTTAACTTGCAATCTTGGCATGTCCATGCATTGATCTTCATCATGTGAACATTAAATTGTTGATTCAACTTGAATTCTTAACATGTTCATACATAATTCTTGTAGATGAGCATTAAATTGTTGTTTTAACTTGCATTCTTGGCATGTTCATGCATTGATCTTCATCATGTGAACATTAGAATTGTTGATTTAACTTGCATTCTTAACATGTTCATACAAAATTCTTGTACATGAGCATTAGAATTGTTGTTTCCACTTGCATTCTTAACATGTTCATGCATTGATTCTTAGCCGTGGACATTAGAATTGTTGCTTCAACTTGCATTCTTAACATGTTTATGCATGACTTAGCATATGATGAACATTAAATTGTTGATTCAACTTGTATTCTTGGCATGTTCATGCATTGATATTCATCATGTGAACATTAAATTGTTGATTCAACTTGCATTCTTAACATGTTCATACATAACTCTTGTACATGAGCATTATAATTGTTGTTTCAACTTGCATTCTTAACATGTTCATGCATTGATTCTTAGCGTGGACATTAGAAATGTTGTTTCAACTTGCATTCTTAACATGTTCATGCATGACTTTGCATATAATGAACAATATAATTGTTGATTCAACTTTCATTTTGGCATGTTCATGCATTGATATTCATCATGTGAACATTAAATTGTTGATTCAACTAGCATTCTTAACATGTTCATACATAATTCTTGTCACGTGAGCATTAAATTGTTGATTTAACTTGCATTCTTGGCATGTTCAAGCATTGATCTTCATCATGTGAATATTAGAATTTTTGTTTCAACTTGTATTCTTAACATGTTCATGCATGGCTTTGCATATGATGAACATTAGGATTGTTGATTCAACTTGCATTCTTGGCATGTTCATGCATTTGAATTTCATCTAAGAACATTGGAATTGGTGACATAACTTGTATTCCTCACGTGTTCACGTGTTTGATCTTCATCTATGAACATTCGAACTATTTGCTTGATTGCATGGATTGACCTTTGGCATTGAAAACGTCATAGATAGGTGGTTCAAATCAAAAAATAGGAAATTCTACAGGTTACAGACCGCACTTAGCATCAGCAGGAGCGTGCTAAGCACCAAAGTTACTGACTTTTGTGTTGCAGGTCGCGCATAGCGCCACCAGGAGCAGGCTTAGCGCCAAACATTCTGTTTGGGCGCTTGCACAAATACCGGGCTTAGCGGCACGGGCTATTTTCCTTCTTTCTTAAATTCAAGTGCAAACAGCACGTGTTCTAACATTCCTAACCCTGGTTTGAGATGTATCTGATGCAAGAGTTTGTGTTGTACACACGTATGACATGATTCATTGATATTTTGCGTTTGTATACCCACATATACATTCTTTTGCTTGCTTTTCGGGTCTAACTCCCTTCTTGCTGGTGTATCTTGAGTGGAATGTGTATACACATGTTCCTTTGCTTGTGCGCATACGCATACATTCTATTGTCTGCTTGCGTGGTTCTCTTGCAGGTGTTATTGCTTCGGATGCGTATGAATGCGTACTCCGCTTGGTTTTAATACCTCGAGTTCTTCTCACCGGTTTACTCTTACGTGTGGCTGCAGTACTTGAAGTTTTCCGGAGTATTTCATTAGCTTGCACTACACTTCGGATTCTATATCCGTTTGGTAGTTTCTACACCATTTATCGCATTCTCTTACAACTTTCCTAGATATCTTGAGAAGTTCAGCGTTACATCTTTCTTTCTTTTATAAAGTTTTCTTTATGAATTTGTGTTGGTAATTGTCTTAGGTTTTTACTCTATGTTAGTGATTTGAGCTTTGCTACAGATAAATTTCTTAGATTCTTACCTAGGATGATTATTTGTTAGTTTCTGAATGCTAGAAATGGGTTTAGAGCTGACAATTAATTAGAGTGTTTGATCTTAATGCCTCTGCATTGGTGAAGTATGCCAAAGATGGGTATGGAGGTGATGCAATTGACTTCTGGTTGTCGAGGTATGACAGAAATGGATATCGAGGTGATTAGGGAGGATTCTCAATTTGGGTTAGAAATAGCTTAGATTGTGAAAGGTATGTGATGACATGGACGAGTATTATAGGCTAGGTATAACTTGATGGTAGATTTAAGTTTGTGACGGGTAATGTGCATTCATTCCAAACAAGCTGTCTATCCTTTATACTTTTTGGTCATTTACTTTTAGTCTTTTATTTTCAGCTCATTTAATCCCAAACTCATTAATGGTAGAATTGTAGAGCAAGCGAATCAATAACCAATCTTTGTGGACCGTCTGATATAACCTAACCAATATATCACCGATAAAATAATACCAACTCTTTTCTTGTTAGTTTCTCTTAGATCACTTTAAAAATTGCTTTCTGTGTGTTTGACAAAAAATGTTTTGAAAAGGCATTTCGCTTTGACTTTGTAATGATTCATGTAGGAATGTATACAAAGTGTTCGAAAATGTTTCGTTTTGAAAAGAGTTTGAACTTTGATAAAAGTGTGAGGTGCAAAAAGTATTTTGATAGAGCAAGCAACTAAAAGTCTTATTACCTACTCAGAATTGGTCGTTTTCATGTTATTTTACGTTCCTTTAGAATAGTGCTATCCGTACCATTAGTTGGTAGGTAACCCCATTTGTTGGATGTAAGCGGGACATTCGAAGGGATATCGTATGGTCATAGAAAGCAACTTGTAGGAAGTATCCTAGCACATTCGAAGGGACTATCATCATTTTTCGTGGCGACAATCGAGGGTCAAGATCATGTATTCGGGGCGACATCGTGGGTCTTATGGTCTTTGTATCGAAGGGACTATGATGATTTGTTTGAAGGCAGCGTGCTAGAATACCTCTACGTTCGAGGACATGACCATTTGAATTCGTAAAAGGCAGAGAGAATTACCTAAAGGGTGCATGTGTGAGAAAGTGTGTTGATTCGATATTTTATCTTGCAAATTAGAGTGAGCTATGTTCGATTTTATCTTGCCATACCGCCTAATTACTAGCGGTTTATAGGGTGCGGAAATTAAATTGGAAAGATAAATCCTCGCTATTACATGGCTTTAGGCGGATACATAATTTAAAATGCGGAAGATAAAAGCCTAATTAAACTATTACATCCATGAGCAATTACATTATTTGAAAAAAGCGATAAAAAGAAATCGTCCGAAGCAGGATAACTTTGTGAAAGGAGAGAAATCGGAAAATACGAGGAAATCGAATAAGAGGAAAATGTTAGTAAAATGCAAATTTTGAATGAGAAAATATTTCATCTTGGAAATAACATTAATATGCTAAAATAATTTTTGGAGGTAATTTAATAATTAAAAACTAATTAAATGTGATTTAAATGATAAATTAGAAATAAAATTAAATATGCATGCAAAATAATATTTTTAATTTTATAAATTAAATAAACATTTTCGGAAATAGCAAAAGAAAAATATTTTTGGTATTTTAAATGCATGATAAAAATTATGAAAAGAAATTAAAATGCATGAAAATATTAAATAAAATATTAAAAATGTTAGAGTTTGTAAAAGGAAGAAAAACAAATGGTCTGGTGAGAATCAAAGGTGACCTTGCTTTCCTAAAGCCACATACGACCATGAACCAACGCATACGTGTTTGAAATCCGAGCGAATGAATTGTAGCGGGTGTCGTTCCATGATGCCAATCACGCGCCAAGAACTTCATCGTTCTCATTTGAATTCAGGAATTTTAACGTCGACCTCGGTCTGACGCTATAGTCCCAATTCTCAAAATCTCATACACATAATATAAATAAGTTGTGAGTACATGAATCGATTGGGAATCACATTCTAAGCGAATGGTAATGGTATTTTGGTCCAATTTAACCGATTTAAGGAAGCCCTAATTCAGTTCAGGAAACCCTAACAATGGCATATTTCAATTCAGGCCATAGAAACTCAATTCGATTGTCCAGATAGCTTGCAAACTTTGTTCTAAACACAAAACAATCATCAAAACACATTAATAATGCATGATAAGCAATTGATTTTGAAAAGTAAGAACAAACCAAATCGTGATTTCTCAATTCTTGATGCTTTTGGACAATGTAAAGGTCTGGAATGCTTCCAGGGATATCAAGGAATGTGTTTGAATCCTCAAAAACAATTGAAACAAGTTGGATCGATGGTTGCTAGTTGCTTGAGAGGCACGGTTTTTTTGAGTTTGAATAGGGTTTCTCCAGCCAATTTTTCTACCCTAATTCATGTGGCATGTATTGTATATATATAGTAGATGGAATTGGAGCTGATTTGAGAAAGAATTAATCATCAATCAATGCAAAATATATTTGATTTTGTACCAAATCAAATTTTCTCTTTTTTGATCAATTTCAATCAAATTCTTGCCATATCCAATCAAATTTGAAATTTGCGGCTTTATTGGTTTTCTTGGATCTCAGGAAGAGAGAAAAATCAAATTTGCAATTAATTTTGATTTTATACCTTATTTTTGAATTTAATTTGTATTAAAATGAATAAAATCCAAATTAAATAGAAAAATAAAATAAAAATTCGTGGCATTGGGCTTGGATATTCCTAATTGTATAAGGAACAAGTTTGGATGAAGAAAAAGTAAGCCCATTTGCAAAGTTTTTGATTTCTTGAAGTATCTCTCTTTGTGCACTCCTTCAAAATTGCCCAACTTGTGAATGGTGTATCTTGCTCAACTTTTCATATTTTGAGTGTTCATAGACTTTTTGGAAAGCTCTAAGAGTCCTCTAACCAACCTTTTTGGTTTCATCTCAATTGGAGTTTCCATGCTCAATATATCTTCAAAACAAAATGTTGACTTTTTGTTGACTTTGAAAAGGACCTGTAATGTTTTGATCCATACCTTCCAAATGAAGCATTTTTTGAACATTCTTGTGAGATATGAAGTTGTAGAGAATTGAATTTCCTTCAAAACAAGAGGTGGTGGAATAATTTCTGAGAAAGTATGAAGAAGTTATGCTCAGTCAAAGATTGGTTGACTTTTCATTGAGAAACCCTAATTTAGAAAGTTTGACTTTTGAGCAAATCTTGAGTTTTCTTGATGAATCATGATCAACCCTTGATCAAATGATGAATGTAACTTCTAAATGAGGATGTTGACCAAAAATCATGAAGTTTGGCTGTATGTTGACCACAGTTGACTTTTTGTCCAATACAATTGATTTTCAACCATCTGAGCAATTGTCTGAGGAAACTTGACTTCTAAGGCTTGAAACTTGACATGGAGAATCTTTGAAGCATTTGAGGAGGCATGAAGACCATTGGAGATGTTGGAAGTCCATCTTGATTTGAGAAATACCAAACCCTAGTTTGGGTTGATTGTCTAGGAGAGAGTTTGTCTGATCAACTCTTGAGGAACCCTTGAGTATGGAGGTATGAAATGTCTTTATGAGATGGAGGGCAAATTTTGGGGTATGACAGCTGCCCCTGTTCAATCTTCTTGTACTGGAAGGGCTAGATTGGCATGCGTTCCTTTCGTGACCTGGAGGTAGAAGATGATTGAACACTCGAGTACACCTGAAAATTTGCACTCGCTGTTGGCTGATGATGGGAATGGGCTTATAGATGCCATTTGGAGAAGTTGGAGATTTCGCTAGGGAATGAGTCATATGCTAGACTCGAGATTATTGATAGGAGAACTGACGGGGATGGGCTTAAGATGCCATCTTTGAATGAAGTTATTGATTGGTATTGATTTTTAACCATATATGCAGCATTCTGAAGGTGGAGGAATGTTGACAAGTGGTCGGAGATGGGCTTAAGATGTCATCCAAGAGCGGGTAAATGCGCCAGCTACGTATTCTTTAATAATAGAGAGAGTCGAATAGTTCTTCGTCTTGGCTATTACGAGGTAGTAGTTGGCAAAATGTGGATAGCTTCCTGTTGTGCATCGGGTATTGATCCTTTGTTATCGGAGGATAACGTGATCGTTCGAGATAGTTTTCCGTCGGCTTGTATTAATCACGGATCCGTTGTCGGAGGACAACGATGGTGGTCGTTCGGATAGTTTTCCTTACGGATTGGTCTTAATCACGGACCGGTTGTCGGAGGACAAGGCGGTCTTCGGATAGTTCTCCCGTCCGGATTGGTATTAATCACGGACTGTTGCGTGGAAGTGATTTTCACATTTTGGAAAACAAAACTTTGATAGAATATTGTTAGTCTTATGCAAAGTATGATGCATGACGATGTGTATGAATGACATATGCATATATTATGACAATATGAGAAATGTATGAATGATAGATGTTGTGGTATTTCAAAACATATCCATCTTGAAGAAGATGTAGATGTCCTGCTTGAGGATTTCTGACTTCTGTTTGGAGATGAAGTGGGTGAAAGCCCTGCCTTTGAGAGAGAAGAAAGATATCCTGGATTCCTCCGATGCACTATCTGACCAATTTTCAAGTCTGTATTGTTGAGGATGATAGAGACGTGCCGCTGATGATCTTGTGTGTAGACCCTGCTGGGGAAAAATTAGGAGGCGCTCTACTGGGGATCTTGTGTGCAGATCTTGCTGGAGAGCATTTGATAGTTACTGGGAGACCGGGTTGGAAGAGTCTGGAGTCCGTTGGAATCTCTGACTGTGGTATAAAGGGTGTAGGTTTCCTCCGATGCACTATCTGACCAAGTTTCAAGTCTGGATACTACTGCTGGAGAAAAAAGGGGAATTGTTGAGAGATATTCTGGTGGTGATAAATACCTCGGCATGGGGATGAAGTGTTGCTGCTTGGAGACTGATGTAACATTGCTTAGTTGAGTGGAATCACTACTTGGGGACTAACACATACTCCGCCGAGGAAGGTTTGCGGTGAGTGACACCTCTGTGGGGATCATGTTCTGCGGGGGAATGTTTGGTGACTTTCGTAGTCATCTCAATTCCTGGAGCCTGTAGTAATTACTTTCGTGTGTTCACTTTTCGCATGTTCGCGAATAGATTTTTATTGTCAAATGCATATAATCATTCAACGCAAACATTGGACTTTATGCAAACAGCAATAGTGAAAATTGTAAAGAGAAAGAACTTGTATTTATTTGAAATGTGGCGTATGGACAAATAGTTTATACACAAGAAAGGTAAAAAGCTATGCAGAAACAATCTCGTTAAGTTCCAACTATGCTAGTACTCATATATTTCAACTATCTCATCTCCTTGCATCGTTGGAAAGTGAGTGAATTGATCTTAGCCATTTGAATCTTGAATCTTGATAGTAGCGGAGGTAGATAGGTGATACAGACGAGACATAGTTAAATGCGCTTAAATCCCTAACCTAGACCGCCCTTCGGGTTTCGATCTAGGGATACCCTTTTTGCCCAAGCCGCGTTTGGGTTTTGACTTGCGGTGTACATGTTTGTATATATCCTTAACTTTTGCACGAACCCTTTTGGTTCGCGGGGATGCCTTATTTTTCCTAGGTCGATCGACCTAGCGGTCTCGTTATCGTAGTATTTTTGACTATGTTTGCATTCACAGTGTGGGAAGTCTTCACCATCCATGGTGCTATGTATCATAGCTCCGTGGGAAAATAATGTCTTGACTACAAGCGGTCCCTCGTGGTGGGAGTCCATTTGCCCTGGGATCACCTTGTGGAAGAATGATGCGCTTGACTACTAGATCAGACTTGGTAGACTCGGTGCTTGACCTTCTTGTTAAATGCTACGATCATTCGCCCGATAGATCTGCCCATGGCATATGGATGCGAGTCGCTTCTCATCAATCAAATTAATCGGTCAAGTGATGCGGACCCAATCTTCTTCTCCTAACTACCGTCTGGAGGACTACGGTTGAGGTATCTGGACCTCGATGGGTAGGGCCCTTCCATACCGTACACAAGAGAGAAGGGGTTTCCCTGTTGATGTTAAATCTTGTAGTGTGATAACCATGAAGAATGGTAACATCTTATGCCAATCTTTGTAAGTCCTTTGTCATCTTACATAACCTTCTTAATGTTCTTGTTGGCGGCCTCCAACTGCGCCATTCATCTTAAACCGATATGGAGAAAATTGTGATGCTTGATCTTGAGCTGCGTGCATAGTTCGGTGATCATCTTATTGTTGAGATTAGAGCCATTATACATGATAATCCTTTCGGGAGTGCCATACCGACAAATAAGATTATGTTTGATGAATCGAGCCACAACATTCTTGGTAACGAGATGCAAGCGAAATTTGCTTCCATCCACTTGGTGAAATAGTCAATTGCCACAAGGATGAAGCGATGTCAGTTGGAAGGCGTGGGCTTGATTTCTCCGATCATGTCAATGCCCACATTGCAAAGGCCAAGGAGATGTTAGAACATTTAGAGGGAGAGAATGCGTGCACTTTGTCGGCATAAATCGGCATTTGTGACAAGATCGGTAAGCGGTGACAATCGACTTCCATGGTGGACCAATAGTAACTGTTCTCAAAATCTTCTTAGCCATGGTGTGTCCCTTTGAATTAGTACCGTCGCCTTCATGTAACTCTTCCATGATATGTTCGCTATTTTCCGGTCTACGGTAGTAAGCCAAATCGTGATTGCGCTTGTATAAGATGTAATTGAGGAAGAATTTAGATGCAAATCTTCTCAAGAACTTTTATCATTGTGGATGCCCTGGGATATTCACGAGTCTCAAGATACTTCTTCACATCGTAGTACCAAGGTTTCTCTTACGTATCAAGCTCATAACAATATCTTTGGTTCGTCAAACTTCTCGATGATGATCGGGGAGCCTCGTTGTCCCATCGACCTTGAACATAGATGACATAGTAGCTACTTACGTCCATGTGATTCTCTTCTCGTGGAATATGATGGAAAGTGATCTCTTGAGTAGGGATCAAACTCAGAATATGCTCGATATGGAATGAGATTCGGATGCTTAAGTATCCCAAGCATATGTCGGTGATCACTAAAGTGAGTCTCATACACTTGCAAGAACTTGATTCTTAAGTCGATATGACTTTGATACCCATGATGCACCGTGTTCGGCCATGTTGTTAGTGCAACTAAAACATAATTTGGTGGTGAAAGTATGTCACTTTATGGGGATGTAATGATGGCGCCAATGCCATTGCCGAGTGCGTTTGAGGCTCCATCAAAGACCATAGTCCATCGGGATCCTTGTTCGGGTCCTTCGTTTGGGCACAGTTCTTCCTGATCTGTGACTAGTAAAACATCTTCATTGGGAAACTCGAGCTGCATAGGTGATAGTCATCTGACGATGAGCAAATGATCGGCTACACTTCCTTTGATCGCTTTACGAGAAGTGTCTTTGGATGTCGTATTCGGTCAAGATCATTTGCCATCTTGCTATTCTTCACAATTGGTTTCTCAAATATGTATTTTATCGGATCCATCTTGGAAATCAACAAAGTTGTGTGATTCAACATATCTTGAGTCGGAGATACCTAAAAGAGAATGCCTTAAGGATTTCTAGATCACCTTTATTGCTTTTTGTTTGAC
The DNA here is from genome assembly GCA_021764765.1 of Vicia sativa. Classification (NCBI taxonomy): domain Eukaryota; kingdom Viridiplantae; phylum Streptophyta; class Magnoliopsida; order Fabales; family Fabaceae; genus Vicia; species Vicia sativa. The sequence goes on along the minus strand of CM038794.1, from coordinate 75,135,165 downwards.
TTGTATGCTTTATCTTTAAGGGTTTCTTGGGTATTATATTTGTGGGGGATCCTACACCCGGATCCGGGTTTCCTTTTAGGCAAGTAGCAATAAATCATCGCGACCGTTAGACGTATATCGAAACGGTCAACATGATGGCTACGTTAGTGTGACACTTTGGATGTCCTGATACTCTTCATTCCCAAGTTGAGGATAGTATTTGGCTTCTGCGTGGTGTCATCAAGCACTAACTAAGCTTTTAGAACCTTAATTGACCCATCTTGGCCATTAGAAGGTAGTGAGATGGCCGACTTTGGTGCAGACTAAGGTTGGTTGATACTCGATGCTACGCTCATTGAGATCAGACTTTTGGGATATTTTCGATCGACCACTTGGTAGTCGTATTGAAATAAGCATCTGAGAAAGATCGATGATGTGAGATTCCTAGAACCGGTTACTATTATAGGACGGGATGAACCAACTCAAACTTTTGGTGGGGTAATCACCTATACCTCATGCAAGCCTTAAACCTAGGCTCATTGTGTGAATTGTTTGTGTGCTAAACATGACATCATGACATCATTCACATTGCATATCATTTCTAACTATTTCAAGGACCTAGGTTTATCTTTGCTCATTTTGTAGGGATTATGGCTTCAAAGACTATCGAATCAACTTCATCGGTATACCTTCTCATTCAAAAATTGGTTTGAGAAATTCCCTATCATGCTCGGTTCATCAAAAGACATGGTTATCACTGCTGATTTGGTTACCTCCGGTTTTGAAGAAGATATGATGCATGTCTATTTGATTCTTTGATCCAAAACACCATTGCTTTACATTCCCAGTTATCAATTGGTTCCTACCTTGGAAGAGTTCTCTAAGTTACTTGGGGTACTTATTCTTGACCAAATGCCATTCACGGTTTAGAAAAGGTTCCTAAGTCGAAGACATTGCATCGACCTTACATCTTAAAGCTCGGACATTGAAGCCAATTGGGAAACTAAAGTAGAGTTAAGGGTTTCGTGCTAAGTTCCTAATTAAGAGCGAGAATTCCTCAAAGTTATGAGTTTCCATGCATTCGAAGGCGTTGTGGCCTTGCTAATCTATGGTTTGGTTCTATTCCTAATTCGGATCAATTCATAGATGTCAACACCATCAAGTTGTTTCTTACTCGTAATCCGATGCCTACTCTGCTTGGAGACATCCTACATTCTCTCCACTCGTACTACTAAGAGACAAGGAACTCTCGATGTGTTGTATCCGTTACTTTCGGTGGTTTATTTCACCTTCCTCCATCAGTTTGAAGAGCGAACAAAGGTTGAGATGGTCTCAAAGGCTAATGTCACTCTCTCATTCGGATATCTGGGTCTTTTCTCTCAAGGACTTCACATTCATTGGCGTTATGGAGAATTCCTAATGTACCACTACTTGGTATAAGGGAGGTATTACTACCCTTCTTTAGCTCACGTCGGTTTGGTTTCTCGAAGAGATGGTCCTCATGATATGCTTCTCCAAGATATTGTGTTCGACTACACCACGATCTCGAGTTACAAGTGAAGGTTCATGCGCTTGGGGCATGGTAAAGAAGGCGATACCAGACTTTGGGGCACCAAAACTCCATTCCTTGGGAACCTTACCTCAAATGGGTGCGAGCTCGAGCTCAAAACCTCATGATGCCATTCACTGTTTTACCGGTAATTATGGAACTGTTGCTATAGGTGGCGTACCTATCTTGTTCTCCATCGACATGCACTGCTGATTTGAAGACTTGAAGAGATCTTGGATTCAACTTAAAGAAGAGGGATACCTTTGAAGCTCGGTGTTATGAGTGAGAAGAAAGTGCTAGAGTTGACCAAGCTACTTCACGAGGAGCAAAGCATCAACCTACCTCGGCATCAAGAGGCCCATGGGAGACTTAGAGCTTTAGATTCATATGCTTTTCTTTTATTGTTTTGAACTATCTCTTGTACTTAAAAAGAAAAAGAATAATAAAGAGTACTAATAAATGTTTGTTCATTGCTTGTTTAACAAATTTAAATCTCTAAGGTCCTTGAAAACATTGCATATTAGCATAAACATTGCATATCATGGCATAACATTGCATCACGGTACATTGAAGATTGGTTTTCTCATTCTCTCTATTTATTTTAGCGAAATGGCTCTTGAGCAGATCTGTCAAAGATCTCGGCTCGAATGCTCGGTTTGTTGATGTTCACCAGCTTGGTCCAGGCCAAGAAGATCGAAGAAGCTCATCAGGAAGAAGAAGGTTGTTGGTCTTCTCACATGGGCAGGCGTTACAAGGTGGTCCTAAAGTGGTCGACCGGATATAACTCTCTGAAGGAAGTGTCGAGAATGAGGGTAGTCGGGTAATGAAGATGACCCGTGGGAGGAAGGAGAGAGAAGATCATGATAGCCAATACTCGATGAAGATGACAAGTACAAGCAACTTGAAGACCTTGAATCTTTGTGGAAAATCGAAAATGTCGGGCTGAATTTTGATGATCGAGTCTTGTTCCGGGTGTTGTGATTCCTCCCAAGTTCAAAGTTCCACTTTTGCCAAGTATGATGGCATTTCTTGTCAAGCTGCATTTGAAGTCCTATGTCCGGAAGATCAATCCCTTGATGAGAAAGTTGTGGATGCACTATTTTCAAGAGAGTTTGTCATGAACTCAATTGGAGTGGTATTATCGGCTAGAGAATGGTATCCGTATTTGGAGTGACTTAGCGGATGCTTTCTCTGAGACGATGTAGTACAATCTTGAGTTGACACCCACTCGCATGCAACTACAAAGCATGTCTATGGGTCGTGATGAGAAGTTCAAAGGTATGCTCGAAATAGAGATCTAGCGGTGAGTTCAGCCACCCTTGTCAATAGGGAGTTGGTTGATATGTTTATGGGAACATTGTCGGGCCCGTTCTTCATCATCGATTGGAAAATCTTTAGCGGATTCACGGGTGATATTGTGGGAGAGCATTGAAGGGTATCAAGGTGGGAAGATTCATGTAGAGACATCCTCAAATCTTGAGAGAGACCTTTTGGTGGTAAAAAAGAAGCCAATCTTGTGTATGGTCGGAAAAGCCGAGCCAAGACCGTGGTGCTCGATCGTGAAAGTTGTGATCTCTCCTACATCAACCTCGGCGAGACAGCGCGTGGCAGGGCGCCACGAAGAATGTTTACGAAGATCAACATGCCATTGCCAAGCCTTGCAACACATGTTGAAAGCGAGTTGATTACCTTGAGGATCCTCCTCAAATGTCAACACCTCCTCTCAGAGATACAATCCTAATGCTAAGTGTGCTTACCACTCCATAGCCAGGACATAGCGATGATTTTGGGCTCACGAAGAACAAGATTCAAGATATGATTGAAGCTAAGCAGTTGAGTTTGATCCTCTGTTGAGACTCGAATGTGATCAATCATCTCTAATGAAATTATCTTTCATCTGATGCATATTGAAAGAAGGAACAACAATGATTGTCGATCGAGGATGCCCGGAGAATTGTCGTTGGTGCCCATCGCACACGATGGTTGTGCTTGGTTGAGAAGGCGTGTTCGATGCATGATGGATGTAGAAATACTATTCACGAAACCACCGTGCGGAAGGCATGTGAAGACATGTCTAAGCGAAGATCGAAGATGTGATGAAGCAGTACGTCATGTGGGATACCTTAGGGCAGCCAAGTGGAAAGTATGATTACATGGTGAAGTACACATTTCTGAGCTACAAGATTCCTATTGAAGATGTTAAGGCAACGGATGGGGTGGCGATTTCCCAGAAGACTATCGATGTTAACACTAAGGATTTCCTCTGCGATTACGTGCCTAGAGTGGCACCTCATCATACTTCTCCCGGACCGTTCCATATTCCTCGACAAGCTATTCCTTGGAATTATGGATCGATGTTTACTATCATGGCGTCAAGCAAGACCCTCGACCATTGAAGATCTTACGGTTGAAGCTACCATTCCGACATTGACAACATCACGGATCAATAAGGTGACTCGAACGGGAAGAGTATTCTCTCAATCTCTCCTCCAAAGACACTGCGACTCGGCTCGCATTCCGGCTATTCAATCCATTCCCCAAGCTAGAAAGAACGATGACTCATCCTGCTCAGCCAGAAGTACCAAAGGAAGTTCTGAAGACACCTCAAACAAGAAATGGAAATTCAGAAGATTATCAAGAAGAGTGACTACAATGTTGTGGAGCAGTTTAGAACAGACTCGTCCAAATCTCCATGCTTGCTGCTCTTGTGCTCCGAGGCTCATGCTAACGCCTTGGTGATTTCTTAAGAATGCTCATGTGCCGCAAGACACTACTCTTGACCGATTTGAAGTTTGTATTGCTAGCTGGGCTGCCAACAACGGCCTAGGCCTACGATCTTGATTTGACTCTACGGAAGAAACACAACAAAGCCTTGCACATCTGTTGAATGCAAGGCCACTACATTGTCTCATGTTTTGGTGGATACCGGTTACGCTCTGAATATCCTTCCGAAGACGCTTTTGATCGACTTGATGTTGAAGGGTTGGTTCGAAACCAGTGACATAATTGTGAGAGCTTTTGATGGTTCTAGCGAGCAGTACTTGGAGAGCTCACTCGCTGTTAAAGTCGGTTCCCGGACTTTTGATTCCACTTTCTTTGTCATGGACATCCGTCCACTTACTCTTTCCTACTTGGGCCCTTGGATACATGGGGGCGGTATTACCTCTACCTTGCATCGAATGAAGTACCGGTGAAGGGGAAGGTTGTTCTGATGTGGTGAAGAAGAATATGGTCGATCATCTGAGTCATTCGATACCTCGAGATGGAAGGTGAATTCTTTGAGACTCCTGTCAAGCTTTTGAAACAATACCCAGTCATGCATGTTGACTCTCGTCACCTCGACATTACACAAGCTCCGCCTAGGATGGCCTCTTGAAAGATGCTCAAGATCTTTGATTGAAGGTAGTACTATTTTGGGACAGCTCCCGATCTTCCTTTCAAATTTGACAAGGCGGTTTAGGCTTCACCATCAAGGTCGAGAAGATGATACGCCGCGAACGTGCCGGCCAACTTCCTTTCGCATCGGCCAAAGTGGAATCCATGCTATAGAAGGCGGCGACAACGACTTGACATCGACAAGTGGATCTAACTCCGGACAATGGACTCGGCAATTGGAAGGCGAAGGCGTCATACCAATCTCTTTAGCGAGGAGTAATTGCTCTTGTTTTGTTTTTCTTTTCGTATTTCTATGTTTTGAACAATAAACTCTAAAGCCTAGTGCCTTGCCGGGCATCATGGCTCGTTTGTGAGGTTATTATCTGTCATTTGCATATTTTCATTCAATAAAATCGTTGGACTTTTGCATTCAATTGTTGTTTTCTTTCTTTACTTTATCACCCTTCAAAAGCTATGTGTTTTACACACCACGTGATACACTGCAGAATCACTCCGAATCTCGTTGATAACAGCTATGCTATTGCTAAATATGACTTGATAATCGATCTACCAAGCCGAAGGCGAGTGAGGAAGATTGTGAAGTGCCGGAGAACTTGCCGGACTTCTACAGCAAGAAGGCGAGTTATACTCCACCACGAAGAGCAAGTTGAGGTTGTGAATTTGGGTACTAATGAAGGCAGAAAAGAGATCAAGATAGGAGCGGGTCTTGAGCGATTGTTAAAGAAAGATTGGTTCGGATGCTACGAGACTATATTGAGGTTTTGCTTGGTCATACGAAGACATGCCGGTTTGGACATTGATATTGTGGTACACGATTGCCGACAAAGAGGTTTTCTCGAGTGAAACAGAAGGTTCGTCGCATGCGTCACGAGATGTCGAGAGAAAATCAAAGCGAGTTATGAAGCAATTCAATGCGGTTTCTTAAGTATTACTTCCTATCCACTATTAAATCAATATAATTTTCCACTTCCTCATATTGATGTTCTGGTTGACAACACCGCTCAGCATAAGTTTTCTCCTTCATGGATGGTTTCTCCGGTTATAATCAGATCAAAATGGCTCCCGAAGACATGGAGAAGACTACTTTGTTACACAGTGGGGCACTTTCTGCTACAAGGTTATGCCGTTCGGATGAAGAGCGGGCGCCACTTATCAACGTGCTATGGTGACATTATTTCATGACATGATTCATCACGAGATAGAGGTCTCGTCGGCGACATGATAGCTCGATCACGGTGAAGAACATCTTGATCATTTCGAACTATTTGATAGGTTGAAGAAGTACAGACTGAGACTTAATCCCAACAAGTGCACCTTTGGAGTCAGATCGGAAAACTCCTAGGGTTTGTTGTCAGTGGTAAAGGTATTGAAGTTGACCCCGCCAAGGTTAAAGCTATTCAAGAAATGCCGACTCCCGCAGAAGGAAGTCGAGAGGTTTCTTGGGCGATTGAACTACATTGCGATTCATTGCACATCTAACGCTACTTGTGAGCCAATCTTCAAGTTACTTAAGAAAGATCAAGTGGTAGAATGGAGCAGCGATTGCGGATCGCTTTTGACAAAATCAAGGAGTACCTACGGAATCCTCCTATCCACGATGCCGCCCTGAAGAAGACCTCTTATCATGTACTTGGCGGTGTTAGAGAACTCAATGGGGTGTGTGTTGGGGCATGGCGAGTGCAGTCGAAAGAGCATGCAATATACTACCTTAGCAAAAGTTTACCGATTGTGAAACAAGATACTCAGCTCAGAAAACTTACAACGCTTTAACTTGGGCTGCTCGCCACTAAGACAATATGTTGACTCACACTATATTGATTTCAAGATGGATCCGATAAAATACATATTTGAGAAACCAACTCTCTCGGAAGAATAGCAAGATGGCAAATGATCTTGACCGAATATGACATCCGATACACTTCTCGAGAAATCAAAGGTGTAGTAGCCGATCATTTGGCTCATCAAGCCGTAGATGACTATCGATCTATGCGATTCAATTTCAGATGAAGATGTTTTACTAGTTCTGATATGAAGAACAGGCCCAGACGAAGGACACGAACAAGGATCGATGGACTATGGTCTTTGATGGAGCCTCAAACGCCTTGTGCATTGGCGCCATCATTACATCCCTACCGGACATACGCCTTTCACCGCCGATTATGTTTCAATTGCACTAACAACATGGCGGTCTGAGCGTGCATCATGGGTATCAAAGCACTATTGACTTAAGAATCAAGTTCTTGCAAGTGTATGGAGACTCGGCTTTGGTGATCGGTCAGATTAAGGGCGAGTGGGATACGAAGCATCGAATCTCATTCCATAGAGAGCATGTTATGAGTTTGATCCCTACTTGAAGATCACTTTCATCATATTCCACGAGAAGAGAATCGGTTGGCGAGGCATTAGCTACTATGTCATCTATGTTCAAGGTCGAGATGGGACAGGCTCCCGGATCATCATTGAGTTTGACGAACCAGCATATTGTTATGAGCAATCTGGAGAAAACCTTGGTACTATGATGTGAAGAGGTATCTTGAGACTCGGGAATATCCAGCGAGGGCATCATCAATAAAAAGTTCTTGAGAAGATTTGCATCAAATTCTTCCTCGATGCGACATCTTATACAAGCGCAATCACGACTTGTGCTTACTCCAGCTGTGGACAGGAAAACAGTGAACATATCATGGAAGAGTTACATGAAGGCATTTGGTACCCACTCCGGTGGACACACCATGGCTAAGAAGATTTTGAGAACAGGTTACTATTGGTCCACCATGGGCGATTGTCACCGCTTCTTTCGATCTTGTCACAAATGCGGTTATATGCGACAAAGTGCGTACCTCCGGTACCTCTAAATGTTCTAACTGCTCCTTGGCCTTTTGCAATGTGGGGCATTGACATGATCGGAAAATCAAGCCCACGACTTCAAGCGGACATTTCCATCCTTGTGGCAATTGACTATTTCACCAAGTGGGTGGAAGCGACTCGTTCGCATCTGTTACCAAGAATGTTGTGGCTCGATTCATCAAGCATAATCTTATCACATCGGTATGGCACTCCAGAAAGGATTATCACGGATAATGGCTCTAATCTCAACAATAAGATGATCACCAGAACTGCACGCGAGTTCAAGATCAAGCATCACAATTCTTCTCCATATCGGCCTAAGATGAATGCCTTGATGGAGCGCCAACAAGAACATTAAGAAGATTATACGGAAGATGGCGGTGACTTACAAAGATTGGCATGAGATGTTACCATTGCTCTTCATGGTTATCGCACTGATGCGGACATCAGGGGCAACCTTCTCTCTTGTATACCGTATGGAAGCGTCCTACCATTGAGTCAGATACCCTCGACGAGTCCTCAGGGGCCGAGTTAAGCGAGCGATTGAGTCGAACTCTCCTTGACCGAGATTAATTTGATTGATGAGGCGACTCGCATCCATCGCCATGGACGGTCATCGAGCGAATGATCGAGCATTTAACAAGAAGGTCAATTCCTCACTTTCCACCAGCGGGAAGGAGATGAGGTAGTTGAAATATATGAGTACTAGCATAGTTGGAACTTAACGAGATTGTTCCGCATAGCTTTTACCTTTCTTGTGTATAAACTATTTGGCTATAGGCCATTTTCAAATAAATACAAGTTCTTTCTTTACAATTTCACTATTAACATTTTGCATAAAGTCCAATGTTTGCTTTGAATGATTATATGCATTTGACAATAAAAATCTATTCATGAACATGCGAAAAAGTGAACATCTGAAAAGTAATTACTCAGGCTCCGAATTGAGATGATGGCGAAAGTCACCAAATATTCCCCGTGAGAACATGATCCCCCTGAAGGTGTCACTCACTGCAACCTTCCTCGGTGGTGTATTTAGTCCCGGCAGGTGATTCCGCTCAAGCGAGCAATGTTACATCGGTCTCAAGCAGCAACACTTCATCCCATGCCGGTATTTATCACCACGGTATCTCAACAATTCCCCTTTTTCTCCGGCAGTAGTATCCGGACTTGAAACTTGGTCGGATAGTGCATGGAGAAACCTACACCCTTATACCCAGGTCCGAGAGATTCCAACGGACTCAGACTCTTCCAACCGGTCTCGGTAACTATCAAATGCTCTCCAAGATCGCATAAGATCCCGATGGCGCCTCTAATTTTTCCCCGGCGGGTCTACAAGATCCTCGGTGACACGTCTCTATCATCCTCAACAATATCTAGGCCCAGAGACGGTGGATAGCATCGGAGGAATCCAGGATATCTTTCTTCTCTCTCAAAGCGGGGCTTTCACCCACTTCATCTCAAATGAAGTGAAATCCTCAGCGGGACATCTACATCTTCTTCAAGATGGATATGTTTTGAAATACCACAACATCTATCATTCATACATTTCTCATATTGTCATAATATATGCATATGTCATTCATACATCGTCATGCATCATACTTTGCATAAGACTAACAATATTCTATCAAAGTTTCTCTTGTTTTCTCAAGCAGGTGAAAATCACTTCGGCCTTAAGCAGGTCCGAGGATTAATACCCGAATCCGGCGGAAGAAGGCGCTAGTTGTCCCCGACAAGCGGTCCAAGATTAACCGAATCGAGGAAAACTATCCGAAGACCGCTAGTTGTCCTCCGACAACTGGTCGAGATTAAGACCCGAATCCGACGGAAAACTATCCGAACAGCCACCCTCGTTGTCCTCCGACAACGGATCCGTGATTAATACCGAAGCCGGGCGGAAAACTATCTGAGCGATCACAAGTTATCCTCCGATAACTGGAAGTGGATCAATACCCGATGCACAACAGGGAAGCTATCCACATTTTTGCCAACTACTACCCCTC
>CM038794.1:74971340-75125288 GCA_021764765.1 Vicia sativa | reverse complement strand
AAACGGCCTGTGGCCTATGGAAATAAGCACAATGGCTTTCCACACACGTAATCACCACCAACTGTAACATTAATTGGTGACTCGTGACCGTAGTTTACGTCAAGTGTTTTTTGATGAGACTAAAGTAAACAAAAGGGTAAAGATAAAAGTAAATTGATTGCATTGAAATGGAAATATGGTGATTCACGACATCAAAGGTTTGAGTGACTTTTTCTTCCTTTAGCACGAATTGGGCGTAGTTTCGCAAGCTGAGGGTACAAATGAACACACTAAAATTCTAACATACCGTCTTATTTATAGTATTTACAAAGTAGTCGCTAAAACTAATGAACCAACGAGATTTAAACTTAAAAACAACTTCCACACACGATTTCACCATCCGCTTAAAGCTTGAACCCACGATCTTCCGAGGCAACTACCCACCATCTCTTTATTCGACTCTTCCCGCCCATGACTTCGCATGGGGTCGCTTTCGCTTTCGATCCATCTTCTTCGAGGCATAATAAAATTTTCTAAGTCCCCTCGCCTACATTCTCGGCTACATGATCATTTCAACCGATGCCTTTATTCAACCAAATCATGTCGAATCGACCAACATGCAATTTGTCAACATAGTCTTATTTTCACATCGCTTTTTCGCTAAGTGGTCGATATGGTTTGGCCTTCCGACCAAATTTTCTCAACCGACATGTATTTTTCTCGGTATTTCCAATTTGGCTTTGTAAAGTATCTCTAACTATCTTCATTTAGGACTAGTCCTTAACCCGTAGAACCTTTGCTTTTAAGCAATGCCCTTAAGCATACTTTACAAATTTCCGCTAACAAACCGCCTCGAGATACCATTTTTCAATTCTTGATATTGTCGAACATGAGACAATGTTATCTATGAAGTTGCCTCTCCGGTCGGTTCAATCAAGCTCGCCTTTGTGAAGACACCACCATTTTTCGCCTTTTCATGACGTCAGCAATCATGGAAACGTATATTGCTTTATCTCGACGTCGGGAGCATTTAATGTTTGAACATCATTACTTAGGTAGCCGGATGGCCCACCATGCTAGCGGCTTTATCTCGCCGCACGTGTCCCTCGACGCACGATTGAAAGCCTAGGAATCGCCACGATTTCCTTTTGCCTTTTAATTCTTCACCTCCACGCCTATAACAGGCATTCTTCTTATTCTCTTTCTTTTCTTCTCACATCTCATTCTTCAAACGTAAAACCCGTAAAAACTGCATTCTTTACACTCTCAATCTTCAGATCAAGAACCTGTGAAACACTTCAAAATCCTAACCGCTTAGTTCCTTTAACCCTAACTATCAAAGGTTTTCAATCGCTTTTAAAGCTTTCATCACAACCCAAGAAAGCTAGCTTCATCTGCTTCATCCTTTCTCGCCCAACCCGTAGATCTTCAAACCCTTTATACTTTTACCATCTTAATCTTTAACAATGGCGATAAGGACAATTCAACAGCCCCCGCCGAACTCTTCAACTCCGCCATGTTGACGGAAACCCTATGTACGGAGCCTCTATTCTCAAGAAAAGCCAAGATTCTGGGAATCACTGTACTCATTCCTTTCTGTTGACGATGAACCCCACGCCTTTCTAGGTCCACTACCCATGGACGCCTTATGAGATTTATGTAGATGACACAGCGCATTCTTTCCCCACCAACAAGTAGCTTCTCCTCGACACCTTAACAAACCCTATTTCACGCAGCTTGTTGACAGAACTTTGCACCCTCCCCTTGAGTGCCTCTAAGTTCGGGCTTGGATGGAAAGACTAGAACCACACAAGGGCCAATAAAGGAAGGAAATGGGTATCTATGACCTACTAGACCTTTCTTCTCGTGCTCAAGACACCCTACCGGTGGCATGTCGTTGGTCGCCTTTATACTGGAAGGATCCACCAACACTTTTCATACAAAGTGTGGCATGATAACCCCCACATTATTGATGTGGTTGCTTTAACAGCGGAAGCCTGCTGGAACCATTTTCAACCATAACGACCACGAGCCCATTCCCATCAAATTCAACGCTACGAATCAAAACATCCAACCTACACCAACTTCATCAACCACCATCACAACGACTGAGGAAATTCTCTCGATGAGCATGTCGCTTAACTCTCTCTGGCTATCTTGTCGGTTTTATTTGAGGTCGATGCGTATAGCCAAACAATTGCCCATTTGGCCGCCCTCTGATGGGGCAAAAATGTTGCTTAGCCAATTAATTTTGGCCTTTTATACGCCTCTACGACCGACGTGGTCAATCAAATAAAGAATTTCGAATTCCCAATAATCCAAAGAATAATGCATCGTTCATGGTCCTTCTCAAGCAACTGCGTGGCTAAATGCCACTTTTTCCAAGATGTGAAGCCTTTTGACGAGGAAGGTTTCAATTTCTCAAGACAGAGCGCGGGCTCCGTGGGCTCATATCCCCTTACTCCTATAGACAAGACTCTCCAATGATGAAGTCTTCAAGATGCTCTTCAACATCATGCCGATGCGGAAGATTTCAAACTCGATGGCTCCATTCGCCGATGGCAAGAGGGGCCATTATGGCTTACGTAGTCTTTTTCCACCCGTCAAGAAAGATATCGACAAAGATCCTTGGTCATTTCGAGACGTCGACCCCTGTCTCACATTCTCCATCACTCACACGAGCCCTTGCATGTACCACCAACCCAACTTGGTGGCTAGACAGTTTGATCTCACGATTGTGCCTAGGTCACTCTATCCGTCCCATAAATTACATATTTATGTTTTAGACTAAGCTGGATGTGATCATGAGACTGTTTACACTATGTGGCTCGAGCCAAGCTTTACATTCACCCATTTAAACAAAGATTCTCCCACACCCAAGAGTTTAAAACTTGTGGTAGTCGATCTTGTTAGTTTTCAGAATGATACTCTTGGCAAGATGAATGAGCTAATGCTGCTTTAATACTTTTTTGGGAAGACAAAAATGTAAGGCGCTCATATCGAGAAATTCAAGCTTCCAACTTTTTCAGAGGTGTACTTCAAGCAATCTTTGTCGAACCATCCATGACGGGCCCAAGAGCTAAAGGAGAATGCAACGGGAGGATTCTCACCTCAAGATCTCCGGCCACGTGAAAGACAAATATCTTATGCACTTCACTTTGGAAACATCAAATTTCCTCCTTGCCGACTAGCCCTTTGGCCTGGCTTTTCAATCGCCTTTCCTAGATTGGTGGTATAGCTTGGTCAAACATTCAAATTTACAAAAGAAAGCCGACAGTGTGGTTCCGACTTAAGCATTGGTTGCACGACTACCCGTGCTTTCTTCATATCGATCTTGAATATGTGAGAGAGTTGTAGTACCTAGGGTAACCACTTCGAAAGTTTTGTTTCCTTTCACAATTTGACTTACATCTTTATTTGACTTAGCTTCTTTTCTAGATGCCTCACAAGTAGTCGCCCTACAAAACCCGCTCCTATTGAAAGCCAAGGAGGGTCATTAATCGATCCTGTCAACTAGCACTAAAGAAGCCCTCCACAGCCAAGGTATATTTTACTCACACTGTGTTCATGTTTTGCTTATTCGACACCCCACTTATATTTGATGTCTTGCGTCACACCCATTCACACCCACCGATGACGAACCTATTTCCACTTCTCTCAAGAAAGCCGATTCTTCTATAAGTGTGAATGTCTATACCGACATCTTGTATTTCATCAATCCACTCACGTGCCTATTTCTCATGTAGAAGAGTCGAAAATGCTCGCAGATTCGACCGCTCCTCCACCATATCCAAAAGGTCCAAGAAGGACAAGAAATCTCACCATGCTGGAGGATCGAGGTAAACATCTTATTATTTTGGAATGTTAAATAGGCTTTGACTCTTCCGATATATTCTTTGTTTCCACAACCATCACCGATGCCGCCTCCCACTCCCGAAAATCCAAAGACCACAAAAAGGAACGCATCTTTGCTCGAGGAAAAGGCAATAAAGAAGAAAAACAAAGCCCCCTACCAAGACTCGGAGCGATGGTTGATAAGAAGGTGGAGCCGACAATGGTCCGATGATCAACCACTCATCACAAGACGGGCGAGGTAAAGTGCTTCCGACTACTTGTTTATTAATCGCTTTACTTTCACATGCCGATAGTAGTATCATAATAATACAACCAATGTCACTCCCGACCCTACGCTTTGTGCTCGATGTCAATAAAGAAATGTAAGACCGCTAATGCTTCACTGAGGAAATAAAACAAGAATCCCATCACCGCCACCACAGGATTTATCGTATCCTCTAAGGTGTTTTGACTTACTAAATTATACCCGCTCTGATGTTTATAATTTTTTCTAGGTCGAAGCTTTCCAACAACGCCATATAGTGCTAGACTATACTCTTATTTCGTAAGCCTCACCTCAAGACAACAGCTCCCAACGTGTCACCGTGAGTTTGTTGAACTTGCTACTTATTTCTCTTAGTGACTCAAATTCACCACTAGTCCCGCTAGGCATGAAGATTATTGTTCGACTAGCTCGACTCAGTCTTCGATTCCCCAGGATTCGTGAGGTTCTCAAACTCCACCGTGCTACTCCAAATTTGAGTCTTACTGAGGGATGATTCATGGCCCTCTGTAGCGCGAAGGATGTTTCTGGCCGATACGGAGATGATGCCGATGCCTCTTGGCAAGACCGATCAATTTGTAAATTGGTATGTTTCGCCTTTAGATTCCGACCACTCCTGTGTCTATGGTGACAAATCGACCCGCCACCAAGGTGAAGGTTGCCGACCGACACCATTCATACCTATGCTTTTAATCCCGACTTGCCTCATTTACCCATGAGGATTCAGCCCTTGACCGAGCTTCGATGCTATTGCTCGCTAAAGGTGTTGAGATTTCCAATTCTCAAAGCTTATGATAGCAACATTTGAAAACATCCTTTCTCCCCTTGGAAAATATCACCAAATGAAGGAGGTGAATAATTGGTTGACACAACATGCAAGCGACATGGAAGAGGAACGGAAATGGTGAAGACAAGACTTCGGTGGTCAAGGTTAAAGGCTCACATTAATCGTAGACGTAAAGAGCAAGGTCCTAAAGGAAAAGAGTCACTGAAATACGCAAATAATTGCCGAGTCGATTTAAGGAATTGGAAGCGTTAAACTAATTAGAGTTAAAACAAGATAAAGAACTTGACCAAAGCAACATTCCCATCAAAAGGAAATAATCCAATTCACTAAAGATGCCCTTATCGTCAATACCGCCACAACCCAGTCAAAGAGGAGTTACACACTTAGGATCGTGTTGATGGGCTAAGTAATATGCCGCCGCTTCGAGAGTGATTTTCAAGGGCACCAAAGAAAATTTGGCAACTTCGATTAATGTAACTGTTGATGTATTTGTTTTGTGGTTCCTCATCTCGTAATACTTAATTTTCACCACTTTTATGAAACACCATTTCTTTTGGCATTCTTGTTTTATAATTTTGTACAATCGACATGCCGGCTCTATTATTACTATGTTCTAGCCTGCTCGATTAACGCGTTTTATATGGTCGTGAATTGAGATTTCAAGAATGGGTTTATATTTCTTCAAGTATTTACCATTTACCCTAATATTGATCCGGGGCCAATTTTCAAGTTCACAGCATTGTTGAAAACTTGATTATTTTGAATGGTCCTTCCCAATTAGGAGACCATTTCCTAATACCTCGCAAGCTTCGGCCTATGGCAATATCACTTTCCAAACTAAATCATCAACATGAAACACTTTGTCTTTTACCTTTATTATAGGCTTTAGCCACTCTATCATTTTGCCTCCTCAAGGCGCCAAGAGCCAACATCCTTTCTTCATCCAAATCGACTCAACTCATCACCATCATATTCCAATAATCTTCATATGGTATTTCATGTTGTCGTTGAATCTCACGGACAGACATGTATTTCGATTGGTAAACAACATCATGTCCATATACCAATCGAAATAGGGTTGCCTCACATTCTTTTTAGAGACGCTCGACATGCCCACAGTAGCTTGATCTAACGCTTGGTCTCCAGCTTGGCTTTTACCCACATGCTTCTTGATCAAACCAATTATTACTTTATTGGCAGCTTCGACTTGACCATTTGCTTGAGCTGTTTTAAGAGGTCAATAGTTTTATTCCAACTTCCTTTGTGAATTCTTGCATTTTTTGTCCCGTGAACACCGCACTTGGTCGCTTGTAATTGTCTATGGAATTCAAACCACACATAATATGATTTTGTATAAAATCAATCAACGCTTCTTGGTCGATTTGTTTTAAAGCTACGATCACCCACTTGTGAAATAATCAATACCGACTAAAATATACCTCTCATTGTTTAGATGATGCTGGTTTTATTTCCCCAATCACATCTAAGGCCCATATTCTAAATGGCCAAGGTTTTATAACGGCATGCAACTCACTTGTTGGCACGTGTCGGTGCTCCCCATGCATTTGGATTCGCATCCTCCTCGAAAATTCAATACAATCTTTCAACATTGAAATAACAACCTATTTGCATCAACAACCATTTCATCTTGTGTCCAACAGGCAATCAAGATGCTCCATTATGCACACTGACACCGCTACATATGCATCACTTTCTCCTAGGCACTTAAGTAATTCTCTACGCCTTCTTAAATAATTCATTTTCAATTAAAACAAAACTCAAAGCATGATATTTTGTTTACGGTCTGTCGAACCAGTGGGCTTAATGTAAGTAGCTCCACTGCAGGTTTCAAGCCACTACTATTTGCTCATTATCAATTTCTAAAATTTCAAATTTCTGTGATCTAATGACCTAATTTTATAATTGATAAGTCGAGGGACAAATAAGTAGCTCTAACATTTTTTTCACTTGAATAGGCTCTTCGCCTTCATTCTTCGTATCCCGAGGCTTCGCTAGATCGTTATCTTCTTGGTTTTCCGTCGAGGTATGTGTCAAGGCTTCTTGCTCGAACTGCTTTGACATCCCTATGGAAATCAACGGCACATGATTAAATTCCTCTTTAACGCATTTGTACTTTTGATACTTGTTTGATTACCAATTCGTAGTCTCCCATAATTTCGACACTCCGCCCCCAATTCAAGCAAAGCTAGCTCAAGTCCAGAATAAGGGATTCATATTCGCCTAATTATTAGTGCAGATGTCGTCGATGGTGTATTTGAAATCACTGAATTCCACCGAGAGAAATTATCACCGTCCTATCCCTCGACATCGCTTTTTGTGACTGAACCATCTAAATATAACTCCAAGGCACTAGATCACAAAATTTCTCGGCATAGCCACCATAAAATGGTCCACTAAGAAATCTCGCCACTATTTGCCCTTTCATTGCTTTTTAAAGGCGCATGCTAAGGAATATTCAGCATGCTAAAGCCCATCATATACCCCAAAATTTTCCTCCTACCTCTCAAGACATTTCACATATCCATACTCAAGGATTTCCCATGGGTTGACCTGCATAAACCTCTCCCTAGGGCAATCAACCCAAACTAGGGTTTGGCACCTCGTGTCAAGGGACTTCCAACATCTCTTGTGGTCATCATGCCCTTAATATGCTTCAAAATTTTGCAAATGGGCCTAACTTTTCTTGGTTCAAACTTGTTCTCACTAATTTGGAACCTCCAAGCCCAAGGCCACTTAATTTTATCTTTATTTTTCTATTTAATTTGGATTTTAATCATTTAAGAGCCAATTAAATTAAAATAAAAGGTAGAAAATCAAAATTAAATGCAAATTGGATTTTTCTCTCATTCTTGAGGTCCAAGCAAACCACAAAAGATGGCAAATTCGAAATTGGCATTGATTGCAAGAGAATTGATTGAAATTTGATCAAAAGGCAATATTTTTTTATACCAAATCAAATATTTTTCATTCATTGGCACATTATTTTCTCTTGATTCTTGACCTAAATCCATCCACTATATATACATGAAGCATTCACATGACACAAGGATCAAAAATTGCCTCAAGATCCCTAAATTTTTTCAAAGAAACTTGTGAAAAAGCAATTTCGATTATTTTGAGGCTAATTCAAGGAGTTTTGAGGATTGAATAAGCATCCTCAAAGTCCCGTGAAGCTATTCCAATCATCCCCACGCTTAAACACCCGAATCGTCCAACCAAGTCACTTGTTTGTGCTAACATAATCTGAATTCAATTCATACATATACTCATGTTTAATGTGTTTTGATTGCATATTTGTGTTTCTAGTGGTGTTTCTAAGCTTCTGATAGTTTGATTTAAGTTTCAAAGCAAGAATCACAAGATGCCATGGCTAGGGTTTTCTTTCGCTTAGGGCTTCCTCGAATACGTAAAATGGACAAAACCAGATAACGATCGTGTTTAGAATGACGCTACAATCAATTCATGTATCCATAATTAATTTATATTGCCTCGTATGGGATTTTGAAAATCAGGTTGTGAAGGTCGAACCAAGACCGACGCTCTGTTTGAAAATTCAAACAAGAAGATGAAGATCTTCTAACTGGGTTCCGTGATTCAATTTCTCTTATATTCTTTTGTTTCATTATTAAAATAGCTAGACACCTCCTCGCTTGGCAAGCAACGCTGTGCAGGAAGGCATGGTCCTTGGTTCGATCCCCGCCATGACACTTATTTTTTATCACTTTGAAAACTAACACTTTTCTTTTTATTTTCTTTAATATTTTCATTCTAATTTAATTTATCTTCAAACAATTTTCTCATGCATTTAAAAATCACCAAAAATATTTTCCTTTTGCATTTTAATCAGAAAAATACTTATTTAATTTTTGGCATTAAAATTAATATTTTTGCATGCATATTTTAATTAATTGTTAATTAACCATTAAATTGACTTTTAATTGCTTTAATTATCAAAACCAATCCGTAAAATTCCCAAAAATTTCTATATCATCTAATCAACATTACTAACTTAAAATCTTTTTCCTCATTCAAAAATCTTATTTTTACTAACCTTTTCTCTTATGCGAACTTCTTTATATTTCCGATTATTATGTATCTCGCATAAAGTTGTAATGGTTTGGATTATTTTCTATTCTTTTTTTTCAAATATTATGTAATCGTCATGGGATGTAATAGTTTAATTAGAGCTTTTACTTTCCGCACTCCTATTATGTAACTGCCCCAAAGCCATGTAATAGCGTAGGACTTTACTTTCCGCACTTTACTTTCTGCAATTTATTTTCCGCACCCTATAAAGTGTTAGTAACTAGGTGTGTATGGCAAGATAAAAACAACATAGATCACCTCTAATTCCAAGATAATATATCTCAATTCAACACACTCTTTTCACACATGCACCCCTTAGGGTGATTCTCTCTCGTTGCCTTTCGAATAAATGGTCATGTCCCTCAAACGTTGAGGTATCCTAGCACCGCTCCCTCACGAATATATCATCATAGTCCCTTCGATACAAAGATTATAGACCCACGATGTCGCCTACACGAATACATGATCTCGCCCCGCGATTGTTGTCACTAAAGTGATGATTGTCCCTTCGAATGTGCTAGGATACTCCTACAAGTTGCCTTCTATGACCATCCAATGTCCTCTCGAATGTCCCTTTTACATCCAAATAATGGGTTACCTACCAACTAATGGTACGGATAAGCACTATTCTAAAGGAACGTAAACAACACTAAAAAGACCAATTTCGAGTAGGTAATAAGACTTTTAGTTGCTTGCTCAAACAAAATACTTTTTTCACATCCCACACTCTTGTCAAAGTTCAAACATTTTTCAAAACGAAACATTTCAACACTTTGTATACATTCCTACATGAATCATTACAAAGTCAGCTTAAATGCCTTTTCAAAACATTTTGTCAAACACATGAAGCACTTAAAAAAATAGCTAGAAGCAACTAAGAGCCCGTAGATAACTATGGATGGAAAGGGTGCTAATACCTTCCTTTTCATAACCTTCTCCCTTACTCGTAATCTAACGGGTCTTTTTCCTCGCTTTTTTCACCTTCCCTTAATTCGATAAAAGAAAAGTCGGTGGAGACTCTAGCTATCCGCAACATTTTCATGATCAAAATCAAAACAAATCTCAAAGTCGGCTCACCGATTACACCCATTTACCAATTTGACTATGCAAAATGGTTTAGACATATATGCTTAATAATGTAGAAATGAGAAGAAACGTAAACATCAACCGGCTTTATATATGGCTTCATTGATACAAGAGAAATGCAAACATGCATAGTTTTTCTATGTCACTATACCTAGTTTCGTGGACCATTTAACATACGACTAAGGTACATGTGTATGCTCGACATGATTGGTATCCTCTCAACTAGCATACTACCTATGGTAGATTCTCGAGGTCTGCTTTGTACAACCCTCACAGTGCCTATTTCTAATCGAGGTGCCATGGGAGGCTTCACCATGTACTCTTTTATTTTGTCGAAAGCCTCTCGATGCTCCTCTTGCCGATAAACCTCGCTCTTCTGGTCAAAGTAGTGTGAAAATGCTTTAGTTTTGCCACTTAAGTGGAAATGAACCTCCTCAAGAAATTTACTTTGCCCAACAAAGATGTAAGATCCTTTTGGTCGATGGTGGTTTCGTCCATGATGGCTTTGGTCTTGCTTTGATTAACTTCAATGCCTTTCTTATGCACAACAAAACCAAGGAAATCTCCTCACCGCACAAAAAAGGACATTTTAATGGATTCATTTTCAACCCATATTTTCGCATCCTTTCGAAAGATTTCCGGTGCTCTAAGTGTGTCGATTTACTATTTGACTTGATTACAATATCGTCGATGTAAACCCGTATGAAATTTTCAATGAAATCATGGAACATAGTATTCATTACCCTCTCACAGGTTCGACATTGTTCAAGTCGAATGGCATGACTACCCACTCATAGGTACCTAATGCCCTCGGCAACGAAACACCGCCTTCGCACGCCATCATCTCTAATAAAGATTTGGTTATAACCAAGATAACCATCAAGCATACTTAAATATTCAACCAAAGAACAATCAATCTAGCAGATTTCAAAATAATTGCATAGCATATTCATCCTTAGAGTGGCAGATTTAAATCTCAAAAATCAATAAACACTCTTAGCTTTCCATTTTCTTAATAACTAGAACAATATTAGCCAACCATCCGACATACCTCAGCTCGATGAACTTGCTTGGACAAGTCTTTCTATTTCCTCCTTGATCTTCGACATAACCGCAAATGCAATTCCGAGGTGTTTGTTTTACCGGTTTTTCCCGCCTTTTATTGGTAATTTTAGTTCGACCAATTCCCCCGCTCAAACCCGACATTTCGTTATAGTCCCAAGCAAAATAATCTTTAAATTCTTTTAGAAAAGATATTACCCGCTCGAGCTTTTGGTCAATGTTGCTTAATGTAGGGTTGGTCTTTTATCACCCCTACGCCAATGTCGATTTCTTCCAAAGGATCTTGTGGCTACATTTTTCCGTGCCGGATCCTTTTCAAACCTAGTGGTTCGTCGTCAGATATGCAATCCAGACGCTGCTCATTGATCGCCTTGTTGACCGTACTGCTTTTAGTCGGTGGTTCTGTGTCCCATACCTTAATTACCTCCCAAACGGAAAGTTTAATGTACTGTGTCCATCTTTTCTTCTTCAAATTTCCTCCGTCGATTTATCTTATTTTCAATGTACGCGAAATCCTTCCTCGGAGCCTCTAGCTCACATCACCATCGTGATGGTTTCCCACCATCTACACTCCGCCCTCCTCAGATGGGATCCTCCGCAGGTTCAACATCCCACACAACCAGAGGTTTCATGCAGCTTCAAAGAAACAAATGCCTTATTTAAGTTGGTATACACTTTTTCCACCGGATGACAAGGGGAGATATTGGCCAATTTCCCATCGAACTCGTTTTGGCCAACAACATTGACATCTTCCATAAAGTATCCTAGGTCGCTCGATGTTCTTCACGATGCCATCTTCTCGCCATATGATCAAGCCGCTGATGCATAGAAGAAAGCACAAGACCGACTCCATGCAACCATTATCCGCCCACCAGCGATTATAGCTTGGTCGCCTGGATGACCATGAATATTGTCGGCCAGTGATCGAGCCGATAGTAATATCCACCGGATTACCCCCATGGTAGTTTTCGTCTTCCTTCGTAGTCCACAAGACCACGTTATGAGACCTTATATTGGTGTTAAACTTACCGATCCTCTTAAGAATATGATGTGGCATGATGTTAACAATCGCCACAATCCACTAACACCTTGTTAATGGTCTTCAACGCTTGCCCGATTAGCGGCTTCAAATGGTTCCTCATAGCCACATTTCCGCCTCTCAAAATGCATCTTGGCTCTCAATGGAGCCATTGTACATCACAAAGTAGCAAGTTGGCTGTGTAAAGCCATTTCAGCAAAGATTCTAGATCATTAATGTTCTCTACTTCATCGGTACGTTATACTCTTCGGAGTATAGAGACAACATTGACTAGATGTCCAAGCTTGTTTTAGAATCGAGACAAAGTCATCGCTGCCTCATCGTAACCATGGTCGATCGGCTGTTAACACATTCCTTGATCCGCTGATGGATGAGGGTCGACTTTAGGCTTGTACCGCCGGATTCTTTCCTTTGTTGACAAAGAATCGCTTAAGCACACTGCAATCTTTTAGCCCGCTTTTTTCCGGAAACGCTCCACTAAGTTCGACTCATTGGATTTTTTCCCATGTAATTCTCGTACACATGGCTTTTTTTCTCGTAACGCACCTCTAATCGATAGCTCATGGGTGCTTTACCTTTGCTTCTCTTATAACACCAACCGCATTTGATGGCCAAGCGGCCATTTGAGGCTTGATCCATGTCCCTGGGTGCAAAGTACGACAAACAAAAGTTTTTGGCCTAAATTGATGACTTGGGTCTCTTCTGCTCCATCGACCCTTCCCTCTCCAATGCAGTAGCTTTTGAAATTTTCACCGACTGACAAGCTGGCACGCATCTAGGGCACAAACCAACTCGAGCACCCTTTGTTTTGCAACGATATAGATAATCGAGCAAGTCTTCATCGCCTCTCGGGATAGACGCCACCAAATTGACATGTGGACTCATCGCTTTCTTCCAACATGGTGTTGTCGAACTTCAAAGGATGTCGACTCATGTTGATGTCGACTGTGCTCAAAGAATAAGGCTTCTTTGCCTCGAGGATCAATATCAATCTTCGCTTTCTCAAAGAAATTTCAAATGACCTCTCAGATGCACTTCCAACCAGATCCTCGAAAAGAAAACATTGAGAGGTTGTGAGCAAGATAACTATGATATTTATAAAACCTCTCTTTTGCCTTTGGTCTAATGGTGGAAATTTAGCATTTGGGGTACTAAAATTTGACCATCTTTGACTAATAAATCAAAAATCTCCTCACATTTACTAACATTGAACGATAAGTTTTGCAGGAGTTTTGAACTAGTTTCGATAGTAGGGCTTTTCCCTTGGCAAGAAACAACAATTTACATTCATATGTCGACTCGATTTTAATTCAACCACATCTACGTCTGCTTATCGTACATGTAATCACCAGATATGGGATCTCAGATCAAGCTTCCTACATAGGCTACCTTCTTTTCTTCTGACTTAGCCTTAATATGTCTAACTTTCAGTTGAAGGAGCTCAAGGTGTCGAACCCTCGTCAACCAATGTGACATGCTCTTAATGAAGTTGGATCTATTTTCTTCTAATGGAGTAATCCAAACCTCTAGCACCATTTGAACAAGTTCATGTTCGTGCACTGGTATAACACCTTGCTTTTAATGATCCGAACCTATTTAGATAATCATCTACTATCTCAAAGAAACTTCCTCTTAATGCTTGACAATTTGACCAACTAATTTTCTAATGCCCTCATAAACCTGCTCGTGGAAAGTTTCTCCAACTTCACCAAGAGTTGATCGAATCAGGCAAGGTAAACCACGAAGGCTGCTTTAGTAAGGGATGAAGGGAAATGTTTCACCCTTAAGACTTCATTATTTTCCATGTCTCCGACTCACCTATCTCAAGCGATGTGTTCGACTCGCCGATTCCCGCTTCTCCTCCAAACTTGTGTATTTAGGAATTTTCCATCCCCTAGGGTTTTCGGTTTGTAAATGTATTCGATAATGGAGAAGAATATGTTGGCCTTGGAATTGTATTCATACCATTACTATCCATAATCCTCTCGAAAATGTTGGTTAGGTTATTCTACAAATAAATCCTCCGCCGAACTTGATCAAGGGTTTGGTCACCTCCCGGTGTTTGCACTAAAACCCTAGGTGGGTCGACAACCACATTCTTGAGGTGTGCTAACTCGACCTTGATACATGGTCTTCTTCTACTTCCCCATGTCTCCTTGGATGTACGAAGTTGTTGAACCGATGCCGTACGCCTAAGAAGTTACACAGCGCAGCATCTGTGTAATAACCTATCGGGTTTGTTTCAATGCATCGCCTATTAGTCTCGATTGATTCTTGCACTGGGGTTAAACACATTCCCATTTGGTTACTTAACATATTAACTAGCTCATGGTTGCTATCATCCATTTGTTGCCTCAATACCGCACGTAGGTAGTATTTGCCGCTGTACGTGCATTTCCTATTTCCCCATTGCGCATCCTTGTAGCGGCGCCAGACCGTGACATGTTATCGACACTATTGCTACACTAGGGGTCAACTGATATCCTGTCATTAAGGAATACGACATTCCATAAGGGGGATTCCTAGAAGTACCAAATCGAGGTATCGCTGTGTTCGGAATGGCACTCGTGGCCACCACGTGCCCCGACTCACCGGTGTGGTCCTGGGAATGGAAATTGACACCGCACCTGCCCCAGGAAGTCTGCTGTCAAAGGGGAAATGGTAAGTTGTGAAACAACTGGTCGGCAATACCAATGCTCAAGATGGAACCTCATCCGCATTCAACGCAGAGGTGTTGTTTGTCATCTTAGATGCACGCTTCCTAGTGGGTGGTGGTTTCATTTGTCAATTTCCACTTCTAAGTTTCATGCACTTCTAAGACAAACTTGTAAACAAAAAGTCTAACACTTAGCACAGTGGTCCCACCAGTGTGCAATTTTGTTTATTGTGGAAAATGGTAAATAATCGCTGGTCCTCCCTAAGTCCTGAAACTAAGGGTTACTCGCGAGATCGACCCGGTGATCTCAAGACACGTGCTAAGGTTTTGGTAAATTGTATTTCTTCAGAAGTTTAAAATGACCTTGGCCCAAAATGGTTTCCGTGGCCTAAGTGAAACAACACAATGGCTTTCCACACACGTATTTCGACAACTCAATGTAACATTAATTGTGACTCGTGACCAATAGTTTCGTTGAAGTGTTTTTGATAAAGGAGACGAAAGTAAACAAAAAAGTAAAGATAAATTTAAAATTAAATTGATTGCATTGAAATGGAAATATTGTGATTCACGACATCAAAGGCTCGAGTGACTCTTTCTTCCTTTAGCGGAATTGGTAGTTTTGGCAAGCTTGAGGGTACAAATGAACACACTAAAATTCTAACATACCGCCTTATTTATAGTATTTACAAAGTAATCGCTAAAACTAATCAATGGACGAGATTTAAACTTAAAACAACTTCCACACACGATTTCGCCATCCGTTTAAAGCTTCGAACCCACGATCTTCTGAGGCAACTACCCACGATCTCTTTATTCTGACTTCTTCCCGCCTCCATGACTTCGTAAGGAAACCGCCGATTTTGATCCATCTTCTTTGGGCATAATAAAATTTTCTATGTCCCATGGCCTACATTCTCGTACAGGATCATTTCGACTGATGCCTTAATTCGACCCAAAGCTCATGTCGAATCGACCAACATGCAATTTGTCGACGTAGTCTTATTTTTGAAACTGTTTCGCTCTGGCTGTATGGTCGATTTGGTTTGGCCTTTTAACCCAACTTCTCAACCGACATGTATTTTCTCGTATTCCAATTTGGTTTTGTATAGTATCTAAGAACTAATTTCATTTAGGACTAGTCCTTAACCTATAGGAACCTTTGCTTTTAAGCAATGCCCTTAAGCATACTTTACAAATTTCCGCATCATTCTTATAGCTCTTAGATTTTATGTATGATCATAAGCCCCGAGCACATGATTTCATGCCTTGAAGTTTTGTGGTCGATAAGGAACATAATTTTAGCCGATATACGCTTTTTGATGACGGTGAGCTGTATTACATTCCTTAGTTTTTCTCAATGTACATACCGTGTCATAGGTATAATGATTACCATAATGGGTTTTAAATGCCAACACGCTACCTCTTCATTTTTTCCTTTTATAACGCTCTTTTCCCTTTTGAAAACATATTTCCTTTTCATTCCTCTCCATAAACCTCCGCTGGCCCCTCGCGAAAATCCGAACCTCTCCAACTCCTCCAATCGCTTTTTCCGTATTCCTTCTATTCCTTCCATATTTCTCTTTATTTACCATAGGATGGTGGTTTTATAGAATCCGATGATTTAGGTCATAGGAAACATTGGAATTATGATTAACGAGAGCCTTGTGGGAGGAATTCATGCAAGAGATGAGAGATGCCCTAGAGTAGAGGAAATAGACAGTGGTTGAACAAGATTAATTCTCAAGTTCTAACCTCCGATAGTGATTCTCGACCGACTTTTAGGTTCCGTGGAGCTATTGATGGAAACTAGCACACCGCTTAGAGAGGAAGTCATAGGCTTCAAACAGAGTGTTATCGAGATATAAAGATCGCAATGTTCGCTTCTATATAATGTTTCCTCCACAGAAACGAAATGACGTGGTTCTCAAGTCAGGAACTGGGAGCAGAGTTTGATGTCCCGCCTAAAGGAGTAAACCCGAATGGTTTTACTTTTACGCCGGGTTTTTGAAGAATTAAACATTATCTTCCTTTACCATCTTTGACTCGACATACTTAGAACAACAAACATAGCCCTTCACAAATTCGCCCAACAGTTGGGGTTTCATAAGAGCCTTCTAATTAACTTGTAGGTTATGAACATTTCGACTATAGGGATATTATTTCTCTCTTTAAAGTAAAGAACATGTACTCTAGAAGTCGGGTAGCTTTTGGTGGTATCCCAAAAAGGAGTTTCCTTCAAACCTATACCTTAAATTTCAAAGGCTACAAGGAGCATTTTCTCCAAAGTTAGGTGTGGTCCTCGTGTCCATGTGTCATCTATGGCAATCGACGGGATCCCCTGATTTTGTACTAGACAAGTAACCCACCCCTATTTTCGGATTTGACTATGATGCTATGACTCGTAAACTCAATCTCTTGGAATTTTAGACTCCTTCCGTCCGATTAGAGTTAGGGACTCATTGTCGCTACCCTATGATGAAATCCCAGCTTTCTTGGGTAAGTATATTTTTATGCCTTGCCTACACGCCAAGTTTCATTTTTATTGACTAACCTTTTTCGCTTTTTTCCACATGCGTATAAGATGACCGATTTGTCGCTGAAAGAGTAAAAGTTGATGACTAAGTCGTTGATAAGTGCCAAATGTAGTTATTTTGTATATATGTTTTGTGGCACTTATCTATTCTTTTGTTGTTAAAATCATTGAATAACCCTGATTTTTGTTGTAAATACGTTTTATTGTATTTTGTGTACATATTGTACCGTTTGATTAGTTTTGTGTATATTTTGTAGTATTGGTTGCATTATTGAGCATTGAGAGTAAAGTCCAAATGGAGCTCCAAAATGCATTGTTGATCAATAAGGAATATAGATAAAAGATTGAAGCCATGGAAGTTAGGGTGAAAAGCAACAAAAGTTGTTGGATCGATAGATTTCTCCAAGCAATGGCCGTGAGAGGCCACCGCTCGATCGCCTGGAGATGGTGGCGAGAGGACGAGGATAAATTTTGAGGTTTCACCCCGCCTAGTTACGTGCGTCGGGCGAGGAAAAGAAGAGTCGGAGAAATCCACCATCACGGGCGATAGATATTTATGCCAGTTGAGGATGTGGGCCAGAGCCAAGTTTATAAGAAGGTTCGTCAGTATGATGCTTTATTTCACGGGCGATTCTTTGAAACATCATTTTCTTTATATTTCATTTTCACCCATTTGGAGGATTTATGGTTTGGTTGTGCTTTTCTCTCCCAATTCCATCACTCATATAGTTTTTGATAGATTAGCTCAAAACAACACTAGGTCTTGCTCATGGATTATTGAGGTGGATTGCTTTTCGATAGCTCGATGTCGATGTAAATGAGTAGTGTATCTCCTCCTTCTTTGTATTTCTTTTGTTGGTTATGTATGTATTTACTCCGAACTCATGTATATTTATCGCCTTGGCGTTGTATAAAGTTTGCTTTTATGAACTGTGTTGGTAATTGTATTAGGTTTTACCTATGTTAGGGATTTGAGATTTTCTAGAGATAGATTGCTTAGATTCTTACCTGATGATTATCTCTAGTTTCTAAATGCTAGAAATGGGTTTAGAGTCGACATTTACTTAGAGTATTTGATCTTAATGCCTCTTCATTGGTGAAGTATGCTAGAGATTGTGTGGAGGTGACGCAATGACCTCGGGTTGTCGAGGTATGCAAGAAATGGATATCGAGGTGATTCGGGAGGATTCTCAATTGGGTTAGAAATAGCTTAGATTGTGAGAGATATGTGAAGACACCGGACGAGTATCGAGGTCGGTATAATCGATGGTAGATTTAAGTCTCAGGATTTCGGTAGTGTGTATTCATTCAAGACAAGTCGTCTATCATTTATACTTTTTGTTCATTTACTTTTTGTCTTTATTTTCAACTCATTTAATTCCAAACTCATTAACTGTGAGAATTGTGAAACGCATTTAATCAATAACCAATCTTTGTGGATACAATACGATATAAACTAACCGTATATATTACCTCCGAAAAATAATACCAACTTTGCTTTCCGCTTAATACCGCAAACAAAATGGCGCCGCTGCGAGATTGGTTTTATTGTTTTTGTATTGCACAATTCCGTTGTTTTGAGTTTTGTAATTAATGTATATATTGTATAGACTTTGTATATGAACTTGTATATTGTTACTTGTACATGTGTGTGTTTACTTTCCATACTTGTACATATGTGTGTTTTTCCCTGTTATCAAGCATTGTTGTAAGTTGTTTTGTGTTCGTAACGCTTGTTGTGTGGTTGTTAGGACACTTTATTTAGGTTTATGTGTGACAATACCATGGCATGAAAATAGAGGTTACTAGTGCTCGCATAATAAAGGCGCCGAGCTTATGACGAAACAAGCATGTTTTTATTTGTTTTTGCTTATGTTTGTTTACGTGTGTGGTGTAACGCCTGCTTTATTTAATATAATATTATATTAATAATTTTGAGTTACCGCTTGACGCATTGTTTTGGCGACGAGAATATTTATATTAATAGATATGTCTATTAATATATTTGGCGACGCTTGCTTCGTCCGTAAATATTATTCGGATCGATATTTAATTCCCTAATTATTCTAATTTATTGGATTAATAATATAATTAGATATTATTAGTATGTTAATTATTAATTAAGTGGTTGCGAGGAGCAGCTTCTAGGATCGGGCTTACACCCTTGGCTAGTATGAAAACAACATATAAACCACTATTTCCTCATTCTTTCCATTTTTACAAACCAAAGCCAATATAGAAACTGGAGGAAAGAAAGGGCTTTGGGAGAAGAAGAGCAAGAGAAGAAGAAGAGGAAGAGCATGACCAAGCTAGAGGTAAGGGGTTTGATTTCCATCTCATATAGTTAGGGTTTGATGGTTATAGTTTGGATTGGGGAAAATTGATAGTTGGTTTATAGGGTTAGGAGGTGCAACGACCGTGTTTTCTTCCCAGCTCTGCTTGCAATTTTTCTGCTCGCAGAATTTGAGTTTCGATAATTTTGTAAATTAGTTTCGCTTTTCATTTTACCAATTCCATACACTACTAGTTAGTATTGATGAAATATAACTAGAGCATAAGTTAGCAGTATTAAATTTGGAACCCGGTTATGTTCTCGATTTTCCGATTTTGGTAACGATCGACAAGCAAGTTGTCTCAATTCAACAAAATTGATGTGCTAGCTAAGTCGACGGTATAACGTAGTGGTGAGGTTACTAACACCCTCTAAAATACCCTAATAATATTAATTATATCAACGATTAAAGTCATAATTCATCGTAGTTAACACGGAATGTGGATGCCACAATTATTAAATAAAATAAAACCTCCAAATAAACAGAGCTATGCTACATCGAGGATAATTATTCCAACTAGTTCAATCAATTTAAGACCATGTCTTACACAAATGAAAATACCAAAAATAAAACTCATTAAACCATAATTATTCTCAATGAGATCCAAAGAAACAATTGAATAAAACTAAATCCTCAACTAAACGCTCCCAGTTGTTACAACCTAATCGTAGCATGACACCGACACGCGGACTAAAAAGGCAAGCTCTAGAGCCATCCTCACCAACTCCTCACCGCTAACTTTAATGAATTGTTAAATTAAGGGTGATACTTTTCATAATTAAAACACATTATAAGCTTTTCAATCAATCATATATCACAAGCATATTATTTCACCCACTTAACATAAGTTTAGATTCAACACACAATCACATTCATACAAGTCATTATGCATAATCAATAGATAACAAAAGAATTGCAACACCGAAGACATCCTAACATGTTACAATTCCATGCAAACACAAATGCGCATACGATCCATGTGGTACCAACACGTGACTAAGTCACCCAACACCGATCCATCATCAACCTGACACAAGAACCATCGATTCGTCCATAAACACCGACACCTAATCCAAATTTAACCACCCATCCTCACTCGCAGATCTATATCGGCAATCCAAGTCAAATTTCGCACAATGGGAATTAACTTCACCAAAACAATGCATATGCACGCACATCACTAGCATGCAACATCAAATCGCCTATGTAATACATCAATTTATCATAATCGAATCAAATCAATCAACATGATATTTCAACCAATCATGCATACAATTAATAGCATAAACATGCTTTACATTCACTCAAGATCAATACATCCATCACCACAGCCACCGCTACATACACCTCAATGCGCTACCAATAATTGTTTATTTCGAATTCAAATCTTTTTCAAAATAATTTCAAGTTTTAGAAAATCTTTTCATTTTATAAGATAGATCATTAAATTTAAGAAACAACGTCCAAAACGGCGCCAAAACGGACTTACTATTGAAAGTTATGAATTTTCAAAGTTTTAAAAATTTTCAAAGCCATGGAACCCTTCCTCCCCGGGAGTAACCAGCCCCACAATTCAAAAAATAACACTGAAAATGGGGGAACCCGTTCCTCCGGGGAACCGGTTCTAAGAAAAATTATGTTTTCTCTCGAAAATCATGGGAACCCGTTCCTCCCCGTGAGTAACCGGTTCCCGAGTTCAAAATGTCATTTTTCTCATTTACATGTCGGAACCCTGTTCTCCCATCGGGAACCGGTTCCCGCGATCATCGTAGTCAAAAATACGATCAGCAAAGATTTCCAAAACCATTTTTACTATCCATCCCAAACGTGTCCATATATTCCAACACATCAAAATCACTCATTTAACCTCATTAACATGCAATTTAACATGAATTGCTCATTCCTATGGACTCTATATCATACTAACCCAAAATTATTCACATTCGACAATAGGGACACATCTACGTAACCTAGAATTTCTAGACCAGATTCCCTAACATACTATGATCCATACAATTGAAATCAAAACCCATAATATGAATTAACTAATCAAAATCACCCTTACCTCAGGAGTTCTTCAATTCGACACTTTAGGTTTTCTTCCTTCCTCTTCTCAACTTCACGATGTGTGTTTTCTCCAAAATAACTCCTCTCTTTCTTTTCCTCCTTTTATTCCTTTAACATAAATAAATAAATAATGTGAGTAGAGTCTTTACTCCTCACACCCTCACTTTACTCAACACACCTCTAATATTTCCATTCTTTTATTCCATAATTAAACCAAATAAATCCAATATATTAATAAATTATATTCTCAATTAACTTAATAATTAAAAATCATAATTATTTAATTATCGAATTATTTTGGGGTGTCACAACTCTCCCCAACTAAAAGAGTTTTAGTCCTAAAATATACCTCGATTTAATAGTTCGGATACGAGTCCTTCATCCGACTCTCCGCCTCCCAAGTGACATTTCCATCCGCTGGTCCTCCCAAGCCACTCTTACCAATGCAATCTCTTTGTCAAGAATCGCTTCAACTTTCGATCCTCTATTCTCACAGTACCGCCCATACCAAATTCTCACTGTGATATCATCTACCCGAATCTCATGAGACGGATCAAGAATGTACTTCCTTAGTCGAGATACATGGAAAACATCGTGCAAATTCGCAAGTGACGGAGGCAACGCAACTGATATGCAACCTTCCCAATTTTCTTGGTAATCAAACGGACTATAAAACGTGGAGTCAACCTCTTGACTTCAAAGCCCGACCAATACCACCATCGGAGTGACTCGCATAAAACATGTTCTCCTTCACTAAACTCAAGATATTTCCTCCTCTTATCATGATAACTTTTCCGACGACTCGAGAAGTCCTCATCTTCTCCCGAATCATCTTAATCTTTTCTCAAGTCCTGCTGGACAATTTCCGTCCAATCACGACTCTCTCCGCTTCATACCAACACAATGGTGTCCGACACCTCCTACCATACAATGCTTCAAACGGAGCCATACCAATGCTCGAGTGAAAGCTATTGTTGAGGTAAACTCAATCAATGGTAGATAACTATCCCAAGCTCCACCTTTCTCGTCAATTGAAATCGCCTCCTTGACCTTGGTTAATCAATGTCAACTTATCAACTAATCCAATATCAAACTTCGCCCATTTCTAATCTCTTCCAAAATACCACTAGTCGCCTTCAACATACCCAATTTCACACTATTCGAGTAGTTTCACAAACCAAACTTAAATCGAACCGCTCAACCAAATCTAGCTCACGGACCATTAACATCGACATATGCAAGGACTTCCTACTCAAAGCATCTAGAACAACGTTGCCTTACTGTGATGGTAATTCAATCCAAATCATAATCCTTTAGGAATTCTAACCATCTTCTCCGCCTCATGTTCAACTCTTTCTCGATCAAAGAGATACTTCGTGCTCTTATGATCACCGAATACCTCAAACCGAGAACCATATAAATAATGCTCCACAACTTCAAAACAAATACAACAATGCTAACTCTAAATCATGAGTCGGATAATTCCTTTCATGCACTTTCAATTGTCGTGAAGCATAAGCCACAACCGCTTATCTTGCATCAATGCACACCACCTAATCCCATTAATGATGCGTCACAATACACAACAAAGACTTAGTCGGATTCGCAAAATCAAGATCGAGCACTTGTCAACCTCCTCAGCCTCTTGAAATCCTTTTCTCACATTCAACATCCCAAACAAATATCCGACCTTCCCGGTCAACTTAGTCAACGACAACGCTAGTTTGGAAAATCCTTCAATAAACTTCCAGTGAATAACCTGCAAGACCCGTAAAACTACGGATCTCAAGCATTCTTCTGCCGCTTCCCATCGAGATACCGCTTCTACCTTCAGGATCCACAACAATTCCATTCTTGGAAATTACATGGCCAAGAAAACTCACTTCATCTAACCGATTCACACTGACAACTTCACATAAAGCTTCTTCTCTTTCAACAATTCCAATACAACTCGAGATGTTCTCGATGCTCTTCGTTGTTCTTCTAATAAATTAGAATATCATCAATGAACACCACTACGAACTTATAAAGATACGGATGAAATATCCTGCTCATATACTCCATGAAAACACCAGTGCATTAGTAATTCCAAATGGCATAATATATTCATAATGCCCATACCGCTCTAATGTAGTTTTCAATATCCTCCGACTTCACACCTAATCTGATGATATCCGTATCTCGATCAATCTTACTAAATACACAAGCTCCAACGAGTTGATCCATCAAATCATCAATCCTCAAAGGATACCGATTCTTGATTGTAACTTTATTCAACTATCTGTAGTCAACACATAATCTCATCGAACCTTCCTTCTTCTTAACCAATAACACCGAGCACCCCACGGCGAAACACTCGGATTTAATAAACTTCTTCTCAAGCAATTCCTCTAATCGCTTCTTCGGCTAATTCAGATGCCGACATACGATAAGGCGCCATCGACACCGGACTAGTTCCAAGAATCAAATCTATAGTAAATTCTACCTCTCTCAGTGGCACCACTAACGCCTTCCTAAACACCTGGGAATTCATTCACCACCGGAAATCCATCACCCTTTGCTTTTCCTCCGCTCTATCGTATACAACATAAACACCACCGCACCATTTTTCATAGCTAGGTTCATCTGTTTAACCGACAATGTCGCATCTTCGACACCAACCTCTTCAGGAAAAATAACCGTCTTCGCACAACAGTTGATATGAACCTGGTTGAATTCCAACCAGTTCATTCCAAGGATGATATCAAGTTGTTCTAGCGGTAGGCACACTAAATCCATACCGAAACCCCTACCAAAAATCACAATAGGACAATCCCTACAAACATATGAAGTAGTCACTGAACCCGACGCATGAGTATCAATAACCATACTTCCATCCATATTAGAAATTTCCAAATTCAAAATCTTTTAGCATAATCCAAAGCAATAAAAGAATGCGTAGCTCCAGTATCAATAATCGCAATCAAAGGTATGTCATTAATAAAACATGTACCTTTAATCACCGATCATCCGTTTAGTCTCCGATCCGCATAATGCAAACACTTTACCACCACCTTGTTTTTCTGGTTTGTGCAATCGAGGACTAGTATGACCTTCTTCGCCACGCTTGTAACAAGTCACCACTCACTTTGCAATCATTGGCCACATGGCCGAGCTTCCCACACTTGAAACACTTCTTATCATTACTTTGCACCACCATATGATGTCCCTGCCTCACCACACTTGTAGCACTTAATGGAAGAACCGTAATCTCCTCCACCGCATTTCTTCCAACCGCTTCTCTCGATTACTCCTATCATAAGGCTTACCATGATCCATTTTTGCTTACCTTCCTATCAACATACCCCGAGCATTCGACTTAGTGTTAGCAAGGTCCTCCTCTAAAATCCTACCCAGTCAACCGTATCGTAAAATCTTCTGACACGACACCGATACCCTACTTAATCTCATCACGAAGACCATTCTCAAACTTGATACATTTGGAAAATTCTCCATCCGATCGTTAGTATAATGAGCATAATACTCGCTAACTTAGTAAACTCAAGCATACCACTAACAGCTCTTGTTCCGCTGAGTTCCAAACTCAATCTCTCTCTCCGATGTCCTCAAAGTCCCAAAAGCTCTCCACACCCCAAGTCAATGCAATACCATCTTCTTCCGCTCACTGTAGCAACCCACCATTCATCGCCAACATGTGAGTCCAGACTCACCTTCAAATTTCTTCAAAGACAACAATCACCAAGATCCTCTCGATCTCCTTCAACCACTTCTCGAGCACCTTCGGATCATCATGTGCACCCTGAACAATGGAGGATTATTCCTCCGAAAATTACCCAATTGTCTGTCACACCAATCACAGCCTCGCTGGTTCCCTCCGAGCACTCCACCCAACATTCCCAAGGCCTCAA
Source organism: Vicia sativa (assembly GCA_021764765.1). Classification (NCBI taxonomy): domain Eukaryota; kingdom Viridiplantae; phylum Streptophyta; class Magnoliopsida; order Fabales; family Fabaceae; genus Vicia; species Vicia sativa. Next base: position 75,099,611 of record CM038794.1, on the reverse strand, counting down.
AGAATAGCATCATCATTCCTTCCGTTATTCTTCCACCCATTGTTCTGAACATTACAAAACAATCTACATCAGACACAAGTATCGATGTTAGTTACTTACACTAGTCGATACTAAAAGGGATAACGACACAAGACAAGATCGACTATGCTCGATACCACTATTGTAACACCCCTTCTAAAATATCCCAATAATATTAATTATATCAACGATTAAAGTCATAATTCATCGTAGTTAACATGGAACAGGATGCCACAATTATTAAATAAAATAAAACCTCTAAATAAACAAAGAGCTATGCTACATCGAGAATCATTATTCCAACTAGTTCAATCAATTTAAGACCATGTCTTACACAAATGAAAATACCAAAAATAAAACTCATTAAACCATAATTATTCTCAATGAGATCCAAAGAAACAATTGAATAAAACTAAATCCTCAACTAAACGCTCCCCAAGGTTACAACCTAATCGTAGCATGACACGACACGCGACTAAAAAGGCAAGCTCTAGAGCCATCCTCACCAACTCCTCACCGCTAACTTTAATCAAATTGTTAAAGTAAGGGTGAGACTTTTCATAATTAAAACACATTATAAGCTTGTCAATCAATAATATATCACAAGCATATTATTTCACCCACTTAACATAAGTTCAGATTCAACACACAATCACATTCATACAAGTCATTATGCATAATCAATAGACAACAAAAGAATTGCAACATCGAAGACATCCTAACATGTTACAATTCCATGCAAACACAAATGCGCATATCGATGCATGTGGTACCAACACGCGACCAAGTCACCCAACACCGATCCATCATCAACCGGACATGAACCATCGATTCGTCCATAAACACCCGGACACGAATCCAGCCTAACCACCCATCCTCACTCGGTATCGATTATCGGCAATCCAAGTCAAATTCCGCACAATAGGAATTAACTTCACCAAAACAATGCATATGCACGCACATCACTAGCATGCAACATCAAATCGCCTATGTAATACATCAATTTAACATAATCGAATCAAATCAATCAACATGATATTTAAACCAATCATGTATACAATTAATAGCATAAACATGCTTTACATTCACTTAGTATCAATACATCCATCACCACAGTTCCACTGCTACATACACCTCAACGTGCCACCAATAATTGTTTATTTTGAAATTGACTTTTTCAAAATAATTTCAAGTTTTATAAAATCTTTTCATTTTATAAGATAGAGCATTAAATTTAAGAAACAACGTCCAAAACGGCCCAAAACGGACTTACGGTTTGAAAGTTATGAATTTTCAAAGTTTTAAAAATTTTCAAACGCTTGTGGGAACCCGCCTCCTCGAGTAACCGTTCCCACAATTCAAAAAACACCCTGAAAAATTTATGGGGAACCCGGTTCCTCCGTAGGGAACCGTTCCCGTAAGAAAAATTATGTTTCCTCCGAAAATCATCGTGGAACCCTGCCTCCCCGTGAGTAACCTGCTCCCGAGTTCAAAAATGTCATTTTTCTCATTTACATGTCGGAACCCGGTTCTCCCATGGGAACCGGTTCCCATGAGCATCGAGTCAAAATATCGCTTTACAAAGATTTCCCAAAACCATTTTACTATCCATCCCAAACGTGTCCATATATTCCAACACATCAAAATCACTCATTTAACCTCATTAACATGCAATTTAACATGAATTGCTCATTCCTATGGACTCTATATCATACTAACCCAAAATTATTCACATTCCAACACAATAGGGACACATCTACGGTAACCTAGAATTTCTAGACCGGATTCCTAACATACTATGATCCATACAATTGAAATCAAAACCCATAATATGAATTAACTAATCAAAATCACCCCTTACCTTGTGAGTTCTTCGAATTCTGACACTTTAGGTTTTCTTCCTTCCTTTTCCTCTTCTCAACTTCACGTATGTGAGTTTTCTCCAAAATAACTCCTCTTTCTTTCTTTTCCTTCTTTTATTCCTTTTATTCCTTTAACATAAATAAAATAAATAATGTGAGTAGAGTCTTTTACTCCTCACACCCTCACTTTACTCAACACACCTCTAATATTTCCATTCTTTTATTCCATAATTAAAACTAATAAGACCAATATATTAATAAATTATATTCTCAATTAACTTAATAATTAAAAATCATAATTATTTAATTATCGAATTATTTTGGGTGTCACATTAGTTTTAGAAATTACAAGTTTTTACGAGTCGACCCGAATAGGCCAATTTACTGTTAAAATGAATCGGATTGCATTTTAGTAGATTTAAGACACGATGGACAATCTGATTGTGATGTTGACGATTATGATTAATGCCTTATTAGGAATAGTCCATGATTATAGATGTTTGACTATTTTTCCGTATTTGGAATCTAATGAACGAATTGATAATGATGTGGTGTGATTAAACATGATGTTTCATGTTGATGTATTTATTAATGAATACTTGATGATATGCTATGCGATGATATATTTCTTTGTACATGATGAGGTGATGATTATATGAGGTTGTTAATAAATGCTTCGATTTGTGAATGCATGATTTTAATGATGATGAATTGTTTGGTGATGTTTTGCATAATGCAAATATGCATGATATATTTATCTTGATGTGGATAAATTATGGCGATGTGGGCTTTATGCCAATTTTGATGAGCGATGATGATGTTTTTGTTTGTGTTGATTTATTGTCGAGTCACATACATTGCATTGGCGACGAGGGCTTTTATGCCGACGGTAGACATGCATAACATAGTCATGTCTCATGGAGTTGTTATGTTTACGCTGAGTTGTTTGCGCTGGGTTTTAATTGATGGATGATGTTGAATTGCGATGATATATGATAACTTTGATGAAATGCTTAATGAAAATATGATGTGATGATGTTTGTGACGATGGGCTTTTATGCTAAAAGCTATGATGGCTTTAGCCAATTTGTGATGATTTTATTTAGGTTTCTTATGTTATTAGCATTGTTTGATGTTGTTGGTTGATGTTGTTGTTTAGGATTGTCGTGTTGATTAATGACATATTGACTTGTGATTATTTCGTGTTGATGAAAGTTTATGTGTTGTTATGATGATTTATGTCGATGAGGTTATGACGATAAAATGTTGAATTATACACATTAGAATGACGATCAAAGTAAGTGAGATTTAGATATGTGTTGGAATGCACTTACTAACCTATATCTTTTATAATTCCAAAACTATATATATATATATATGCTATCATGCCTTTAATTATATGTTTTGGAGTATCTCACCCTTTACTTGTTTCGCCGTTACCTTTATGTTGGTAACGTGCAGGTTATGAAGACGGAGTTTATAGCTGCTATTAGTCGAGTCGGTGTCGCTCTGATACGTAGCACTCGGGGGGAATAATCATGTTGTCTTGTTGTTGTTTTTCCTTTTGTAAATAAGAATCATACTTTATGAAAATATGATTTGTTAAGGAAATTTAATAAAGAATATGTTTTGATTTTTATGAATCAATTTATGTTTTCCGACGATGCTATGTATCCAAGATTTATACTTTAAAGCAAACTGTTTAAAGTAATTTGGTTTTGAAGGTGTGATGCCTCAGTATTGAATTTATGAAATTTTAATTTTTACTCTGATTTTTGCATATATAAACCTTGGGTAATATTGGGGTGTTACATGTGGTGGCTTGTGTTTTACCAAGTTGAAATAGGACTTGCTCTTAATTTCAAATCTTCCCTTTTCAAATTGTTAATTCATTTTCACCATGTTTTCGATCGTAATTTGTGTTTGTTTTGTTTTGTCTAAGGTGTTTTCTCAAGCTTATCGTGTTTAGCTTGAGGAGTTTTGTTGGTTGTAAATATTGTAAAAAATTTCTAATTTTTTACTATTGTTTGACTCGAATTTTGGTCCGGTAGCTTGAGGTTACATTTGGTGAATTTTCTAGTTTGATTGTTTCAACTCATGATGTATGGTGTTGTACCCCAAAATTTAAACTCTTCTTCTTGTACTTCGGCCTATAATTCGATTGCATAAACATACATGTAGTCGATACATAGCATTGACCATGGGGTTACTGTGTTCAAAGTATCCCAATTTGTGAAAGAAATGGCGATTTCGGTTATTAGAGATCACTTTGAGGCCAAGTTACCAACAAAGAGTTTATTCGCTTATTTCAATAAAGCGAATTTTGAGTTTTCAAATAGATTTTGGGCACCCGCATATCCTCCTATTATTATCTACAACTTTATTTTGAAAGCCAAAGAAAATTGTGTGAGGAAGGTCCCCAAAGAAGTTGATTTCTCCAAAGGTTTAAATTGAATTTTAGTGTCAACTATGTATTCTTCCCACTAAATAGTCTATATCTCCCGCCTAGAAACTCGAAATCGAGCGGATCGATTGCAAAAATTCTGATCGAAGTTCTCTACAACTTTCATTTGCAACTCGGGAGCTGATTCCTTATCAATCATTGCTGAATTTTATTCTTCGAGTTGATTTTGAATTGAACCGAGTAATTTTCATCTGATACGTGAAGTTCGAAAATTCATATGTCACTCGATTTTCATCGAATCAAGGTGGGACCAGTGCCAAAAGTTCACAAATTTCGTTAGCTTAGATTTTCTTAGAAATACTCATTTGCAAATTTTGATCAGAAGAGCCTCGTCGAGGCATTTTCTTCAAGAGCACAAATAAACCTGCATGTGTCAAGAGTCTCAAAACTTCGAAACTTCAAAAATTCGGATTATCTTGACCTTTCCCCAAATCAAGTCAAAATTTTTATTTTCGCAAGCAAAATCGTATTCCAAACACTTTTCGTGTGTATTTCGACTTCAAATTCCGCACGGATTTGCCTGTTTCGGATTAATTATGAAAATTATTCGGATAATCATTATTTGGGCTTGATTATGGATCAAAGGCACTCTTCGACTCAACCCCCAAACTATAAATATATTTTTTCCTTCACAAATCATAACAACACAATCATTTGCTTAATTTTCAACACCAATCACTCTCTATTTCTCTCTCAAACCAAAGCAAAATTTCAAGAACAAAGTTCAAATTTCAACTTTCCCTCCAAGAAACCACTACAGCCGCCAACGGACCACTCGACAACACCACCACAGCACCGTGCGTAAGCCTCCCCATGCTAAGCGTGCTCACGATGTCTCACTTTCTCATTGCAACTCTCTCCATAGGATCTTATTCCTTCTTATTCTTCTCCGTCAATCGACATAAAAGAAACTACTTACTCTTGATTTCTCTTAAATTTCAAGATTCAAGCCTTTATTCCCAATTCCTTCAATTCTCCATTGAAGACTTCAAGTTTTCTTCAAGGATTCAAGGTTGATTTCAAGGATTATCATCAATTGCATCGATTTGGTATTTTCTTTGAAGAGCACAAGGAATTCCTCTTCAATTTGATTCAAAACTTTAAGTTCAAGTAAGTGTTTAGTTCAATTAAGCACTTATTTTAAGCTATTATTGACTTTTAAATTTTCTTGAAATTGAATATTGTCATTGCTTGCAAATTCCATGTAGAATCTGATTTTTGAGCTTTCATTCTTGAATCTTTGATTTGAATTGGATTTTGCAACGTTATTTGTGTCGGTGTGAGGATGTTTGTACATAGCATGCATTTGGATTTGTGCATTTGTGTTTTCCTTGCATTTAGGTCAAAAGTTTGTGCATCTTGCATCATCTATCACTTGCTCATGCATTGAGAGCACTTAGATTGATTGAATTGCATTAATTAATGATGATTTGAGGTATAATTTACATCCGAAAGTGTGTCTGCATGTAGATTCAAAGGCATTGTGATCATTAGGTACATTTTGCATTGTACGTAATCCATTCATATGCATCTCAAGTGTTTGCGTTAATGCACAATTTAGATTTGACACGAGCTTTCCATACTTCTTTGTAGCATGAATTGCTTGCATTGAACTTTAGCATATGGACATTAGAATTATTTTTTCAACTTGCATTCTTAACATGTTCATGCATGACTTTGCATATGATGAATATTAGAATTTTTGATTTAACTTGCAATCTTGGCATGTCCATGCATTGATCTTCATCATGTGAACATTAGAATTGTTGATTCAACTTGAATTCTTAACATGTTCATACATAATTCTTGTAGATGAGCATTAGAATTGTTGTTTTAACTTGCATTCTTGGCATGTTCATGCATTGATCTTCATCATGTGAACATTAGAATTGTTGATTTAACTTGCATTCTTAACATGTTCATACAAAATTCTTGTACATGAGCATTAGAATTGTTGTTTCCACTTGCATTCTTAACATGTTCATGCATTGATTCTTAGCACGTGACATTAGAATTGTTGCTTCAACTTGCATTCTTAACATGTTTATGCATGACTTCGATATGATGAACATTAGAATTGTTGATTCAACTTGTATTCTTGGCATGTTCATGCATTGATATTCATCATGTGAACATTAGAATTGTTGATTCAACTTGCATTCTTAACATGTTCATACATAACTCTTGTACATGAGCATTATAATTGTTGTTTCAACTTGCATTCTTAACATGTTCATGCATTGATTCTTAGCACGTGGACATTAGAAATGTTGTTTCAACTTGCATTCTTAACATGTTCATGCATGACTTTGCATATAATGAACAATATAATTGTTGATTCAACTTTCATTTTTGGCATGTTCATGCATTGATATTCATCATGTGAACATTAGAATTGTTGATTCAACTAGCATTCTTAACATGTTCATACATAATTCTTGTACGTGAGCATTAGAATTGTTGATTTAACTTGCATTCTTGGCATGTTCAAGCATTGATCTTCATCATGTGAATATTAGAATTTTTGTTTCAACTTGTATTCTTAACATGTTCATGCATGGCTTTGCATATGATGAACATTAGGATTGTTGATTCAACTTGCATTCTTGGCATGTTCATGCATTTGAATTTCATCTAAGAACATTGGAATTGGTGACATAACTTGTATTCCTCACGTGTTCACGTGTTTGATCTTCATCTATGAACATTCGAACTATTTGCTTGATTGCATGGATTGACCTTTGGCATTGAAAACGTCATAGATAGGTGGTTCAAATCAAAAAATAGGAAATTTACGTGATCATCAGACTTAGCATCGCAGGTTGCAAGCACCAAAGTTAATGACTTTTGTGTCAGCAGGTCGCAAGATAGCCCACTGAGAAAGCTTAGCGCCAAACATTCTGTTTGGGCCGCAACCAAATACCGTGCTTAGCGCCCGAACCTAATTTTCCTTCTTTCTTAAATTCAAGTGCAAACAGCACGTGTTCTAACATTCCTAACCCTGGTTTGAGATGTATCTGATGCAAGAGTTTGTGTTGTACACACGTATGACATGATTCATTGATATTTTGCGTTTGTATACCCACATATACATTCTTTTGCTTGCTTTTCGGGTCTAACTCCTTCTTGTCGGGTATCTTGAGTGGAATGTATACATGTTCCTTTGTTTGTGCGCATACGCATACATTCTATTGTCTCTATGGTTCTCTTGCAGTGTGTTATTGCTTCGGATGGATGAAGCGCATCGCTTGGTTTTAATACCTCGAGTTCTTCTCACCGGTTTACTCTTACGTGTGGTCGCAGATTGAAGTTTTCCTAGTATTTCATTAGCTTGCACTACACTCTGATTCTATATCCGCTTGGTAGTTTCTACACCATTTATCGATTCTCTTACAACTTTCCTAGATATCTTGAGAAGTTCATACATCTTTCTTTCTTTTATAAAGTTTTCTTTATGAATTTGTGTTGGTAATTGTCTTAGGTTTTTACTCTATGTTAGTGATTTGAGCTTACATGTATAAATTTCTTAGATTCTTACCTAGGATGATTATTTGTTAGTTTCGAATGCTAGAAATGGGTTTAGAGTGACAATTAATTAGAGTGTTTGATCTTAATGCCTCTGCATTGGTGAAGTATGCCAAAGATGGGTATGGAGGTGATGCAATTGACTTCTCGTTGTCGAGGTATGACAGAAATGGATATCGAGGTGATTAGGGAGGATTCTCAATTTGGGTTAGAAATAGCTTAGATTGTGAAAGGTATGTGATGACATGGACGAGTATTATAGGCTAGGTATAACTTGATGGTAGATTTAAGTTTGATCGTAATGCATTCATTCCAAACAAGTCGCCTATCCTTTATACTTTTGGTCATTTACTTTTAGTCTTTTATTTTCAGCTCATTTAATCCCAAACTCATTAATGGTAGAATTGTAGAACGACGAATCAATAACCAATCTTTGTGGACACGATACGATATAACCTAACCAATATATATCACCCGATAAAAATAATACCAACTCTTTTCTTGTTAGTTTCTCTTAGATCACTTTAAAAATTGCTTTCTGTGTGTTTGACAAAAAATGTTTTGAAAAGGCATTTCGCTTTGACTTTGTAATGATTCATGTAGGAATGTATACAAAGTGTTCGAAAATGTTTCGTTTTGAAAAGAGTTTGAACTTTGATAAAAGTGTGAGGTGCAAAAAGTATTTTGATAGAGCAAGCAACTAAAAGTCTTATTACCTACTCAGAATTGGTCGTTTTCATGTTATTTTACGTTCCTTTAGAATAGTGCTATCCGTACCATTAGTTGGTAGGTAACCCCATTTGTTGGATGTAAATGGACATTCGAAGGATATCGTATGGTCATAGAAAGCAACTTGTAGGAAGTATCCAGCACATTCAAGGGACTATCATCATTTTCAGAGCGACAATCGAGGGTCAAGATCATGTATTCGGAGGCGACATCGTGGGTCTTATGGTCTTTGTATCGAAGGGACTATGATGATTTGTTTGAAGGCAACTGTGTAGAATACCTCTACGCTCGAGGGACATGACCATTTGAATTGTGAAGGCAACGAGAGAGAATTACCCTAAGGGGTGCATGTGTGAGAGAAGTGTGTTGATTCGTATATTTTATCTTGCAAATTAGAGTGAGCTATGTTCGCTTTATCTTGCCATACACGCCTAATTACTAGCGCTTATAGGTGCGGAAATTAAATTGGAAAGATAAATCCTACGCTATTACATGGCTTTGGGGCAGATACATAATTTAAAATGCGGAAGATAAAAGCCCTAATTAAACTATTACATCCCATGAGCAATTACATTATTTGAAAAAAAGAAAACGATAAAAAGAAATCGTCCGAAACGGGATAACCTGTGAAAAGGAGAGAAATCGGAAAATACGAGGAAATCGAATAAGAGGAAAATGTTAGTAAAAATGCAAATTTTTGAATGAGAAAAATATTTCATGCTGGAAATAACATTAATATGCTAAAATAATTTTTTGGAGGTAATTTAATAATTAAAAACTAATTAAATGTGATTTAAATGATAAATTAGAAATAAAATTAAATATGCATGCAAAATAATATTTTTTAATTTTATAAATTAAATAAACATTTTCTCGAAATAACGAAAAAGAAAAATATTTTTGGTATTTTTAAATGCATGATAAAAATTATGAAAAGAAATTAAATGCATGAGAAATATTAAATAAAATATTAAAAAATGTTAGAGTTTGTAAAAGGAAGAAAACAAATGGTCCTCGTGAGAATCAAACCGGGACCTTGCTTTCAAAGCCACGACCGACCAACCAACCAAGCACGTGTTTGAAACCGGAGCGAATGAATTGTAAACGGGTGTCGCTCCATGATCGCCTGTAATCACGCCAAGAACTCTCATCGCCTCATTTGAATTGGGAATTTTAAGTCGGCCTCGACGCTATAGTCCCCGCAATTCTCAAAATCTCATACACATAATATAAATAAGTTGTGAGTACATGAATCGATTGGGAATCACATTCTAAACGAATGGTAATGGTATTTTGGTCCAATTTAACCGATTTAAGGAAGCCCTAATTCAGCCTCAGAAACCCTAACAATGGCATATTTCAATTCAGCCATAGAAACTCAATTCATTGTCCGATAGCTTGCAAACTTTGTTCTAAAACACAAAACAATCATCAAAACACATTAATAATGCATGATAAATGTAATTGATTTTGAAAAGTAAGAACAAACCAAATCGTGATTTCTCAATTCTTGATGCTTTTGGACAATGTAAAGGTCTGAATGCCTGTGGATATCAAGGAATGTGTTTGAATCCTCAAAACAATTGAAACAAGTTGGATCGATGGTTGCTAGTTGCTTGAGAGGCACGGTTTTTTGAGTTTGAATAGGGTTTCTCCACCAATTTTTCTACCCTAATTCATGTGGCATGTATTGTATATATAGTAGATGGAATTGAGTCGATTCGAGAAAGAATTAATCATCAATCAATGCAAAATATATTTGATTTTGTACCAAATCAAATTTTCTTTTTGATCAATTTCAATCAAATTCTTGCCATATCCAATCAAATTTCAAATTTGTCGGCTTTATTGGTTTTCTTGGATCTCAAGGAAGAGAGAAAATCAAATTTGTAATTAATTTTGATTTTATACCTTATTTTGAATTTAATTTGTATTAAAATGAATAAAATCCAAATTAAATAGAAAAATAAAATAAAATTGTGGCATTGGGCTTGGATATTCCTAATTGTATAAGGAACAAGTTTGATGAAGAAAAGTAAGCCCATTTGCAAAGTTTTTGATTTCTTGAAGTATCTCTTTTGTGCACTCCTTCAAAATTGCCCAACTTGTGAATGGTGTATCTTGCTCAACTTTTCATATTTTGAGTGTTCATAGACTTTTGAAAGCTCTAAGAGTCCTCTAACCAACCTTTTGGTTTCATCTCAATTGAGTTTCCATGCTCAATATATCTTCAAAACAAAATGTTGACTTTTGTTGACTTTGAAAAGGACCGAATGTTTTGATCCATACCTTCCAAATGAAGCATTTTTGAACATTCTTGTGAGATATGAAGTTGTAGAGAATTGAATTTCCTTCAAAACAAGAGGTGGTGGAATAATTTCGAGAAAGTATGAAGAAGTTATGCTCACCAAAGATTGGTTGACTTTTCATCGAGAAACCCTAATTTAGAAAGTTCGACTTTTGAGCAAATCTTGAGTTTTCTTGATGAATCATGATCAACCCTTGATCAAATGATGAATGTAACTCTAAATGAGGATGTTGACCAAAAATCATGAAGTTTGGTCGTATGTTGACCATGCTGACTTTTGTCCAATACAATTGATTTTCAACCATCCGAGCAATTGTTCGAGGAAACTTGACTTCTAAGGCTTGAAACTTGACATGGAGAATCTTGAAGCATTTGAGGAGGCATGAAGACCATTGGAGATGTTGGAAGTCCATCTTGATTTGAGAAATACCAAACCCTAGTTTGGGTTGATTGTTCAGGAGAGAGTTTGTCCGATCAACCTCGAGGAACCCTCGAGTACGGAGGTATGAAATGTCTTTATGAGACGGAGGGCAAATTTTGGGGTATGACAACTGCCCTGCTCAATCTTCTTGTACCGAAGGGCTAGATTGGCATGCGTCCTTTCGTGACTGGAGGTAGAAGATGATTGAACACCGAGTACACCGAAATTTGCACTGCTATCGATGATGGAATGGGCTTATAGATGCCATTCGAGAAGTTGGAGATTTCGCTAGGAATGAGTCATATGCTAGACTCGAGATTATTGATAGGAGAACCGACGGGATGGGCTTAAGATGCCATCTTTGAATGAAGTTATTGATTGGTATTGATTTTTAACCATATACGCAAGATTCAAGGTGGAGGAATGTTGACAAGTGGTCCGAGACGGGCTTAAGATGTCATCCAAAATCGAGTCGACGCCCGACCAGAATTGCCGCTGATAATAAGAGAGGAGTCGTAATAGTTCTTCGGGCTATTCTCGAGGGTAGTTGGCAAAATGTGGATAGCTTCCCGTCAGGCATCGTATCGATCCACCGCTCATATCTGGAGGATAACTCAGATCGCTCGTATAGTTTTCCGTCCGCTTCATTATCTCGGATCCGCTGTCCGAGGACAACGATGGTGGTCGCTCGGATAGTTTTCCTTCTCGATTCGGTCTTAATCTCGACCATTGGTTTGAGGACAACGAGGGCGGTTTTCGTATAGTTCTCCGTCTCGATTCGTATTAATCCCGACCTGCTTATGTAAGTGATTTTCACTGCTTTTGGAGAAAACAAGAGAAACTTTGATAGAATATTGTTAGTCTTATGCAAAGTATGATGCATGACGATGTGTGGAATGACATATGCATATATTATGACAATACGAGAAATGTATGAATGATAGATGTTGTGGTATTTCAAAACATATCCATCTTGAAGAAGATGTAGATGTCCCGCTTGAGGATTTCTCGACTGCTTGAGATGAAGTGGGTGAAAGCCCCGCCAGAGAGAAGAAAGATATCCGATTCCTCCGATGCACTATCCGACCAATTTTCAAGTCTCGATTGTCGAGGATGATAGACGACGTCACCGATGATCTTGTGTGTGACCGGGGAAAAATTAGGCGCCCACCGGGATCTTGTGCGATCTTGGCCGAGAGCATTTGATAGTTACCGAGACCGGGTTGGAAGAGTCCGAGTCCGCTGGAATCTCGAATCGTGGTATAGGGTGTAGGTTTCCTCCGATGCACTATCCGACCAAGTTTCAAGTCCGGATACTATACCGGAGAAAAAGGGGAATTGTTGAGAGATATTCGTGGTGATAAATACCCTGCATGGGATGAAGTGTTGTCATTGAGACCGATGTAACATTGCTTAGTCGAGTGGAATCACTACTGGGACTAACACATACTCCGCCGAGGAAGGTTTATGAGTGACACCTCCGGGGATCATGTTTCATGGGAATGTTTGGTGACTTTCGTAGTCATCTCACCCTCGGAGCCCGTAGTAATTACTGTGTTCACTTTTCGCATGTTCGCGAATAGATTTTATTGTCAAATGCATATAATCATTCAACGCAACATTGGACTTTATGCAAACAAAGAATAGTGAAAATTGTAAAGAGAAAGAACTTGTATTTATTTGAAATGTATGATGGACAAATAGTTTATACACAAGAAAGGTAAAAAGCTATGCAAAACAATCTCAAGTTCCAACTATGCTAGTACTCATATATTTCAACTATCTCATCTCCTCGCTGGAAAGTGAGTGAATTGATCTTCGCCATTTGAATCTTGAATGCCGATAGTAGTCCTGGAGGTAGATAGTGATCCTGACGACATAGTCGCATTTAAATCCCTAACTTTGCCTAGACCGCCTTTCGGTTTTCGCCCACCGATACCTTTTTGCCCAAGTCACCGCTTCGTGTTTTCGACTCACGTGTACATGTTTTGTATATATCTTAACTTTGCTCGAACCCTTTGGTTCACGGATGCCCTTATTTTTCCTAGGTCACGACCTAGCGTCTCGCTTACGTAGTATTTTTGACTATGTTTGCATTCACGAGTGTGGAAGTCTTCACCATCCATGGTGCTATGTATCATAGCTCACTGAAAATAATGTCTTGACTACAAACGGTCCCTCGTGAGGTGGGAGTCCATTTGCCCTCGGGATCACCTTGTGGAAGAATGATGCGCTTGACTACTAGATCACCGACTGGTAGACTCGGTTTCGACCTTCTTGTTAAATGCTCGATCATTCGCTCGATAGATCGCCCATGGCATATGGATGCGAGCCGCCTCATCAATCAAATTAACTGTCAAGGCGAGTCTCGACCCAATCTTCTTCTCCTAACTCAAGGCCCGGAGGACTCGCCGAGGGTATCTCGACCTCAATGGGTAGGACCGCTTCCATACCGCATACAAGAGAGAAGGGGTTTCCGCTGATGTTCGATCGTAGTGTGATAACCATGAAGAGCTTAATGGTAACATCTTATGCCAATCTTTGTAAGTCACCGCCATCTTCCAGATAACCTTCTTAATGTTCTTGTTGGCGGCCTCCATCGCGCCCATTCATCTTAGGCCGATATGGAGAAGAATTGTGATGCTTGATCTTGAATCAAGGCATAGTTCTATGATCATCTTATTGTTGAGATTAGAGCCATTATCCGTGATAACCTTTCGGGAGTGCCATACCGACAAATAAGATTATGTTTGATGAATCGAGCCACAACATTCTTGGTAACAGATGCAAACGAGGTCGCCCATCCACTTGGTGAAATAGTCAATTGCCAAGGATGAAGCGATGTCCGCTGGAAGTCGGGGCTTGATTTCTCCGATCATGTCAATGCCCCACATTGCAAAAGGCCAAGGAGATGTTAGAACATTTAGAGGGACTGGAGGTACGTGCACTTTGTCGGATAACCGCATTTGTGACAAGATCGAGCTGAAGCGGTGACAATCGCCCATGGTGGACCAATAGTAACTCGTCTCAAAATCTTCTTAGCCATGGTGTGTCCACCGAATCGAGTACCAAATGCGCTTCATGTAACTCTTCCATGATATGTTCCGCTATTTTCCTGGCCTACACAATGAGTAAGCACAAGTCGTGATCAAGCTTGTATAAGATGTCATATCGAGGAAGAATTTAGATGCAAATCTTCTCAAGAACTTTTTATCGATGTATGCCCTCGGGATATTCCCGAGTCTCAAGATACTTCTTCACATCGTAGTACCAAGGTTTCTCTTCCGTATCAAGCTCATAACAATATGCGTTCGTCAAACTTCTCGATGATGATCCGGGGAGCCTCGTTGTCCCATCCGACCTTGAACATAGATGACATAGAGCTAACGGCCCCGCCAACCGATTCTCTCTCGTGGAATATGATGGAAAGTGATCTCTTCAAGTAGGGATCAAACTCAATATGCTCGATATGGAATGAGATTCGATGCTCAGATCCCACTCGCCTTAATCGACCGATCACCAAAGTCGAGTTCCATACACTTGCAAGAACTTGATTCTTAAGTCAATAGCAATTTGATACCCATGATGCACGTCAGATTCGCCATGTCATTAGTGCAACTAAAACATAATTTGCGGTGAAAGGCGATGTCCGCCGTAGGGATGTAATGATGGCGCCAATGCCATTGCCGAGTGCGCTTGAGGCTCCATCAAAGACCATAGTCCATCGATCCTTGTTCGTGTCCTTCGTCGGGCCTCGTTCTTCGCAACTGTGGACTAGTAAAACATCTTCATTGGGAAACTCGAATCGCATAGACCGATAGTCATCTACGGCTTGATGAGCCAAATGATCGGCCACTACACTTCCTTTGATCGCTCGAGAAGTGTATCGATGTCGATTCGGTCAAGATCATTTGCCATCTTGCTATTCTTCCCGAGAGATGGTTTCTCAAATATGTATTTTATCGGATCCATCTTGGAAATCAACAAAGTTGTGTGATTCAACATATACCGTCTTAGTCGGGAGATACCCTAAAAGAGAGAATGCCTTAAGGATTTCTAGATCACCTTTATTGCTTTTTGTTTGACTTGTATGCTTTATCTTTAAGGGTTTCTTGGTATTATATTGTGGGGATCCTACACCGATCCGGTTTCCTTTAGGCAAGTAGCAATAATCATCGCGACTGCTAGACGATATCGAAACGGTCAACATGATGGCTACGTTAGTGTGACACTTTGGATGTCCCGATACTTCATTCCCAAGTCGAGGATAGTATTTGGCTTCTCATGTGGTGTCATCAAGCACTAACTAAGCTTTTAGAACCTTAATTGACCCATCTTGGCCATTAGAAGGTAGTGAGATGGCCGACTTTGGTGCAGACTCAAGGTTGGTTGATACCGATGCTACGCCATCGAGACTGACTTTGGGATATTTTCGGTCGACCACTTGGTAGTCGTATTGAAATAAACGCCACGAGAAAGATCGATGATGTGAGATTCCTAGAACCCTACTATTATAGGACAGATGAACCAACTCAAACTTTTGGTGGGTAATCACCTATACCTCATGCAAGCCTTAAACCTAGGCTCATTGTGTGAATTGTTTGTGTGCTAAACATGACATCATGACATCATTCACATTGCATATCATTTCTAACTATTTCAAGGACCTAGGGATTTATCTTTGCTCGCTTTTGTAGGATTATGGCTTCTAGAACCACTATCCGAATCAACTTCATCGGTATACCTTCTCACCAAAGAATTGGTTTCGTAAATTCTATCATGCTCACCATCAAAAGACATGGTTATCTCGCTTGATTTGGTTACCTCCGTTTTGAAGAAGATATGATGCATGTCCTATTTCATTCTTTGATCCAAAACACCATTGCTTTACATTCCTGCATTATCAATTGGTTCCTACCTGGAAGAGTTCTCTAAGTTACTTGGGGTACTTATTCTTGACCAAATGCCATTCACCGTTTAGAAAAGGTTCCTAAGTACGAAGACATTGCATCGCCCTTACATCTTAAGCGCCGACATCAAGCCAATTGGGAAACTAGAAGTAGAGTTAAGGGTTTACGTAAGTTCCTAATTAAGAAAGCCCGAGAATTCTCAAAGTTATGAGTTTCCATGCATTCAAGACGCTAGGCCTCGCTAATCTATGGTTTGGTTCTATTCCCAATTCGATCAATTCATAGATGTCAACACCATCGTTGTTTCTTACTCGTAATCCAAAGGCCTACCTACTGAGACATCCTACATTCTCTCCACACTGCATTAACTAAGAGACAAGGAACTCTCAATGTGTTGTATACCGTTACTTTCCGTGTGGTTTATTTCGACCTTCCTCCATCGCTTTGAAGAACGAACAAAGGTCGAGATGGTCTCAAAGGCTAATGTCACTCTCTCATTCGTATATCTCGCTGGAGTCTTTTCTCTCAAAAGGACTTCACATTCATTGAGCGTTATGGAGAATTCCTAATGTACCACTACTTGGTATAAGGGAGGTATTACTTACAACCCTTCTTTAGCCCCACGCTTGGTTTTGCTCAAGAGATGGTCCTCATGATATGCTTCTCCAAGACATTGTGTTCGACCACAACCACGATCTCCATCACCGTCAAGGTTCATACACGCCGGGCATGGTAAAGAAGATCGATACCAAGACTTTGGGCACCAAACTCCATTCCTTGGGAACCTTACCTCAAATGGGTGCGAGCTCGAGCTCAAAACCTCATGATGCCATTCACTGCTTTACCAAGAATTATGGAACCCGTTATAGGTGACGATCTTATCGTTAGCCATCCCGACATGCCCGCGATTTCAAGACTTGAAGAGATCTTGATTCAACTTAAAGAAGAAAGGGATACCTTTGAAGCTCAGTGTTATGCAAGTGAGAAGAAAGTGCTAGAGTTGACCAAGCTACTTCGCGAGGAGCAAAGCATCAACGCCTATATCGGCATCAAGAGAAAGCGCCCATGGGAGACTTAGAGCTTTTGATTCATATGCTTTTCTTTTATTGTTTTGAACTATCTCTTGTACTTAAAAAGAAAAAGAATAATAAAAAAGAGTACTAATAAATGTTTGTTCATTGTTTGTTTAACAAATTTAAATCTCTAAGGTCCTTGAAAACATTGCATAGCATTCGCATAAACATTGCATATCATGGCATAACATTGCATCACAGGTACATTGAAGATTGGCTTTCTCATTCTCTCGCTATTTATTTTAGCGTAAATGGCTCTTGAACCCCGTCAAAGATCTCCAAGCTCGTAATGCCTGGCCAGCAGATGTTCACCACCGTCCAAGGCCAAGAAGATCCAAGAAGCTCATCAATGTAGAAGAAGGTTGTTGGTCTTCTCAACATGGGCAGACGTTACAAAGGTGGTCCTAAAGTAGTCAGCCGGATATAACTATCTGAAGGAAGTGTCAAGAATGAGGGGAGTGTCAAGGGTAATGAAGATGACCAGCGGAGCCCGAGAAGGAGAGAGAAGATCGCACCGACTATAGCCAATACTGATGAAGATGACAAGTACAAGCAACTTGAAGACCTTCCTCAATGCTGTGGAAAATCAAAATGTCCGGCTGAATTTTGATGATCCGAGTCTTGTTCCGTGTGTGTGATTCCTCCCAAGTTCAAAGTTCCCACTTTGCCAAGTATGATGGCATTTCTTGTCCGTCGATTTGAAGTCCTATGTCCGTAAGATCAATCCCCACACCGATGATGTAAAGTTGTGGATGCACTATTTTCAAGAGAGTTTGTCCGAACTCAATCGAGTGGTATTATCACCAGAGAATGACCAGATCCGTATTTGGAGTGACTTAGCGATGCTTTCTACGCATAAGATGAGTACAATGTCGAGTTGACACCCACTCGCATGCAACTACAAAGCATGTCTATGGGTCGTGATGAGAAGTTCAAAGAGTATGCCGTAAAGAGAGATCTAGCAGTGCGTAGTTCACCCACCCTTGTCCAATAGTGGAGTTGGTTGATATGTTTATGGGAACATTGTCAGCCCATTCTTCAATCATCCGATTGAAAATCTTTAGCCGGATTCACCGAAATGACATTGAGGAGAACGATCAAGCCGGTATCAAGAGTGGGAAGATTCATGTAGAGACATCCTCAAATGCTGAGAAGAGACCTTTTGGTGGTAAGAAAGAAGCCAATGCTGTGTATGGTCAGAAAAGCCGAGCCAAGACCGACCGTGCTCAATCTGTGGGGGAAGTTGTGATCTCTAATCCTACATCAGCATAACCTCAACGAGACAACGCGCGTAGCCAGAACGCACCACGAAGAATGTTTACGAAGATCAACATGCCATTGTCGCAAGCCTTGCAACACATGTTGAAAGCAGAGTTGATTACCTTGAGGGATCCTCCTCAAAATGTCAACACCTCCTCTCCGAGATACAATCCTAATGCTAAGTGTGCTTACCACTCCAATAGCCCTGGACATAGCAATCAGGATCTGGCTCAAGAATAAGATTCAAGATATGATCAAGCTAGATGATTGAGTTTGATCCTCCCGCTGAGACCAATGTGATCAATGCGCCTATGCCTAACCATGACAAGAGTTCCAATGTTGTGGGTGAAGATACTTATGTGTTCAACATAGATGACTTGACCATTCCTCTGATGACTGTTAAAGAATTTGCCGCAGTCGTGTCAATCCAGATGCCCGAGAATTATCGTTGCCCATCCGCACTCGATGGTTGTGCTTTGGTTGAGAAGACGTGTTCAAGGCATGATGGATAACCGAGAAATACTATTCTCGAAACCACCGTGCGTAAGTCATGAAGACATGTCTAAACCAAGATTAAAGATGTGAATGAAACAAGACTGCTCAGGTGGGACACCTTGGGGCAGCCAAGTGGAAAGTATGATTACATGGTGAAGTACACTGCTCCTCGAGAGCTACAAGATTCCTATTGAAGATGTTAAGGCAACCGGACGGGGTGACGATTTCCCGTAAGACTATGTCGATGTCAACACAATAAGGATTTCCTCTCACGACTCGTGCCTAGAGTGGCACCTCTCATCATTACTCCCGCATCGCCCGTATTCCTCCGACAAAGCTATTCCTTGGGATTATGGATCCGATGTTTACTATCATGGCGCCAAGCAAGACCCTCGACTATTGAAGAACTTACGCTGAAGCTACCATTCCGTATATTGACAACATCACCGGATCCAAGAAGGTGACTCGAACCGAAGAGTATTCTCCGTAAATCTCTCCTCCCAAAGACATCATGACTCCAACTCGCACTCAAATTTATTCAATCCATTCCCAAGCTAGGGGAAAGAACCAGGACTCATCCCGCCACCTGTATACCAAAGGAAGTTGTCAAGACACCTCCAAACAAGAAATGGAGGAAATTCAAGATTATCAAGAAGAGTGACTACAATGTTGTGGAACAGCTTGGATGCATCATTCAAGATCTCCATGCTTGCTCGCTTCTTATGCTCCGAGGCTCATGCTAACGCCTGGTGAAGTTTCTTAAGAATGCTCATGTGCCGCAAGACACTACTACCGACCGCTTGAAGTTTGTATTGCTAGCCTGGCCGCCAACAACGGCCTAGGCTTCTCTCGATGCTAATTTGACTCGCCGAAAGAACACAACAAAGCCTTGCACATCTCTCGTTGAATGCAAGGCCACTACACTGCCTCTCATGTATTGGTGGATACCGCTCGCTCAATATCCCACCAAGACCGCTTTTGATCGACTTGATGTTGAAGGGTTGGTTCTCAAACCTTGTGACATAATTGTGAGAGCTTTTGATGGTTCTAAGCTTAACGTACTGGAGAGCTCACTCGCCTATTAAAGTCTGTTCCCGCACTTTTGATTCCACTTTTGTCATGGACATCCGTCCATCTTACTCTTTTCCTACCGGACGCCTCGGGTACATGGGCACACTCTACCTTGCATCGTGTCAAGTACCCAAAGGAAGGGAAAGTTGTTACAGATGTGGTGAAGAAGAATATATGGTCAGTCATCTACAGTCATTCCGATACCTTGAGATGGAAGGTGAATTCTTTGAGACTCCTTGTCAAGCTTTTGAAGCAATACCCAGAGTCATGCATGTTGACTCTCCCGTCACTCCTGACATTACACAAGCTCCGCCTAGGATGGCCTCGCTGAAAGATGCTCAAGATGCTGTTGAAGAAGGTAGCACTATTTTGGGACAGCTCCCTGACCTTCCTTTCAAATTTGACAAGACTGGTTTAGGCTTCACCATCAAGGGTCAGAAGGTGATACGCCGCGAACGTGCCGGCCAACTTCCTTTCCGCATCAGCCAAAGTGGAATCCATGCTATAGAAGACGGTGACAACGACTTTGACATCAACAAGTGGATCTTCCTAACTCCCGACAACGGACTCAGCAATTGGAAGACTGAAGACGTCATACCAATATCCTTTAGACAGGAGTAATTGCTCTTGTTTTGTTTTTCTTTTCGTATTGTCTATGTTTTGAACAATGAACTCTAAAGCCTAGTGCCTTACCCGGGGCATCGTGGCTCGTTTGTGAGGGTAATTATCTGTCATTTGCATATTTTCATTCAATAAAATCGTTGGACTTTTGCATTCAATCTCTGTTTTCTTTGTTTTACTTTATCACCCCTTCAAAAAGCTATGTGTTTTTTACACACACCCACGTGATACACTGCAGAATCACTCCGAATCTCTGATAATGCCTGCTATTGCTAAATATGACTCGATAACTGATCTACCAAGTCAAGACGAAAGTGAGGAAGATTGTGAAGTGCTGGAGAACTTGCCGACTTCTACAAAGAAGAAGAGCGAGTTATACATCCACACGAAAGCGTGTCGAGGTTGTGAATTGGGTACTAATGAAGATGTAAAAGAGATCAAGATAGGAGCGGTCTTGAGAATGAAGGTCAAAGAAAGATTGGTTCAGATGCTACGAGACTATATTGAGGTTTTTGCTTGGTCATACGAAGACATGCCTCGGTTCGACATTGATATTGTGGTACACCGACCACCGACAAAAAGAGGGTTTTCTCCCAAGAAATGTAAGGTTCGACGACGCGTCCCGAGATGTCGAGAAAATCAAAGCC
Source organism: Vicia sativa (assembly GCA_021764765.1). NCBI lineage: Eukaryota > Viridiplantae > Streptophyta > Magnoliopsida > Fabales > Fabaceae > Vicia > Vicia sativa. The sequence continues at coordinate 75,078,207 of CM038794.1, read as the reverse complement.
GGGTTATGAAGCAATTCAATGCTTTCTTAGCTGTACTTCCTATCCACGGTTGCTAATGTTGTGCCTGCATCTAAGAAGGATGGTACGAATGTGTGGATTACAGAGATCCGAACAAAGCAAGTCCGAAAGACGATTTTCCACTTCCTCATATTGATGTTCCGTTGACAACACCGCCAAAGATAAAGTATTCTCCTTCATGGATGGTTTCTCCTATAATCGATCAAGATGGCTCCTCAAGACATGGAGAAGACTACTACACAATGGGGCACTTTCTACAAGGTTATGCTGCTCGGATCAAGAACGCGGGCGCCACTTATCAACGCATATGGTGACATTGTTTCATGACATGATTCATCACGAGATGAGGTCTACGCCGATTTACATGATAGCTCGATCACATCAAGAAGAACATCTTGGTCATCTACGTAAACTATTTGATAGGTCAGAAGAATGATCGAGACTTAATCCCAACAAGTGCACCTTTGGAGTCGATCCGAAAACTCCTAGGGTTTGTTGTCGCGGTAAAGGTATTGAAGTTGACCCCGCCAAGGTTAAAGCTATTCAAGAAATGCCGCCCCCGCACCGAGAAGGAAGTCGAGGTTTCGGGCCGATTGAACTACATTGCGTATTCATTGCACATCTAACCGCTTACTTGTGAGCCAATCTTCAAGTTATCAAGAAAGATCAAGTGGTAGAATGGAACGACGATCACGATCGCTTTGATAAAATCAAGGAGTACCTATGTAATCCTCCTATCCCGATGCCGCCTACCGGAAGACCTCTTATCATGTACTGACAAAGTTAGAGAACTCAATGGGTGTGTTGGCAACATGACGAGTCCGGTCGAAAAGAGCATGCAATATACTACCTTAGCAAAAGTTTACCGATCAGAAACAAGATACTCACAAATGAGAAAACTTGCAACGCTTTGGTCGGTCGTCACGACTAAGACAATATATGTTGACTCACACTACCTTGTTGATTTCTAAGATGGATCCGATAAAATACAAATTTGAGAAACCAACCTCTCTCGAAGAATAGCAAGATGGCGATGATCTTGACCGATATTTACATCCAAAGACACTTCTTAAGGCGATCAAAGGAAGTGTAGTAGCCGATCATTTGGCTCATCGTCGTAGATGACTATCATTTTATGCGCCTCAATTTCCGTATGAAGATGTTCTACTAGTTACGATATGAAGAACTGTGCCTGCATTTAAGGACCCGAACAAGGATCCCGGCGGACTATGGTCTTTGATGGAGCCTCAAACGCACTTGGCAATGGCATTACGCCATCATTACATCTCCTACAAGCGACATACGCCATTCACCGCCAGATTATGTTTCAATTGCACTAACAACATGGCCGATATACGGTGCATCATGGGTATCAAAGTCATATTGACTTAAGAATCAAGTTCTGTAAGTGTATGGAGACTCATCTTTAGTGATCACCGACATGGGCGAGCGGATACGAAGCATCCGAATCTCATTCCATATCGAGAGCATGTTATGAGTTTGATCCCCTCATCAAGAGATCACTTTCCATCATATTCCACGAGAAGAGAATCAAATGGGTACGTTAGCTACTATGTCATCTATGTTCAAGGTCGACGGGACAACGAGGCTCCCGCATCATCATCGAGAAGTTTGATAACCAAAGATATTGATATGAGCTTGATACGTAAGAGAAACCTTGGTACTACGATGAAGAAGTATCTTGAGACTCGTGAATATCTCAGGGGCATCTCACAATGATAAAAGTTTTTGAGAAGATTTGCATCCAAATTCTTCCTCAAGAATCTACATCTTATACAAGCGCAATCACGACTTGTGCTTACCCACGTGGTAGACCGGAAAATGAACATATCATGGAAGATTTACATGAAGGCATTTGGTACTCACTCCAAAGGGACACACCATGGCTAAGAAGATTTTGAGAACAAAGTTACTATTGGTCCACCATGGAAGTCGATTGTCACCGCACGCCGATCTTGTCACAAATGCCGATTTATGCCGATAAAGTGCACGACCTCCAAATCTCTAAATGTTCTAACAGCCTTGGCCTTTTGAAATTTGGGGCATTGACATGATCGGAGAAATCAAGCCCACAGCTTCCAACCGCATTGCTTCATCCTTGTGGCAATCGACTATTTCACCAAGTGAAGCAGCCTGCTCGCGTCTGCTACCAAGAGTGTTGTGACTCTGCTCATCACATAATCTTATCCGCCGGATGGCACTCCCGAAAGGATTATCACGATAATGGCTCTAATCTCAACAATACGATGATCACCGAACTCTGCACGCAGTTCAAGATCAAGCATCACAATTCTTCTCCATATCGGCCTAAGATGAATGCGCAGTGGAGGCCGCCAACAAGAACATTAAGAAGGTTATACGTAAGATGACAAAGGACTTACAAAGATTGGCATGAGATGTTACCATTCGCCTTCATGGTTATCACACTACAAGAGACATCAACAACAAACCTCTCTCAGGTACCGATGGAAGGGCCCCACCCATCGAGGTCCGTGATACCTCAACCGTAGTCCTCCAGACGCAGAAGTTAAGTAAGACGATTGGGTGCACTCTCCTGACCGCATTAATTTGATTGATGAGAAGCGACTCGCATCCATCTGCCATGGACTGATCTATCAGAAGGGAATGATCAGAGCATTTAACAAGAAGGTCAATTCACTCACTTTCCACTGACAGGAAGGAGATGAGGTAGTTGAAATATATGAGTACTAGCATAGTTGGAACTTAACGAGATTGTTTCCGCATAGCTTTTTACCTTTCTTGTGTATAAACTATTTGGCTATAGGCCACATTTCAAATAAATACAAGTTCTTTCTCTTTACAATTTTCACTATTGCTGTTTGCATAAAGTCCAATGTTTGCTTTGAATGATTATATGCATTTGACAATAAAAATCTATTCGCGAACATGCGAAAAGTGAACATACGAAAGTAATTACTACAGGCTCCAGGAATTGAGATGATGACGAAAGTCACCAAATATTCCCCCGTAGAACATGATCCCCACAGAGGTGTCACTCACTGCAAACCTTCCTCAGCGGAGTATGTGTTAGTCCCCAAGCAGTGATTCCGCCAATCGAGCAATGTTACATCGCCCAAGCAAAGAACACTTCATCCCCATGCCGAGGTATTTATCACCACCAGAATATCTCTCAACAATTCCCCTTTTTTCTCCAGCAGTAGTATCCAGACTTGAAACTTGGTCAGATAGTGCATCGGAGGAAACCTACACCCTTTATACCACAGTCAGAGATTCCAACGGACCTGCACTCTTCCAACCCTGGCCTCCCAAGAATTATCAAATGCTCTCCAGCAAGATCTGCACGCAAGATCCCCAAAGAGCGCCCAATTTTTCCCCAACAGGTCTACACAAGATCCTCAGCGGCACGTCTCTATCATCCTCAACAATATCTAGGCCCAAGACTTGGTCAGATAGTGCATCGGAGGAATCCAGGATATCTTTCTTCTCTCTCAAAGGCAGGGCTTTCACCCACTTCATCTCCAAATAGAAGTCAGAAATCCTCAAGCAGGACATCTACATCTTCTTCAAGATGGATATGTTTTGAAATACCACAACATCTATCATTCATACATTTCTCATATTGTCATAATATATGCATATGTCATTCATACACATCGTCATGCATCATACTTTGCATAAGACTAACAATATTCTATCAAAGTTTCTCTTGTTTTCTCCAAAACAGGTGAAAATCACTTCTGACGCAAACAGGTCCAGGATTAATACCCAATCCGCACGGAGAACTATCTCGAAGATCGCCCTAGTTGTCCCCGACAACCGTCCAAGATTAAGACCGAATCCGCACGGAAAACTATCCGAAGACCACTAGTTGTCCTCCGATAACCGGTCCGTGATTAAGACCCAATCCGACGGAAAACTATCCGAACGACCACCCTCGTTGTCCTCCGACAACGGATCCAGGATTAATACCCGAAGCCAGACGGGAAAACTATCTGAACGATCACAAGTTATCCTCCGATAACAGGAAGTGGATCAATACCCGATGCACAACAGGGAAGCTATCCACATTTTTGCCAACTACTACCCTCGTAATAGCCAAGACAAGAACTATTCGACTCTTATTATCAACAAAGAACTACAGTAGTCAAACACTTTTTGCCTGATGGCATCTTAAGCCCATCTCCGACCACTTGTCAACATTCCTCCACCTTCAGAATGCTGCATATATGGTTAAAAATCAAGACCAATCAATAAGTTCATTTAAAGATGAGCACGAAGTCTAACGCACGACTCCCTCCGGATGACATCTTAAGCCCATCTCCCATCTCCTTTCACTTCCAGAAACGCCTACAGAGCCTAGCGTACGGCTCACTCTCCAACATCAATCTTTCCAGATGGCATCTTAAGCCCATCCACGTCAGTTCTCCTATCAACAATCTCGAGTCTAGCATACGACTCATTCCCCAGCGAAATCTCCAGCTTCTCCAAATGGCATCTATAAGCCCATTCCCATCATCAGCCAACAGCGAGTGCAAATTTTCAGGTGTACTCGAGTGTTCAATCATCTTCTACCTCCAGGTCACGAAAGGCACGCATGCCAATCTAGCCCTTCCAATACAAGAAGATTGAACAGGGGCAGCTGTCATACCCCAAAATTTGCCCTCCATCTCCTCAAGACATTTCATACCTCCATACTCAACGGTTCCTCAAGAGTTGATCAGACAAACTCTCTCCTAGACAATCAACCCAAACTAGGGTTTGGTATTTCTCAAATCAAGATGGACTTCCAACATCTCCAATGGTCATCATGCCTCCTCATATGCTTCAAAGATTCTCCATGTCAAGTTTCAAGCCTCACAAGTCAAGTTTCGCATAATTGCTCGATGGTCGAAAATCAACAGATTGGACAAAAAGTCAACTGGTCAACATACACCAAACTTCATAATTTTGGTCAACATCCTCATTTTGAAGTTACATTCATCATTTGATCAAGGGTTGATCATGATTCATCAAGAAAACTCAAGATTTGCTCAAAAGTCAAACTTTCTAAATTAGGGTTTCTTAGTGAAAAGTCAACCAAACTTTGACTGAGCATAACTTCTTCATACTTTCTTAGAAATTTTTCCACCACCTCTTGTTTTGAAGGAAATTCAATTCTCTACAACTTCATGTCTCACAAGAATGTTCAAAAAATGCTTCATTTGGAAGGTATGGATCAAAACATTACAGGTCCTTTTCAACGTCAACAAAAAGTCAACATTTTGTTTTGAAGATATATTGAGCATGGAAACTCCAATTGAGATGAAACCAAAAATGTTGGTTAGAGGACTCTTAGAGCTTTCCAAAAAGTCCAAGAACACTAAAAAATGAGGAAAATTGAGCAAGATACACCATTCACAAGTTGGGCAATTTTGAAGGAGTGCACAAAGAGAGATACTTCAAGAAATCAAAAGCCATGTATTCACAAATCGGAAGCATTTATTAACAACATCATGTACAAAGACATATATTATAGCATCGCATATAAACAAGTATTTATTAGTGAATACACCGTCGCAAACATTATGTTTCTTCACACCGCATCCTTATCAATTAATTCACCAAATTCCAAAAACGGAAAACATGCCAAACACCTATAATCGCCAAGGCCATTCCTAATAACCCAGATTAATCATAATCGTCAACATCGAAATCGATTGTCCATACGTGCCTTAAATCCACTAAAACACAATCTAATTCAATTTAACCGTAAATTGGCCTATTTCGGGTCATCTCGTAAAAACTCGTAATTTCTAAAAAAACTAACCTCACCACTATGTTCTACACGTCAACTTAGCTAGACGTCATTGTTGAATTCGAGCAGCTTTGCTCGCCGTCGAATTCTACTGAATCGGAAAATTGGAACATAATCGGGTTCCAAATTTAATCGGCTAACTCGTGTCCTAGTTATATTTTATAGATATAAGTTGCTACTAGGTGAAATTGGAATTTTATTAACAAACAGAACCTATTTCCAAAGAAATTATGCAAGACAGCTTGACAAAGAAATGTAAAACTCAATACACAAAGAAATAGCAAAACTGCTTCCGCTTGCACCCTCACCACTAGGAGGAGGACGCCCTAGGCCTCCAAAGGGCGTGAGACGACGCCCTACATGTGACTCGCTTCATTTGAGGTGGCGCCCCTTCATGTAAAAACTCCATCTTCATCTTCTTCCATGCTCGCAAATGCATGCTGTGTTTTTACGATTTTCGCTTTAGGTTTTCTGTTAGTTTTTCTTTTCCATTTCAACACCCCTAATTTCTACAAGCTAGCATCTAATACACCCACAATCCATCCTCCTAATTCAAACTTTCTAAATCATTCAACAATCCCCCATACAACTCATAAATCAACCTATCAATTTTTCCCCTAAATCCAAAATATAATTATCAAAACCTAAGAATATGAGATAGAGAATCAAGCCCCTTACCATGGAAGCTTTGATGATTCAAGATGCTCCAACAAAACCCCAAATCCATGCTTTCCCTTGCTCCTCTTCTTTTTCTTCTCCAAACCCTCTCTTTCTCTCAAGCTCCCAAGTTTGGCTTATGATGTTGGAAAGGGAAAGAAAATGAGGAAAATGGCTTTTATAAGTTATGTTTCTACTAGCTTCCTCTCTTGCTCTTGTTTGGATTTGGTGTGTTATGTTGGAAGAAAAACAAGGAAAGTGTTTCTATGGATGGAAAGAAAATGAGGAAAGTGATTTTATGATAACCTTGCTATACAGCTTAATTAATGTCGATAACTCCAAGCAGTTGACAGTTCAATATGTTCATTCCCATCTAGATTTTTAGTTTGACATCTTAACTTTAAAATTTTCATTGTACTATCTATAAGAACTCTCTCTTTTAAACTTTTTCTTTACTTTTATTATTTTATTTGGTAAAATTTTATAGAATTCTTTTTTAAAATAAGAGATTCACACATGCATTTCATTCAAAAAAGATAAATGTTTATTATAGGGTTATTAATATTCTTCTTTTAATTAAAATTTGACTCTTACAAAAAGTAATGTTTGTTAATCTTTTTATGATATATTTTAAATAATTTAATAATTATTATGATTATTATTTTAAATTTAATATAAAAAGTTACATACAAAAAAATATTTACCTGTAAATAAATAAATTAAAATTTATTATTTGGTAAGTTTTGAGCTAGTTTAGGTAAGCAAATATTTAAATTTAATACAAGAAAATATATACCATTAGCTGTTATATAATTAAAGTGCTAGCTGTTGAATATAAACATTATTAATATCAAGATTATGATATTTCCAACTAACTTGGACGATTTACACTATTATTTGTTTAGTTTTATTATAATATTAAAATATTTTATTTTTATATATATATATATATATATATATATATATATATATATATATATATATATATATATATATATATATATATATATATAAGTTTTTCTTACACTACACCGTATATCTATTTTCAATTATACTCAAATAAAAAATAAAATAAAAAATAAAATAATATATGAATCCTATTTAATTGCTCTTTCTTAAATAAAACTATATATATATTCATAAACAATGGTTTTTAATTGTAAAATAAAGTTGATTAATAAAATATAAAAGTTGGTTAATGAAGTGATAAAGTTGGTTAATATGCAACCCGATATTAAAAATAATTTTTAATAATAAAAAACACCTTCGCTAATAAAATGTAAAAAATTAATTAATTAAGTTATGAAGTCGGTTAATAGATTGTCCAGATTTTTAGTAAGTATCAAGTTGGTCCATGATATTTAAAATATGGATTAATAAAATTATGAAGTTGATTAATCACAAATTTTTTTTTCGTACTCCATCAATCTAAAAATAATAAAAAATATTAAACAAAATATTTTTTAACTAAAATAATAAATATTATTATTATAGTATTTCACTGTTCACCTTATTGGTGAGCAGTGAAATACGGTATAGGTGTAAAATTTGATGTATATATATATATATATATGTAAGAATATATGGAGGGATATTCTTACTCTAAAAATAAATTATTTAGACTTACTTCAAATCTTGACCATTAATTCTTATCAATTCAATAGTTAAGAATAATAAGTAATAGTTTTCCCTCTTCACACTTAATTACTTATTATTCCTTATTAACTCTGGCTAATCTAAAAGTATTATCTCTTGGGTGTGCTTGGCCTCCCAACCTATTGAATAACCTCTGAAAGAAACACAAAAGACATTTTTCTCACATGTCCTCACCGAAAGTGCGAAAACACAAGAAGGGGTGTGAATTGGTTTTATCCTTTGAAAACTTATCTTTTAAAAAACATTTCACCCTTTTTAATATGTTTTGCTTTTGATAAATATTGAAATAATTAGAAACCAATAAAGAACACAATATTTTTATACTAGTTCACTTGAAACTTCAAGCTAGTTTAGTCCACCATCACAGGTGATGTGCCTTTCTCTAACGAGGACTTAATCCAATAATCCAACCAATTATTACACTTGCACAACCCTACTGAAAGTGACTAACACCTGCAAAATCTCTAAGACTAACTGTCCTAGACTTCTCGAGAATACTCACTGTCGCATCCGAAAATTTCCCCTACCATTTCAATTTGAATGGTTCGTTCAGGATTTGGTTGTTTTTGTATTATTATACAAGTATAAGGGTTTGTATCCGAATTCAAAGACACTTATCCGATTATTTGTGATTGGAGAGTTAAAACATTGAGAATGTTCTCTTTTAGCAAGTGGTGTAACACCCCAATATTACCCAAGGTTTTATATGCAACAATCAGAGTAAATTAAAATTTCATAAATTTAATACTGAGGCATCACACCTTCAAAAACAACTCACTTTAAACAGTTTGATTTAAAGTATAAGTCTCGGATACATAGCATCGCCAGAAGACACCAATCGATTCAAAACATCAAAACATCTTCTTTAATAAAATATATTTTCATAAAGTATGATTCTATATACAAAAGGAAGAACAACAAAAGAATCAACAACAAGACAACATAAATGTTTCCCCCTGAGTGCTACGTATCGAGCGACACCGACTCAACTAATAGCAATATAAACTCCGCTTTCATAACCGCACGCTACTAATATAAAGGTAACTAAACAAGTAAAGGGTGAGATAATCCAAAACATATAGTTAAAGGCATGATAAATATATATATATATATATATATATATATATATATATATATATATATATATATATATATATATATATAGTTTGAATTTTGAACGATATAGATTAGCAGGTGCATTCCACCACATATCTAAATCTCACCTACTTTTATCGCTATTCTAAGTGTTTAATCTACACTTAATCTCCTAAGCCTTATCGGCACAATTCATCACAACAACACTTACACCTCCGTCAGCACGGGATCGTCACAAGCTAATACATCGCTAGTTAACACGGCAATCATAAACAACAACATCGACCAAACAAACCTTGGTTTCAACCATGAAAATATCGAGAATTCAAGTGATTAAAAGAGAGTTCTTAGTCCTAGGTTAGACTCCTAATAACCTAACTGTGTAGAAACCCTAACAATCACAGTCCTGCCAATTGTTAGTCATAGGTCAACATGTATTTGTCCGATGCACGATCATAAGAACGCTACACAATTAAATTGAAATATAAAAACATGCATTAAGGAAATCAAGTATCCAAATTCATTCAATGATCAAATCAGGACCATCCCCTAGCCTTGGGGGGTTTAGCCTCTCATAGTATTAAATGAAAACATCAAATAAGAGTTAAACATTACAAAGAATAATGACGACTTTGATCTTCAATGGTGGCTGCCCTTGAATCTCGCCGTCTCTGAATTACTCTCCGTAGCTTTCTCCTTCCTGATAGTTCTTTCGTCATTTCCAAAGTAGGTTTTCCTCACCTCCAATTCCTTCTAATAGTCTCTTCTCTAATCTTCTTTAGGCAAAAGTCAGAAGTACCCTTAATGACAATAACGAGCTCCAAAAATAAGAAAAAACAAGTTTCCACACGCTATCATCAACACGGGCCGTGTTGATGAACACGGGTGCCCGTGTTGATCTCTAAATCAATAAGCCATGCTCCAGACCATTCAACACGGGCCGTGTTGATGAACATGGGTGCCCGTGTTGATCCATTGTTTTGTATAGTTTTTGCACTTTCCACTTGCTTTTCAACACGGGCCGTGTTGATGAACACGGGTGCCCGTGTTGATCCACTGTTTTGTGTAGTTTTTGCGCTTTCCAGTTGCCTTTCAACACGGGCCGTGTTGATGAACACGGGCGCCCGTGTTGACCTCTGAAATCTTTAAAATCTTCAACTCTTAGCCTTCCGAGGTGCTTATCGTGCTGCGATAAGTTCCTTCTATCGCATGCATTAATCTGAAACACTAAGACTACCCAACAAAAGCATAAAACAAATACTTTTAAAGACACTTAAACCCAAAAATGCACAACAAGACTAAAATAACCAGAACACATTAACTTCCTTAAAAGCAACTAAAAATAACCACAGATGTTACCAGATTGATGAATTTATGCCGAATAGAACACAAAAACTTACTAGAAATGGTGACCGATCACAACCCCAAACTTATCTCATTGCTTGTTGAAACAACCGGTTGAACATCATCCGATAACTATATTAATGAAGTCGCCATCGAACGTTTTTTATCTCGCAAAAGGAGAAAGGTGAACGCATCGCGAAAACCTGAAAGGGATAAGGCACGGTCTTACAGCTGAGAGATAGGGTAAGGGAATCTATTACGCGAAGGGAAGGTATTAGCACCCCACGCGCCCGTAGTATTCTACGGTATCCACTTCTACTTTCTGTCTAATGGGTGTATTTATATCTATTTACTGCTTAATTGTTATATGCTAAACAAAGAATGCATGTGAAAGAAAATAAAATAAAGAAACCACGGGGAAAAGAAGGAAGTATTTACAAAGTTTGCTCGATCGAGCCCCGTGACAAGATGCCTACGTATTCCCTCGTGCAATGGGAAAGTCAGAGCTCCGTAGTTCGGCTCACATGTTTTGGTGGGTTATGTGTTTTTTAATTATGAAAATAATTTAAACACAATAAATAAAACCCGTAGGCAAAAACGTTTGCATTTGGTTGGTTGTTTTTAACCTTTGAAAAAGGAGTTTGAACCATCATTAAGTGTTTTAATTTGCAAAGGAAAAGAAAACAATTTTTAGTTTTTTATTATATGCATGGATGCAAAAGAAACTGGAAAACAAACAAGGGAAACTATCTAATGCTATCCCTAATGTCATCATACATGGATTACATCCTAAGGTCTAACTCGAATCACTACCTAAGATAGAGTCGAGAGAATCCTAAAGGGACATGCAAAGGTTTACCACCTAGATCTATGTCTATCTCGAATCACCACCAAAATGGAGTCAAGATGACAAAAGGAGGGAAAAGGTTTACAACCCAAGTCTATGTCCATCTCGAATCACTAACTAAAGTAAAGTCAAGACGACAAAAGGATGAAGCAAACAAGTGCTTTGATTGCACACAAACAAAGGCAATGCGAAAACAAATGGCACACAAGCGTAGGCATAACCTACAGAGCAATGATGCGAGTTCAAGAATAAATGCGAACCCCATGAATGAGTGGAGAGTCGTAATAGGGACTCTAGCCACTTTTATTATTGACTCGATAAAGGAAAACAACACGATTTATGCAGGCCGAAATGACACGGACTAGAACTGTGGGGCTGGTCAGGACCCTACCTTCCTTGCCCATATATCAATGACTCGATGACAGAAATATAAAAAGCGGACTTTGCTTAGTGGTACCACGTCAAGGCCCTAACCACTGACCTATGCAAGCACAAATGTAAACACTCATCGAAAGTTACCTCCTATGCATGGAGGATTTTAAACAAACCAAACACAATTAGCAACTGTAATTGCCCTAAACAGTGTCTTTAAATAAACCAAAGGGGTTCCCGAACATGCTCCAACCACGGAAGCCCCTTCATACATCTCTATTCCTACTTCATGGCAAGGAAAGAAAAATCCTACTTGTGCCTCTAGAAAAGCCAAAAGAAATGCGATAAATAACGAAAATAAATACCCGATGATATTAACCAAGAGCAACGCAAGCTATAGAAATATCCGAAAACTTCAAATATCTGCACACAATAAGAAAATCCGTGAGAAGTATGCAGACACAAAGCATAATCGAATGTGCCATACACATCCGAATCAAATACACCGCACAAGATCATAATCCGCATAAATGACACAGTAGTACACACACATGTGCAACATAAAAACTGATTTTATACGCCTAAATCATAAGATAACGCCTCCGCAGACTCACATGCAAAATGTAATGTCGAATCGCATTGCCTTTTACATAAAGCATAAAACGCAAAAAAAATGATTATTTACAATGAAATCGGAATATCAAAAATAAATTTGAAACTTTACTTACAACACTAAGGTAACATATACTTTCAACTATAATCAAATGGTATAAGAAATATCTTAGAGTTTCTAAAAAAATGACATTACATTCCTAAGTCAACTATTAAAAAAAATATCTAAATGCATTATTTAAAATGAATTAAAATTAATTGCAAAAATATTAAAAAAAATGTCAAAAATATTTAAATATCCTAAAATATCAGAATATATTTTCTATGTATTTTTTACAATTCGAAAAAACCGAAATCGGAAGTTAAATTGATCAATTATTTAATATAAGAAACAAGGAAACTGGGGGGTGCAAAGCAGAATTCTGAGTTGAACTAAATCATGTTTTAAGTGCGCTGGGCCCAGAATAAAGGGGGTGTGCAGTAGCAAAAAGGTTAAGTCCAGTCCGTTTTGGTATACTAAGTCCATGTCAGTTTTTTTTACTAAGCCCGGTTCTTCTTTTTTCCTAAATCCAAATTGATTAAAATAAATATATATATATATATATATATATATATATATATATATATATATATATATTTTATTCAAATTTATTTTTATATTCAAATGTCACGTTTTATTATGAGGTTATGTGACATAGCATCAATTCGTCAAAGTAACTTAAATTATATTATTTGATTTTTTTAATTATTTTTGAAATAAACATGCCACGTGTCGCGATCTGAACGGCGGATATGGGAAACACATGATCCAACCAAGGAAGGGCCACGTATAGGGCACAGGACAATACTTTGCCGGAGCAGGGACGTTTCCGGTCATCCTCTCCGGCGTTAGGTGGCCGAAAAAAACAAATTCAACGAAAAAAGAAGCAGTCCGACGCTAATCGACTCGACTCTTCTTGCTAGCCAGGAATCCGGACTTAGTTTCGCTTGAAATTTGTTCTAACATAGAGAAAACTGAGTTAAAGATCCAGATCTAGAAAACGCTATAACGTGTATGTTTCCGCTTTTGAACCTAACTCTCGCCTTCGGTTGTGTAAAACTCATAGACGCAATGAACGAGACTATCACGGTGATAAAGAATCGAATAACTCACCTTTCGAATATTCTCGTGAAATTTTGAGTTCTTCAGAAAACTCTACAGGCCTCCTGTCGATCTTCAGAATGATGAACAAAAATCCAAACTGCTTCAATTCTAGCGTCGATGCCATAACCACTTCGAAGCTTGTCGCGATCCTATTCTTGATTTCTTTGGAGTTGAGAAAATCGGAAAAATCTCGTTATCGTCGTGACTGTGTTTATTGAGTGATTACGGCAAGAGATTCTTGAAGGTGGTCGAACTCAAAGATGAAGAAGGAAGGTAGTAGTGTGGGAGAAAAAGATGGTCCAATCCATAAGAGAGTGGGGAGTATGAATGGATGGAGGCGAGAGAGTGAATCAGTTGGATGTGGTTGATAGGGAGTCACGGCTGTAGTGTGTGGATCTGTTACAGTTGCGGGAAAAAAAAGAAAAGGTGTGAAGAAGAAAAAGAGAGAGGTGGTGTTGTGTTGGTGTTGGAGAAGAGAGTGGAAGAGAAGCATGCAGTCTGTTACAATGGCAAGAAAATCGGTGGATGAAAGGGAGAGTAAAGATGACAGTTATGGTTGCTGTGAGATGGAAAAGAAAAAGAAATAAAGGAAGGTGAGGTGAGTTTGATAGGGTGGTTGCGGTTATGGCGAGATGAGAGAATATGAGCGATGGAGAGTGAGCAAGAATGTAAGGTGACAGTGGGAAGGGAAAAACCAGAGAGAAGATGAGTGTTGTACTGCGTGAAGAAAATGGTGAAGAAGATGGAATATAGCGGAGTTAGTTACAGGAGTTGGCAGTGAATGAGTCAAGAGAGGGAGGAAAAAAAAAGGGCATGGTGGAAAATGAGTGGGAGTGATTATGGTTGTCAGTGGCTGTTGAAAATCGGGAAAGAAAATGATTTTGTTATACATTTTTCATGTTGAAAGCCGTTCCGCTAGCATTCTCTTGCCAACATGCATGCGAGCAAAGCTGATTGCCGTCAATATCACCGTTTTTCCAATCCTTTTCGAAAACGTCATGCACTCTACTTTGTGATCTTGTAACTCAAAATGCGATCTTCTTTAACATAAAATACCAAGATTAAAGTTGTAGAGTATACTTCCGTGAACAGTTTCTGTGTTCGAAATTTTTCGATTCGAGACCCGTAGCATGCTTGAAAATGGACCTGAAGTCAAGGCATCACAAGCTGGTTTACATATTTGAAAAATTCTCTAAGTGTCGTGTACAATACATCAATCCATGTACCTCACTTTAAGGATCTATAACTTTTCCGATACTCGACCAAATAACATGAACTCGACACCATCAGAAAGATCGCGCGTGATACAACAATTTTATAGTTCTACAAAAATCCATACGAAGCCTTTATCACCGAATAAAAAGTGTTTGAAGTTTGACATGAGACTGTTCGATGAAATGCCTGGCTGGCTGGGCAAGTCTTGTGCATGACATATGGCAATTTACCAACTTCAAGCCTTCACTTACGGTGCTTCGTATCTTCCAGCTCCGACGTCCGAAACGAAAAAGTTTCTAAACGGAACTTGTAGAGAACACGGAAAACTTCATCTTTCGTGTTCGGAGTTTTTCTGTTCGGCGATTGGATCGATGAGAAAACAGCTCCAAACATACGCACATCAACTGTTCGATGAAATGCGTCCACAACCATGGCAAAAATATGTATGCTGTCTTGCATTTTAACAACTTCAAACTACAAACTGCGGCACTCCGTATCTTCTAGCTCCGACGTCCGAAACAAAAAAGTTTCTAAACGGAACTTGTAGATGGAATTAAGAACTCCAACTTTCGTGTTCGGAACTTTTCCGCGCGGCGACCGAATCAATGACGAAAATAACCCTGAACATGCGCACAAAAATTTTCGATACATTGCAAACATAATGAATTCTTATTTTCCGAGCGTTATAACTTCCAATCCGAGTCCCAAATGAATTCGACTCCTTCGACAAAGTTTTAGACCGCCGTCAGATGAACAACTTTTCAGTTAAACACTTTTTAATTCGAGCCACGAACTATGATAAAATCGACTCAAGTCACATGAGTAGAGAAACACACTTCAAAATATTTCTAAGTGTTGAAATTTTGAGAAATGATAAACTGTAACTTCCGAGCTCCGTAACTTTTGATCCATTTCCCGAATGGATTCGATTTCTTCAGCAAAGTTGTAGATTGCCGCTAAATGAACAACTTTGATTTTTAACTCGACTCGAATCGACGCCAAACACGTAGAACGCTCCAAAGTTGAGCGCTTGAACATGTTAAAACACTGAATTTTACTAAGTGTAAACTCGAAGTTATGAACTTCAAATTTCGAGCCTTATAACTCAAATCCGCATTTTGAAAATCTTCACAATGACAAAGTCGGAGTAACGAAATGCGCCTTTCCAACGACTATCGCTCACAAACTTCCGACCACATTTGACAAGATACGGATGCGACGACATGGTCGCGGAACACAAAGTACTTAAAACTTAGAAAAATTTTCTAAGTCCAAGATTACATAAAATGCAAGAAACCTCATCTTCACCCGATTCTTCCGATTTTCTTCAACAAATGATCGTATTTTCGCAAATGTCGACTTTTGACCATAATTTTGACCAAATTCGCCCACAAACTTTGAATTTTGTTGACTTTTTGATACATGCACTCAAATATCATTTTATCCGTCCATTCTTGATTTTCTGATGAATCGTGCGGATCGATAAGTCGTATACTGACACTTCACCACTTATAGAAAACCGTAGAATCAATTTGGGCTCAAATATTCGATCACCACACGCTGTAGCTCGAAACTTTAATCAATATCCACCTGATAGGCGATCGAAACACCAAAACTTCAATTCGCGAGATAATTAGAAGCTTTCTGGACACGCATATTTTGCGTATTTGGAGTACGCTTGAAATAGCAGAACTTCAGATATTCAGCTTCTGGAACCAAACCTCTTCTTCAGAATTGTACAGGTTCACACGATTTAGAAACATCCCGAACCCGTGATCAATGTATGAATGATATGTATGCGATTCACCTATTGATCAAGTGTTAGCCAATTATTAATTAACAAAATGAGGAGGGCGGATTTTGGGGTGTAACAGCTGCCCCTATTCAATCTTCTTCGACTGTGAGGTGAGATTACGCAAGCCTTTGAACCAACAAGGTAAGATGATTGAATACTTAAATGAATCAGAAAATTCAAGGCCCGAATTGAGCGGAGAATTATTATATTTTGGATTTTCTGCTTGAACATATACACTGAGACCCATAAGGAGGACACACTTATACCAACGAACTCGGGCATTCCGCTCACGAGAACACTTGCATTAAAGCGACCCACCAGAAATGATGAAAAGAGGACACCTGTGAAAAAGCGACTCAGTGAGGATGAGAAATGAAGGAGACAAATTCATACAAACGAACTCGGGCATTCCGCTCACGAGAACATTTATATTGAAATAGCCCATCAAAGATGATACAGAGAGATACAAAAAGGGAAAACTTATACACGCGAACTCGGGCATTCCGCACACGAGAACACTTGTATTGAAGCGACCCTCTAGGTATGATACAGAGGACACCCCTGAAAGGGAGACTCACTGAAAATGAGAATAACCAATGATCTTCGGCACAACGAGCTTGTTAACTTCGCGGACCAATGGTAAAGAGGACACTTGACACGGTGGGCTCAAAAAGGGAGAAGACGTCAGGCAACGACGGACTTCAAACATAGATCCTCGGCACGAAGAGCTTATTAACTTCGCGGACCTAAACAATGAGAACTCAATAAAGGAGGAAGAACATCACTCCAGGCATAGACCCTCGACACGAAGAGCTTGTTAACTTCGCAGATCTAAGAAAATGAGAACTCAACAGGGGAATTGGACGTCGGGAGAAGACGAGCCAACCGGAGGAGGAAATCACCGGGTGAAGGCGAAATTCAACCAAAGAGAAAACGTCGGGAGAAGACGAAATTCTCAAAGAGAACACCGGGAGAAGGCGAACTCAACAAAAGAATTGGACGTCGGGAGAAGGTGAGCCAATCGGAGGAGGAAATCACCGGGAGAAGGTGAAATTCAACCAAAGAGAAACGTCGGGAGAAGACGAAATTCTAAAAGAGAACACCGGGAGAAGGCGAACTCAACTGTCAAGGATAAAAAACACCGAGATACGATGATTACCTGACAAACTAGAAGGTAACATCGGGAGAAGACGAACCTATCTAGAAAATACCACCGGGAGAAGGTGATACTTTACCCAAGAGAATGTCGGAGAAGACAAGACTCTAAAAAGGGGAAAACCGGGTGAAGGTGAACTAACTGGAGAAGAAACCACCAGGAGAAGGTGAACTTCAGCCAAAGAGAAACGTCGGGAGAAGACGAAATCCTCAAAGAGAACACCGGGAGAAGGCGAACTCATCTGTCAAGGGTAAAAACATCGAGAGACGATGATTTCCTGACAAACTAGAAGGTAATGTTGGGAGAAGACGAACCTATCTAGAAAATACCACCGGGAGAAGGTGATACTTTACCCAAGAGAATGTCGGAGAAGACGAGACTCTAAAAGGGCGAACACCGGGTGAAGGTGAACTAACTGGAGAAGAAACCACCGGGAGAAGGTGAACTTCAGAAATAGGAAGAACGTCGGGTGAAGGTGAACACTAACAATAAAGAGAACATCGGGTGAAGTTGAACTCAAGAAATAGGAAGAACGCCGGGTGAAGGCGAAAACAAATAACAAAGTGGTCATCGGGTGAAGATGAACTTAATATTATGAAGAACGCCAGGCGAAGGCGAAAACAAATAACAAAGAGGCCATCAGGTGATGATGGACTTAACAATATGAAGAAACATCTGTACAAAGATGAACTCACAAGGTAGAGGACGTCGGGCGAAGACGAACTCAAAAGGGAAAGAGACCGATCGAGAGGACTCTAACAATGATTGCCACCATGTCGGGCTCTAAAAAGGGTGCATGCAACGCACAAGAACTATAATATCCCTCAGGCCAAAGGCGGGGTATAATTCTTCAAGGGTGGAAAATATCCGAATTACCACACACCAAGTATGGATACTCAAATACTTGAAAAGGTAAGGCAAACACGGGTAAGATAACCGACGATTTGCATAAGCAAGGAAAGTTTACGACTTACTGGGGGAAAGGTGACATAACTTGACCTGACTAAGGTAAAAAGGTCACAGAAGACTCCACTGGAGAGGGAATAGGTTCCCATAAGACACTCAATTTGAAGTGATAATCAGGGAAGCACAAATCTGTTAAGAAAACATCTTGAGGGTAGACCACATAGATTTTCTTATTTCTTCTGGATATACGTAATTGGCAAACACTTAATATGCATATTTGAATTTTTATGGCGTAATGCTCCCAATCAATGGAATGCTACGCGTTTAGAGTGATGCAATGTAATGAATGCATGCTTGAATGATTAAATGAGAAGTAATAATATCGGTGATCGGCTATTGAGGAGCCATTAACATCCAAGAGAGGGGTACCACTGGGGAGTGGATTTTGGAGAATACTTGCAAAAATAAATTGCAATTCCAATATAGATAAGCGATCTTCACTTGGGGAGAATCTAATTGGACTTCAAACCAATCTTTGACTTTCTGGGGACAGAGTAGTTACTTTTCACTGAGGATACGAAAAACTTCTCTAGAGAATTATCCTCCTTTCGCTAGGGAATTTGGAGACTTCATGGGGAATTCCGATAGAATACTTCGTTGGGGAACAAAACTTCATGGGGAATTCGCAAACATCTGCGAGCAACCATTAGCATCTTGAATAAATCAAATGGCAGTAGACTTCATCAGGGAATCAATCTTCTCGTGGGGATATGAAGCTTTTAAACCAAGAATCCACCGGGGATAACATAACAACTTTTGTCTCCAAGAATAAAGATCTTGATAGCAAGACCACACTGGGGAGACGTCAACTGAGGAATGCACATCGGTATAGAAATACCGGAATAGATGAATGATTAATCTTCATTGGGAAAGAGAAATCTGATTCAGATAGAAAGCTGCACTGGGGAATACATTCAAGTATCCAAATCCATTGGGGAAACAAATATTCTTGTCCCAACATGGCTGATCTGAGAACAAAACTCTTGAAGATTCTCGAAATAACTCCATATGGAAGAATGCGACTTACATCGGGGAATAGAATTAATTGACCGAGGCGCAATTCACAACGGGAACTTTGATGTGGCAAGGCACTATTCACTGGAGAATACGATAATAATTCATCTACCAAGAATACTCACTGGGGATATTAACCCTTAGTCGAACGGTTCAAACACCACCTTCATTGAGCATAAAGGCTGGAACCTTCTATCAAGGATGATTTGAGAATTCGATGGACATTCACTGGGGAATTTATCCTGGAATAGGTATCAACGAACTCACTGAGGATTTACCCGAGATCGGTACCCATAACTCGCATTGGGGATTATGATAATGTCGACATGTCGAAGTGTGTATCACTGGGGAATTAATCAACCCATCAGACTCTTCTGGCGATGAATTCTGCTTGAGAATCAACCTCACTAGGGATAAGCCTCAAACAACATCAAGACTTATACTGGGGAGTACGGAAATATCAATATGTCGAAGCACGAATCACCGGTAACAAAATTGATCCATCAGGATCTTCCGGAAATGAACTCTACTTGAGAATTGGCTTCTCAGGGGACGAACCTGAATTGAGATGCACTCTTCATTGGAGAAAAGAGACATTATGCTGATAAACCATCACATACTTGCAAGTTGCAAGTCATAACAACATCTTCACGCACAGAGTGGCAAACTTTGGATACCGTCATTAACACCCAAAATCTTAAGCAGTTTCAAAAGTTTACATCATGCGTTGTAGCAACAACAATATTTTAAAAATACAAAATTTATCAAAATATCGGACGTATTTTTTGCAAATAAACTAGTAAAATAAAAATAAACATAAAACTAAAAGAAACATAATTTGGATAAAAATTTGAAATTTTATTGATTTCATAGCCCACGAATAGGCGTTTACATCAAGAAGCAATTCCTAAAAGAGGTAATTGCATACACTACAACATAATGGAGAGACATAAATGGCAATGTAACGATAGATTTCAACGGATCTGACTTCGCTGTAACCCTCCGTGTCTTCAAAACACCTTAGCTATCTTGCTTTCTGTACAGACTGATTGGAATGTTTCCATACCCTTCCAGATTAACCATTTACAAAGGAGTGAAGAAACACAGATGCAATACGGACCATAGTCATTCGCTTTAAATCCCTCTTTTGCCTGGATCGCCCTTTCGGGTTTTCGATCCACCGGGATACCCCTTTTTTGCCTAAATTGCCCCCTGACAGGCTCAACTTAGCGGGTGTACTTATTTTTCACTCTAACACTCTTTCTTGTCCCTAAATTTTGCCCGAACCTCTCACTAGGTTCGTCGGGACTGCCCTTTTCTGCCTGAGCCAGTCAACTCAGCGGGTCTATTTTATGCGAAGTATTTTTTGACTACGTCTGCATTAACGGGGTGAGGAAAATCCTCTCCATCCATAGTTGTAAGCATCATGGCTCCTCCGAAGAAAACTTTCTTTACAACATATGGTCCTTCATAATTCGGAGCCCATTTTCCCCGGGCATCTGTATTGCTTGGAGGCAAGATTCTCTTCAACACGAGATCGCCAGCCTGAAAATTCCGAGGGCGTATTTTCTTATCGAAAGCGGCTTTCATCCTCCTCTGGTACACTTGTCCATGGCAGATTGTCGTCAGCATCTTCTCGTCAATAAGATTCAATTGATCTAAACGATTCTGGACCCATTCATCTAACTGAACATCTATCATAATTCTCAAGGAAGGGATTTCAACCTCCACCGGTAGAATAACTTCCATACCGTATACCAAAGAAAAGGGGGTTTCCCCGGTTGACGTACGCACCGAAGTGCGATAACCATACAAAGCAAAGGGTAACATCTTGTGCCAATCTCTATAGGTGACAACCATCTTCTGCACGATCTTCTTAATGTTTTTATTCGCTGCCTCCACAGCCCCATTCATCTTTGGGCGATAAGGAGAAGAGTTATGATGCTTAATCTTGAAGCTATCACATAGTTCCTTCATCGTCTTATTGTTGAGATTGGAACCATTATCCGTGATGATCTTCTCAGGAACTCAATATCGACAAATGATATTGTTCTTAATGAAACGCGTAACAACTTGCTTGGTTACGTTGGCATAAGACGCCGCTTCAACCCACTTAGTGAAGTAATCAATGGCAACCAGAATGAAACGATGGCCATTGGAAGCGGTCGGTTCTATCCTTCCAATCATATCGATGCCCCACATTGCGAATGGCCAAGGAGAAGTCAAGAAATTCAAAGGAGAAGGAGCTACATGCATCTTATCGGCATAGATATGGCATTTGTAACATATTTTGGAATGATTATAACAATCTATTTCCATTGTTGACCAATAGTAACCTACTCTCAAGATTTTCTTGGCCATTGTATGCCCACTAGAATGTGTTCCGAAGGAACCTTCATGAATTTCCTCAATAATTTTGCTTGCTTCGTGCTTATCCACACATCTGAGCAAAACAGAGTCATAATTTCTCTTGTACAACACACCATTATTCAGGAAGAACTTGGCGGAATACTTCCGTAGAGTCTTTTTATCAGTGTTCGAAGCATCCTCCGGATATTCTTTAGTCTCAAGATACCTTTTGATATCATAAAACCAAGGCTTTTCGTCAACTTCCTCTTCCATCTCATAACAAAACGCTGGCTCATCCAACCTCATGATGGTGATACTGGGGGCTTCATTAGCCCATTTAACTTTAAACATGGACGACAAAGTAGCCAATGCGTCTGCCAAGTTATTCTCTTCTCTTGGAATATGATTGAAAGTGTTAGTGTTTTAGTTGGCATTAATTTTGGTAAAACTAAGCTTTAGCAATGTCATGATAGATGTCATGACATTCAGAGATTGAAGATAAATCCTATCTGCTAAGGATGTTGAAAGATAGCTCAGAACTGGAAGCTAAAGTTGTGCTGGAAATTCTGCAGAAAACAGTATGATGTCATAACAGATGTTATGACATTCATGTACATTCTGCTCGAACTGCTTTTTCCGAGATTTTCGTAGTTTGTTGAGCTGCTATTTTATGTTTTTCTGTTACTATAAAGCATGCTCACGTGGCTGCTAGGTTAATCTTAATTATACCTAAATTGGTTGTTGAAAAGACCATGTTTTTAGGATTAAATTAAGTGAACCTACCTATCTTTTATGGAAGCCCAAAACCAAGTTTCGTGACTTCTTCTATAAAAGGAATTCAACCTTACAACAGGTCAGCCCTCGAATTTATTGAAGATATACAGGTTGTTCTTTGTATCGTTAGAGAATTAACAGCTTGTATTGTGTAATTCTAGTTTCTTCTTGTGAGCCAAGCAACTATCAATTGATAAGTGCATTGGACTAGGATTTGTTTGTAGGGTAGTTTATCACCAAAGCTTTAAAGCACGAGTGTTTGTCTCTTGATTGAAAGCTTCAAGTGAGATTAAGATAGTTTATTGAAGTGTCTTCACAATTCAATTATTCAATAGGTTTATATCACTGCTGTGATTGAGGGGAGTGAGTAGGTACTCGATCCAAGTAGGACTTAGGTTGAAGTTGCATCGGGTAGGTTTAATGAAGGAGATAAACCGTTGGTTTATTCTAATTAATTCTACTAATAGTGAATTTCCTCCCTGGCTTGGTAGCCCCTGATGTAGGTGTAGTTAGACACTCGAACTGGGTAAACAACTTATTGTGTTCTTTTTTACATTTATTGTGTGAATTGTTAATAGAGTGTCGATAGTGTCATAACATTCTCTCGACATCACGTATGCCGAAATTTCAATTGGCATCAGAGCAGGCACCCTGCCTGTTATTTCTGGGTGAGATCTAGGGATAATAGTTTCTGGCGTAATGGATAAGGAAGGAGGATTTGGAGGTAGACCACCTATTATGGATGGGTCTAACTATGATTACTGGAAGCCTCGTATGGTTGCCTTCTTAAGATCAGTGGACATTAAAGCTTGGAGAGCTGCTGACAAAGGATGGAAACATCCCACCAAGCTTGAGAAAGATGGGACTACTGTCTTGAAACCTGAGGAGGAATGGAGCAAAGAGGAAGAGGAGCTAGCTCTAGGGAACTCTAAAGCATTGAATGCACTATTCAATGGTATTGACGGAAATATCTTCAGACTTGTTCATCAATGTGAGCTGGCCAAGGATGTTTGGGACACTCTTAAAACTACACATGAGGGGACATGCAAGGTAAAGATGTCAAGACTTCAGATGCTCACTACCAAGTTTGAGAATCTGAAGATGAAAGAAGATGAGACTATTCATGAGTTTCACATGAATATCTTGGAGATTGCCAACACCTCAGGAGCACTTGGTGAAAAGATGTCAGAAGAGAAGCTGGTGAGAAAGATTCTCAGATCCTTGCCTAAGAGATTTGCAATGAAAGTCACTGCAATAGAGGAGGCTCAAGACATTAGCACCTTGAAGGTTGAAGAACTTATTGGATCCCTTATGACTTTTGAGATGGGAATCAGTGAAACTGTTGACAAGAAAAACAAGAGCATAGAACTTGTATCCAATACTGAAGAGGGATGCAAGGTGGAAGATGAAGAGAAGATATCTGAAGCTATAGCCATGCTTAGAAGACAGTTCAACAAACTGATCAGGAGAATTGATCCAAAGTCAAGGTCAAATGTCAAGGACATTGCATCTGACATCAGCAGATCTTATGACTCCAGCAGAAGATCCAAGTCAAGAAAAAAGGAAGTCAAGGCAGAAAATCCAATGTCATGAATGTGAAGGATTTGGACATATTAGAGTGAATGTCCACCTTCTAAAGAAACAAAAGAAAGGAATGGCTGTCACTTGGTCTGATGGTGATTCAGGAAGTGAATCTGAGGAAGAAGGTGCCAAACTTGTCACTGCTCTCTCTGGAGTGTACAATTCTTATATGGATTCTAGTGATGAGGAAGTGACATTTGAAGAGCTCGCTGAAACCTACAGAAAGTTGTGCATAAAATGGTGAAGTTTGTCGAGAGAATGAGGAATGTAAAAGTCGATTGAGAAGTTGGAACGAGAATGTGAAGTCGAGGTCGAGAAAAAGGAAAAAATAGCCACTATAAATCACCTCAATAGTGATATTGTAATGTAAACCCAAACTTGATCGATGTCTCAACTGTCAAAATGTTGACATCCGTAATCGATAAGTTGGAAGAAATTCTTCAAATTGAACAAAAAGTGAAATAAGCATGGTCTAGGATATGTGGTCAAAAGAACTCACAGGACATTCGTAAGAAGAGACATGAAACCAATGTCAAACAGTTGTCACAACACAAAACAGAAATGTATCCGCCGTATGGCTGCAAAGAGATTAATAACTGAAAGGAACAAACCGACAAGTTATGGCAAAGAAGATGTCATACCACAAAAGGGAATAGGTCCGCTTCGTGATATGTGGGACCGAGAAGTTTGTCAATAATAAAAGGAAGAACAGACCTAATAAACCAATGTCAAAACAGATGTCACAACATTGGATGCAACATCAACATCATAGAGACATGAACAAAAATTTTCAAAGATGGAGATGTCATTATTGTGGAAGGTTTGGTCACATCAAATCTTTTTGCTACAGGTTACATGGATATCCTAATCAAGGGTCTTATGTGAAGCCTAAAACCAACAGGGTATCATACTCAACAGTTAAGAAGAAGCCGCCTCGTAGCTAACACTTCTCTTAGTGTGTCTACCAAGAAAGATTGGTACTTTGACAGTGGGTGTTCCAAGCACATGACTGGAGACAGAAATCTTCTTAAAGATGTTAAACCTCATTCTATCAGTTTTGTTACTTTTGGAGATGGAGCCAAAGGAGAAATCAAAGGTATTGGAAACTCAAACTGGTCTGGAGTTCCAAGCCTAAATGGAGTATTGCTGGTAAAAGGTTTGACTGCAAATCTCATTAGCATAAGCCAGCTGTGTGATATGGGATTCACAGTCAACTTCACTAAGTCTGAATGTCTGGTAATCAATGATGATCAAGTAGTGATTATGAGAGGAGTCAGATCAAAAGACAACTGCTACATGTGGGAATCTGAGAACACCACTTTGTCTTCTGCATGTTCTACAGACAAAGATGAAGAGGAAGTAAAGTTGTGGCAGCAAGAATCTGGTCATCCACACCTCAGAGGAATGAAAAGGATCAGTTCTATAGAGGGAGTCAGAAGGATACCAAGATCTTTCATGGACAAAGGGAGAATCTGTGGTAAGTATAAGGTTGGACAGGAAATCAGAATGTCACACCTAATGTCTAGACATCTAACCACTCCTAAAGTACTACAGCAAAGTACCAGGATCTGGCATGAAAGGATAACCAAGTATCTTACAGTCAAAAGATACAGGAGAGGAGTCTTGGATGAAACCCTCTTTGTCAGAGGAGAAAAGATCATGATGGAAGGCTCAACACTTCTTTCACAGAGCAAGTATGCAAGGAATTGTGTCAAGAAGCTTGGACTGAATAATGGTAGCCACACTAGGACTCTTACCCCCCCACATTTGAAGTTGTCCAAGAAAACCAGTGGAGAAAGTGTTGATCAAAACTTGGGTAAAAGCCCTGTTGATGGATGTTCCTTCTTGAGAAACAATCTCATGTTTTGGATCAGCAAGAAGCAAAACCGTTTAACTTTATACAATGTTAAAGTTGAACACATAGCAGCTGGGAGAAACTGCTTTAAGATGATCTGGATGAAGCAGATGCTGACTAGGTACAATGTCATACAGGATGTCATGACATCGGCCTGTGACATTTGTACTAAAGTTTTTAAGGCTAGTCAATTTAAGACTGTAAGGGACAAATTGGGTATTTGTCAATATGAGGAGTTGTAGCAATTAACTGTGCCTACAACAAGGGATGAAAGGAACCCTTTATTTTAATTAACTTTAAGAGGGTTATTTGGGTATTTTCATCCCTACTTTAAAAGGTTCAAGAATAGGAAGAGACATCCTCATATAATAGTTTCTTCTTTTGAAAGTAGTATCACTCTTTCTTCTCCCAAAAGAAACTCAGAAACTCTCTATTATTTTCTCTTTCACCCTCTCAAAGACCATCAGCGAAAAATGTCTTCATCATCCTCATCCTCTCAAGAATCAGGCTCTTCATCTTCCTCCATGGCTGAAGCTAGGGCAAATGCTGAAGTCATGCATACTGAAGCACTGAGGGTAGCTCTGCTGCGTGCTATTGCCACTGGCCCAGAAAGAGTCAAGAAATTACGCACAAGGAGTGCAAGAAGGCCACGAGCATCTCCTTCTAGTAAGACGTCTGTACCATCATCTTCAATCCCCCCAGAAACAGTAAACAGAGAGGGGTCTAGGTCTGTGCATATAGCCATAGCTAGATTAGTAACCAGCATCCTAAATGAGGATCGGTCTGTACCTTGGGTCTCAATCCCTCTAAACTATAAGTCTGCTAGCCCCAGTTTAGCAGTTGAGCCAGATGTCACTAAGAATGTTGAGACATCTGGTGATCATGATGCTTCCCCTGCCAAAAATAATGTAGTACGTATTGATGATAGTTGTAATGAAACCCCTGCTGATAAGGAAGATGTGATTTCTAATAGTATCCTTGAGGAATCCCTAGCAAAATTTGCCTCTAATAAATCCCCTGCTGACTATATTTTTTGATAGTATTCTTGAAGAATCACCAGCAAAGTGTGCCTCTGGTAAAGTCCCTGATGACTACATTTCTGACAGTATTTTGGAAGAGTCACCAGTTCAAGAATCTGATCATTTAACTGAACCTCCAGTCATTGATTTAGATGAAATATTCTTAGACAATGATCTTATTGCCAATGTCAATCCAAGCATTGCAAAAAGAATGATGAAAAGGAAGGGAAAACAGGCAGTCACACAGACCCCTGCTAATGAGAAAGATACTGAAGATGTGTGCAAGACAAAGAAGAATCACAAGGCTGGACCCTCTATAAGGAGAAGTAGAGTAAAAACTGTTGGTGGTGGCTCTAGACCAAAGCGAACACCAATTGTGAAAAAGAGGAAAGAACCTGAATCCTCAGAGTCAGACTCTGATTTTAATGTTGAAGAGAATGCCACAGACATTCATCCCAGAAAGAAGCAAACTCTTGAGAAACTGCTCAAGGTGCCTGAAGTGGCCATTGACAACATTTCTTTCCATCATCCTGAAAATGCTGGAAGATGGAAGTATGTTTGCTTAAGGAGGGTGGCTCTGGAAAGAGAGTTAAATAAAAGTGCTCTTGATTGTAAGGAAATTGTTGACTTGATTAGAGAGGCTGGTCTGATGAAAACAGTTGTGAATTTCTCAAACTGTTATGAAGTTTTGGTAAAAGAGTTCATAGTTAATCTGTCAAATGGCTGTGGGGACAGGAACTCTGCTGACTATCAGACTGTAAATGTGAGGGGAAGGAAGGTCAGGTTTTCTCCAAATGTGGTCAACAGCTTCCTGGATAGATCTGATAATGCTCAGCCAGAGCTGGAGGAAATTGACAACAAGATCTGTCAAACCATCACTGCCAAACAAGTAAGGCAATGGCCTCTAAAGGGAAAGCTCTCAGCAAGTAAGCTGAGTGTCAAATTTGCCATTCTGCATAAGATTGGTGCTGCTAACTGGGTCCCAACCAATCACAAATCCACCATCTCTAATGGACTGGGAAGATTCATATATGCAGTAGGCACTCAAGCTACATTTGACTATGGATCCTATATTTTTGAGCAGACACTCAAGCATGCTGACAACTATGATATCAAGGGACCAATAGCCTTTCCCTCCCTCTTGTGTGGGATTATAACTGATCAATACCCTGACATTCTGGGAAATAGAGATACAGTGTGTAAAAGAGCTCCTGCCCTTGGCTTCCACTACAAACTATTTCAAGGGAAGCATGTTCCTGACATTGTCATGACATCTGCTGAGACATCAAATGTCAAGGAAAATTCTCAAAAGGCAAAGGTCATTGTTGTGCTAAAAGAGACCTGTAGGGAACTTGAAGCAAGGAAGCAGACTATTGAAGAACTAATCTCTACTCTTGAAAAGGAGGAAGACACAGAGGTTGAGGAAGAAAGTCTTGTTGGTGATGAGTCTGCTGCTCATATGGATGAAGATGTTGAGGCTGATCAAGGAACTGCTGGTGAAGAAGGCTCTGAAGATGCTTCCTTCCACAATGCTTCTTCTGGAGAAGAAAGCACTTGAATTGTGCTCCTGTGTGCCCTGTTGCTGCTGTCTTTATTCTGTCAATTTTTTTTCTGGTTCTTGTTCTTGTATTTTACCAATTTTGTTTGGTTGATTGTAACTTACTGTTGACAGCATTGTACTCCTAATCATTGTTGATACCTTCTTTAAATTATATGCTTGAATGCTTGGGGTACCTGTATTATTTCCTTTGGCCCTTTATGGCTAAAAAGGGGGAGAAGAATCATTATGGGCAACTGTGTGGGAAATTGTATGGCCTGTTTAAATTTTGTATGTGGGCAATTGTGGGAATTGTGGGATTTCTGTATGGGTAGAATTTATCTTATCTCTAGGTTCTAGTTTCTTTAAGCTTAGAACTAGTTTGTCTTCTGCTGCGTAGGTTCTCTGATAGGTTAAGTAGTTTTAGCCAAAAATGTGCCAAAGGGGGAGTTTGTTAGTGTTTTAGTTGGCATTAATTTTGGTAAAACTAGGCTTTAGCAATGTCATGATAGATGTCATGACATTCAGAGATTGAAGATAAATCCTACCTGCTAAGGATGTTAAAAGACAGCTCAGAACTGGAAGCTAAAGTTGTCGAAATTTAGAAAATGATGTCATAATGATGTTATGACATTCAAGCAGACATTCTGAGAATCTGCTTTTTCTGAGATTTTCGAAGTTTGTTGAGCTGCTATTTTATGTTTTTCTGTTATTATAAAGCATGCTCACGTGGCTGCTAGGTTAATCTTAATTATACCTAAATTGGTTGTTGAAAAGACCATGTTTTTAGGATTAAATTAAGTGAACCCTAGCTATCTTTATGGAAGCCCAAAACTGAAGTTTCAGGACTTCTTCTATAAAAGGAATTCAACCCTTACAACTGTGCTGCGCCTCTGGAATTTATTGAAGATATAGCAGGTTGTTCTTTGTGTACTGTTAGGAGAATTAACAGTTGTATTGTGTAATTCTAGTTTCTCTTGTGAGCCAAGCAACTATCAATTGATAAGTGCATTGGACTAGGATTTGTTTGTAAGGGTAGTTTATCACTCCAAGCTTTAAAGCACGAGTGTTTGTCTCTTGATTGAAAGCTTTGAAGTGAGATCAAGATAGTTTATTGAAGTGTGTCTTCACAATTCAATTATTCAATAGGTTGATATCACTGTTGTGATTGAGGGGGAGTGAGTAGGTACTCAGATCTAAGTAGGACTTAGGTTGAAGTTGCATTGGGTAGGTTTTAAGTGAAGGAGATAAACTGGTTGGTTTATTCCTGAATTAATTCTACTAATAATGAATTTCCTCCCGGCTTGGTAGTCCCTGCATGTAGGTGTAGTTAGACACCGAACGGGTAAACAACTTATTGTGTTCTTTATCGCTTACATTTATTGTGTCAATTGTTAACAGAGTGTCGATAGTGTCATAACATTCTCTATGACATCACGATCTCTGCTGAAATTCGAAAGTAATCTCATCAAAGTACGGATCGGTTTCAAGACATGCTCTTTATACCTAATCGTTAGGTGACGTGAGTCTCCCTCCGTTGATTTGGTTAATTACTAGAGCTGAATCTCCATATACTTCCAATATTTTGATTCCCAAATCAATGGCTGCTTCGATCCCAAAGATACAAGCTTCATACTCGGCCATATTGTTTGTACATTCAAAACAAATCCTGGCGGTGAAAGGGATGTGAAACCCTGTTGGAGAAGTAATAACAGCACCAACACCGTTACCCAAGGCATTAGAGGCACCATCGAACACCAACGGCCATCGCGATCCTGGTTCGGGTCCTTCATCTGGGCCTGGAATATTACAATCCCTGATAAACATAATATCCTCGTCCGGAAATTCGAACTTCATCGGTTGATAATCATCATCCATAGGCTGATGAGCAAGGTAATCCGCCAATACACTATCCTTGATAGCTTTTTGAGTAGTATACTGGATATCATATTCTGTGAGAATAATTTGCCAACGAGCCACTCTTCCAGTGAGAGTCGGCTTCTCGAAGATGTACTTAATCGGATCCATTTTGGATATCAATAAGGTGGTATGGGTCAACATGTATTGCCTCAGTCGGCGAGCAGCCCAAGCCAAAGCACAACAAGTTTTCTCGAGCAGTGAGTATTTTGTTTCACAGTCGGTAAATTTTTTGCTAAGGTAGTATATGGCATGCTCTTTTCGACCAGACTCATCTTGTTGTCCCATAACGCACCCCATTGAGCTTTCAAATACTATCAAATACATGATCAAAGGTCTACCTTCAATCGGAGGCGAAAGAATCGGAGGTTCTTGCAAGTACTCTTGATCTTGTCAAAAGCCAACTGACAATTATCATTCCACCTGTCCGTCTGATTTTTCCTTAACAATTTGAATATAGGCTCACACGTGGCTGTAAGATGAGAGATGAATCTAGCAATGTAGTTCAACCTTCCTAGGAAACCACGAACCTGTTTTTCAGTTCTCGGTATAGGCATTTCTTGTATAGCTTTCACTTTGGCAGGATCAACCTCAATTCCTTTTTCGCTTACAATGAAACCCAACAGTTTTCCTGACCTCACTCCGAAGGTGCATTTATTAGGATTCAACCTCAATCTGTATTTCCGTAATCTTTTAAACAACTTTAGAAGATGAACAAGGTGTTCCTCTTCTGTCTGGGATTTTGCAATCATATCATCAACATAAACTTCGATCTCCTTGTGCATCATGTCATGAAAAAGAGTGACCATCGTCCGTTGATATGTTGCCCCAGCATTCTTCAAACCAAAAGGCATCACTTTGTAACAAAATGTTCCCCAAGGTGTAATGAAAGTAGTCTTCTCCATATCATCTGGTGATATTTTGATTTGATTGTAGCCAGAAAAGCCATCCATGAAAGAAAATACTTTGGCCTGAGCCGTATTGTCAACCAATATGTCGATGTGTGGGAGCGGAAAATCGTCTTTAGGGCTTGCTCTGTTCAAGTCCCTGTAATCAACACACATCCTAACTTTGCCATCTTTTTTTGGTACTGGTACGATATTTGCAACCCATGGGGGATAAGAAACAACTTTCAGAAAACCAGCGTCGAACTGCTTTTGAACCTCTGCTTGACGCTTTCTTCTAATGTAGCCCCTACTTGACTTCTCTCTTGATCTCCTCAGTACCCAAGTTGATCACTTCTAAAGGCTCTTCATGTGGCTGAATAGACTTCTCCTCTTGCCTCAATAATCTGGCTAACTCTTTAGGAACTTCACAATCTTCTTCAGCTTCTTCATCAGCTTGACAGATTGGATTTTCGAAGTCATAAGTAGCCATAGCAAAGTCATTACCATTGAAATCTCGTAATAATGGGGAACTAGATCTGCATGATTGATTTTATTTCCTTATTTTAGTTTTTTTTAGATCAAAAAGAAAAATAAAGATTACATTGCCAATGTTAAATTTGTAAAAACGCGAAAAGAAAGACAATGAGCAAAATATTTGAATGCAAAAAAAAACGTCCTTTATTGATGATAAACTTTGAAAATTAAAAACATTGGTGGCCCTACAACGTGATTCACTACACCTTGGGTAGAGTGTAGGAATTATTACATGATGCAAACAAAAGGAAATTACTCTTGAAGACGAGTGATGACGGCGATATCATCAGAAAACCAGTTAGCTTGCTCTTCCCCCGGAGTAGTAGGACGAATCCACTGATCCATGTAGCATTCACTGTCAGTATCATCCCCAATGGCATCAACATCTTCAAACTGGATGCCTCCTTTAACAAACTGGATTGGTGGGGGAATCTTTGGACGCACGGGAATAGCCAACGACGCTTTTCCAGGTACATAACCCAGACCTTTCTTGTCCTTTTGAGTTGGGAGCTCTAGAATTCGACCCCAACCTTCCGGATGTCCAGATTCAACAATAGCACGAGCTTCATGGTAGGATGTCATAGAGACCTCTGGCGTCTTAACCTCAGCACAAGGAGTCTTGATAACTTGAACAGTTTCAAACGCCTGAAAAGGAGTCTCATGAATTTCTCCCTCAACCTCTACATAGCGGAAAGAGCTCAAACAACTGACTACATATTCCTCTTCTCCACAGATGGTAATCACCTTCCAATTAACCAGGAACTTCAGCTTTTGGTGCAAAGTCGAGGTGACCGCACCTGCCCCATGAATCCAAGGGCGACCAAGTAAACAGCAGTAAGATGGATTAATGTCCATAACAAAGAAAGTTGTTTTGAACATCTGCGGACCTATTTTCATCGGTAAATCCACCTCTCCAAACACAGACCTTCTAGAACCATCAAAAGCCTTGACAATCAAATCACTTTGCCTAATCACGACTACATCATAATCGAGCTTCATCAAAGTAGACTTCGGGAGCACATTGAGAGATGATCCTGTGTCGACCAACACACGAGACAAAGTTGTATGGCGAACTTCGATAGAGATGTGGAGAGCTTTGTTGTGGTTTCTTCCCTCAGGAGGTAAATCAGAGTCAGTGAAGCCCAAACCGTTGCTCGCAGAGAAGCTATTCACAATGCCTTCGAACTGATTAATAGAGATTTCCTGGGGCACAAAAGAAGTTCCTAGCAAATTCATCAAGGCGTTCCTATGAGGCT
Source organism: Vicia sativa (assembly GCA_021764765.1). Classification (NCBI taxonomy): domain Eukaryota; kingdom Viridiplantae; phylum Streptophyta; class Magnoliopsida; order Fabales; family Fabaceae; genus Vicia; species Vicia sativa. The sequence goes on along the minus strand of CM038794.1, from coordinate 75,044,810 downwards.
CAGAATCTCTCAATAGGGCCAAGATGGAAATCTTTGCGGGTGTTTGACCAAGCTGATCAAGGATCTTATAATCACTCTTCCGAATATACCTCATAAGTTCAGTTACATCTTTATCTAGATCTGGATTCACAATAGGTGTGGGAACTTTTGGGACCGACTCACTTGTTGGGATTTAAGAGGGTTTTTTCAAAATTTTAACCTCTTAGCGGAACAATCCCGATGAACGGATCTTGATTAAATCATTAATCACAAATAAAACTCATGAAATAAGGATTCAAGAATTACCTCTTGAAGCGTGTTTTCTCATACGATCACGAACGGCGGAATTTACCGGCGTCTCTACGTAGTCCACGCGAGTGCAAAGTGGAAGGCGGTGCTAGCCGTTTCTTATTCTCTTGAGAATTGACAATTAACCTAGCAAGGGAAAAGAACTTCTCTATTTATAGAGAGCTTCTAAAACCCTAATGCTCATAATTTGGGCTTTTTCCAAAACATGCCCAATCTTAATTAATTAAACTATTTAATTAAATAATTATTATTTATATTTAATTAAACTCTTTTAATTAAATAAAATAAAATATTAATTAAATTAAATCATATTTAATTTAATCAACTGTCAATTCCCATTTATTTAATTAAATCATATTTAATCAAATAAACGATATGTGTTAATACATTAAACAATTTAAATAATATTAACACATAATTAAATTAAATCATATTTAATTTAATCATCCATTCCACTATAAGTACTCTGCGTGTGACCACCAGAGGTTCTCAGTACGTTTGGCAATAATATTAAATCACCTATTTAATATTATAAACAGTGAGCGGTATCTAGCAACACATCATTGCTACCCAAGTAACGAGAATGTCATGTGATCTGACATAACCTTTCTATGATAATGATTATGTGTATAATTACCCTTTTGCCCTTATATCTATATTGAACACAAGGCATAGTATGTGTCACCTTCGTATAGTTCAATATTTTATTCCTTGATCCCCGAGTATTCCTTATAACAACAAATAAGCCCAATATCTCATATTGACTTATTTGAGCACGGCCATGCATTTTACAGTTATACTCTATCAAGGGGCCCATGGATACTCCGTATATGTAGGAGGGCAAATTCCATCTAGGTCACTCATGTCCTCAGATGATTTATAAAGTACCCATCAACCATCTTTATGGTCATCTTGTTACAGCATAACGTTTGATTGGCAATAAAGTACTGACTCCACATCTAGGGTCCATAGTGGTTTCAGTCGAAGGGTGGTATACACCACTATCACTATGAGAATAACTTATGACACTTACATAACAAACTATGTAGTATTCTCATGGTGGTCAATCCAGATAAATATTACTCTAATATTTATACCTACGTGAAGACTTGATATCTCATATCCATGACTTGTGAGATACAATCATCGATCTACTCACGTAATAGTCTTTATGCTTCGTTGTCCTATTTGACAAGAAAGCTTGACTACGGATACTTTAAGAATAATGTCCTTATGTTTAATGACCTCTCACAATTAAGTCACACTTAATAGATCATTAATAGACTAATTACTCTAAGGACTTTATTATGTCATATACAAATAACATAATAAATATGAGGCCTAACGATTATATGTATTAACAAATAACATATATCAAAGTCATGATACAAAAGCATATTAAGCCAATATTGATTGGCTATTAGAGCTACTCCAACAATCTCCCACTAGCACTAAAGCCAATCGATATTAATTTAATATCTAGTTGCTCATCATGTGCATCAAGCATCATCTAAGCATGATACTTTATTAGGGCATAAGGAACTCTTTCCTCTGTTGGTAATATACACCTCTTCCAATTTCAACTTTCGATCTTCTATCGAAATAAATTGAAGCGTCAAAATATATATACATGAATCGCTAGTGAGATCTAGTATTCTGAACTTGCAAGATTAACCCATTATCATCGAAAATGAGATCAATAGGATCTGCAATACAAGAAACACAATTTTCTTCCCAAGAATTATCAAAGCGATCCAAATCATATATTTGACCTTTGTACTAGAAACGACAATTATCTGAAACTCCTTTCAACTTATACAATTGTCATCTAAGCATAATATTTAATTTATACTGTGATATGAATATGTTCATAAATTTTGGAATAAAATCATTGTAACTCCTTTACAATTATTATTCCCATCTACTTTTGAGAAAAGGAACACCAGGTCCTTTAAGGTACTCATAGACCTTCTTGATAGGGATCTAGTGATTAACACTTTAATCATTTTGGTACTTATTGTTTATGCTCATAGCATATTGCGCATCTAGTGCAGTACATATCATGGTGTCATTTTCCTCATCCAATGAGATAAGACATTGTCCATTAGACAAAACATTTTACCATACATGCAATAATCTTAATGTGAGATTTATGCATATTAGGTATCTCAATACTTCGTCGGAATATGTACTTGTGCTAGGATTGAGATTCATCAGCCATCTATCTCTATAGATTCTGATTCCTAACCTTTTAGGAAATCTCGCTAAGCATTTTATCAAAACCATTTCCTTAACCATGTCATACATTGGCATTGCAAGGAATTTGTTTTGATGGTCGATGTCACTCATACTATACTAGATTAATGCAAATACTCCCACTAACCTTCTTGAATGCACAAGATTTAAAGTTGTCATTTATTAATCCAAGTTTTCACAAGACTTCATTAATAAAAGAATTTAATTCCAAGAAGTTTTCCTTAATCCATAGATGGATATAGACAACTTACATACATTTCTAGAATCTTGTGCCACGTGAACCAATTGTACAACAACAACTCTCTTGTTGAATTGGATCATATTCCATTCTCATAAAGGTATGTATTTTATGGTTCTTGAATTTCTTCAAGTTCTATATCACTCCCACTGGATCCTTTAGATACATATTATCTCTAATGGAAGACTCCAGTTCTAGCAACAAAACAATTTTGTCCTATAACGTGTTATAGAATATGTTTCCTTTGTTTCCATTAGGATACATACATAAATACATCTTCATCTATATTGTGATAAAGTTTACTTAATAAACCTTAAAACCAAGATGACCATAAAGACAAACTAGGTACTCTTACCTCCATATCAAATATGGTGTCTCTATGACTACTTTAAATGGAATTGCTTATGGATAGGAATAATTGTATGTAAAACAATTTATAAAAGAGTCACAAAAATATAATTGAACTATCTTAAATCGATCAATGTCAAACATGATATGATTTAAATGTTCATTATATTCTTTACATAGGTATTTACCATAGCGAACAATTCAAATGGTCTTAATACCCTTTCGAGTTGTTTCCTTCTACTTCACTCTTGAACTCTTCTCAAAAGAATTCTAACTCGTGTCAGATATATAAGATTCAAATTTCATTTGATCTATCCCATATTTATTATAGATGAGCTTATCAAGATTGTAGAACTCAAATCTACTACTTGATTTAGTATTGAAAACATTGTTTGGATAATCATAACAACACTTGTCCATTATCACAACATGCACTCCTCATCTTGTCAATACAAGACTTAGAATTAATTTTCTTTTACTAAATGAAACTTAATAACAATTATTTGGTTTCATTCCAAGCTCTAATTTAAATCATAAGCTCTTATAGTCAATGAAACACATTGTTCCATTCTAGACATAAGGGGACTCAAATTATAACCAATGTCCTACTTAAAAGACTCTTCACATTCATATAAATGTGATATCAACATCTAGTATCACATATCCAAGATGTAGAAGTAGACAAATGTATTTTCTATAATAAATCGTATGAAGAATAAGTCTTACTTCCTTCTTCTACTTTGACTCTTTCGATAACCATCAAAAATTTGTTCTTTCAACATATGAAAGAACTGCATTCCTTTAGAACCATGTTTGTATGCCTAAATTCCAATGAATATAAAATGAATCTCATTTCTTTTATAATTCATCAATTTAGCATCACAAACTACTTTCCTTTTCTTTTCAACAAGATGTGGTAGAAAAATTCATTCATAATGAATCTAATCTACCTATCTGAGACAATCTCAAATAAAACTTGTGACCAACTATTTATTCTATAAGGAAATCCAAATTTTAAATCTTAAAACTATTTTAGATTAACTTGGATTCCTAACTTGTATTGAAAAGAACTTGGAAAGTTTTACATTTCTCACATCTTGTATTTCTTATTATCGAGGTTAATGATCATATCATTCTCCTTGACAACTACAACTATGAGATATGTTATATCTAGGCACTCGACTTGATCCTTCTCATAAGCATCGTTCTTCGAATCTAGTTATATTCAGTTGTTAGGAATTGGTTTATTGAGAACATACAATTCTTTTTCGTGCTTGAGAACAATTCTCAATTTATGTACCAACTCAGAAACTCCTTTCTGATCCTTACATCCTTCATAAGGATATTTTACAGTAAAATATAAATAAAATGCAAAAGAAAATTCTAACTACAAAACGTGTAAAATTGTATCAAATTAAAATCATTTTAATAAGGTCTTTTATTAAAATGCTCCCACTATTACTCAAATCTAATGACCCTCAACATTTGATTTGGAAAATCCTTGAAAGATTTTCTAGCAGGTCGAGATCCATATTTCACTTTGTTTTAAGTCCGCGTAGGCGGATTACACAAAACTTAGTTATTTAGGTAGGAACTCTTTCCAATTGTATCTAATACAACTCTCGAATGTTATCAATTGAGTGAATAACTCCTTATTCTAATCCATCATATGGATTGTTCTCAACTCTTGCTTCTAAACATATATAATCATATTATAATTAGTTTAGTTAAGTCAAACCCAAAATTTAACAGTTGGATATTACATTTATCCCATCGCACCTTACTAATATAAACATGCACCTCGCGTTAGGCGAAACCTACATTATTCGATACTAGTCTTGATGAGTGCTAAATTTTGGAAAGCAATTAACTTAATATTAATTGAGGGATTTTATTAAGTTTAATCTTGTGCATCTCATACACTCGCATGTTTGTATCTCATACACTCACATATTTGTGTATCTTATACACCGGTTTAATCTGTGTATCTCATACACTATATATTTGTGTATCTCATACACTCCATATTCGTGTATCTCATACACTCACATATAATATATATTTCCATGCATCACATACATGAAATAAAATATGGTATCGATTATGACCACCTAAAATGCAAGAATTAAATAAACTACTTTATTACAATTCTTTGATCCACGAGCAAGCTTCTCAAGCCTCTCCATCGGCGTCATCATTTGACTTTGTCTTCTCTTCAACTCTTGAACTTGAACATTTATAATATTTAAATAAATAAAATAATAATTAAATGACACGACACGCAGGTCGTATTTAATTACAATAACCACGACACGCAGACCGTATAAAATAAATCACGACACGCAGGTCGTATTTAAATAAAATAAAATGCCAAAATCTAAGGTCATAACCGTATACCAACTTATTTAATAATAAATAATTAAATAATAGATGATAAAAGATTATCAAATTATAAATATTGACGCATCAACACTTGATACTGTTTGCGAACCCTAAAGGCACAACTCTTGCGCCGTCACAAACCCTAATGCAAATATTTTCATACAATCAAAATACAATGATTAATTACTCAACGTGACTGATCGAATGTCATTGCTTCACCATACAAATGTCGGATTCCGAAGCTAAATGAACATTGATCATTCAGATGTATAACAATCATTATACTATTTGAATGTACGAAATAAAATAGTGTATCAAATACACTGACTTTGCATTAGAAATATTTATATCATATATAAATTTGAACAATAATTTTGTATTTCTTATAGATAATCGAAGTATCGCTGTTTCACCATACAAATGTCGGATTCCGAAACATAGTCAACATCGATATCCAAATTATACAAAACTTGTCAATATTTAATTTAAATAATAAACACTTTATTATTATTCTATAATAATCAACCATTATTATTATTATTATTATTATTATTATTTATAATAATAAACTATTATTATTATTATTATAAATTATTAATTATAGTAATTAACAAACCAGATCTAAAAACGCAACATCATTGTTATGACATACCTTGATTTATAACGGCGAGGAATACTCTCACAGCAACCGACCTCATGAATAGATCTCACATATCCATTGTCCATATCTCTTATAGCCATAATGCTCGGCAAGTGTATAATATAAATAGATACCAAACAATATGATAGTATCAGTATTTTAGTACCATCATATAATTGTTATCCTATAATACGAATCAACTCTCTTGAAGCGCAAAACACGCCACCATTGCAAATTATAATTATGAATACATCAACATATAAACATAATTATAAATTGAAATAAATTTGAATTTAATGATTTAATCACAACCACGCTCTGATACCACTGTTGGGATTTAAGAGGGTTTTTTTTCAAAATTTTAACCTCTTAGCGGAACAATCCCGATGAACGGATCTTGATTAAATCATTAATCACAAATAAAACTCATGAAATAAGGATTCAAGAATTACCTCTTGAAGCGTGTTTTCTCATACGATCACGAACGGCGGAATTTACCGGCGTCTCTACGTAGTCCACGCGAGTGCAAAGTGGAAGTGCGGTGCTAGCCGTTCTTATTCTCTTGAGAATTGACAATTAACCTAGCAAGGAAAAGAACTTCTATTTATAGAGAGCTTCTAAAACCTAATGCTCATAATTTGGGCTTTTTCCAAAACAAGCCCAATCTTAATTAATTAAACTATTTAATTAAATAATTATTATTTATATTTAATTAAACTCTTTAATTAAATAAAATAAAATATTAATTAAATTAAATCATATTTAATTTAATCAACTGTCAATTCCCATTTATTTAATTAAATCATATTTAATCAAATAAACGATATGTGTTAATACATTAAACAATTTAAATAATATTAACACATAATTAAATTAAATCATATTTAATTCAATCATCCATTCCACTATAAGTACTCTATGCGTGGACCAGAGGTTCTCAGAACGTTGGCAATAATATTAAATCACCTATTTAATATTATAAACAATGAGCGGTATCTAGCAACACATCATTGCTACCCAAGTAACGAGAATGTCATGTGATCTGACATAACCTTTCTATGATAATGATTATGTGTATAATTACCCTTTTGCCCTTATATCTATATTGAACACAAGGCATAGTATGTGTCACCTTCGTATAGTTCAATATTTTATTCCTTGATCCCCGAGTATTCCTATAACAACAAATAAGCCCAATATCTCATATTGACTTATTTGAGCACGGCCATGCATTTTACAGTTATACTCTATCAAGGGGCCCACAGATATTACTCCCGTATATGTAGGAGGGGCAAATTCCATCTAGGTCACTCATGTCCCTCAAAGATGATTTATAAAGTACCCATCAACCATCTTTATGGTCATCTTGTTACGATAACGTTTGATTGGCAATAAAGTACTGACTCCACATCTAGGGTCCATAGTGGTTTCAGGTCGAAGGGTGGTATACACCACTATCACTATGAGAATAACTTATGACACTTACATAACAAACTATGTAGTATTCTCATGGTGGGTCAATCCAGTATAAATATTACTCCTAATATTTATACCTCGTGAAGACTTGATATCTCATATCCATGACTTGTGAGATACAATCATCGCCTACTCACGTAATAGTCTTTATGCTTCTTCGTTGTCCTATTTGACAAAAAAGCTTGACTACGGATACTTTAAGAATAATGTCCTTATGTTTAATGACCTCTCACAATTAAGTCACACTTAATAGATCATTAATAGACTAATTACTCTAAGGACTTTATTATGTCATATACAAATAACATAATAAATATGAGGCCTAACGATTATATGTATTAACAAATAACATATATCAAAGTCATGATACAAAAGCATATTAAGCCAATATTGATTGGCTATTAGAGCTTACTCCAACATCACTACCTTCAGCAATCGCTTCTGCGAGAGGATAAATCCGACCGCTACGGGTCAATCTGTTTTCACCCGCAATATCATCAATCTCAGGCTTGTCTTTATCTTTATCAGATGGAGAATCAACATTCAGTTTCTTTCCATCATGGTAAAATTGAGCACCATAATGCCACGGGATAGCTCTTTCATTAGAATAAGGGACAGGACCCGGCAAAGTGATGGTAACAGGGGACTTTTAAGCAGGTACCGGAATCATTATTGGAGCTTTCTTTAGGGGAACCGGAATAGTCACTACATTAACCTCATTTGTAGCGTTTCGGGCATTCGCAACCACTCGTTGAAACTGCAAGGTCTTTCTCTCAAGCAGACTTTGGATTTCCTTCCTCAAAGATTCACAACTATCACGCTGCACTAAACAATCTTTACAATTAAGACCACACATAGGAGATTCTCCCTGTATCAACAATTGCTCCTTCACCCACATCAAAGGAAAGATCAGCTTGAGACCCTCATCTCCATAAATTGCATTGGCAGTGGGACCACCATGATTAGGTTACGGTTGCTGAATGACATTCGGAGCTGGCAGTGGGCCGAAATTAATGGCTTCAGTATCGAGCAATTCTTGCACCTTATATTTCAGGGCAATGCAGTTCTCGGTAGTATGCCCCTGCCCATCAGAATGATAAGCATAACGGGAATTTACATCAAAATTATACGGCAGCTTTGTAGGATCCAACTTCCATGGACGTAGCTCAATCATTTTCAAGCTCACCAAATAGTTGAAGACATTAGTATAAGACATGGGTAACTGATCAAACTTCTTTGGCGGTCCCTTTGGTCTTTGCTGATTGCCTTGGCGAGGTGCATAAGTTTGTCTCTGAGGAGCGGCAGTGGCGGGAATAGTCACGACAGCAACTTGGTGATCATACTCTTGATACCTCCCTTTACCTCTCTTGGAGTAAAGAGCACTGGATTCTCCCTCCTTCTTCTTATAACCTCCAAAAGCTTTCTTGACACCACTAGTCTGGCCTCTTTCGACACTAATGTCTTGGATTTTTCCCAATTTGATTCCAACTTCAATTCGTTCGCCAAACATTACCATGTCAGCGAAGGATCCAGACATACTGCAGCTTGTATAGTATTGCCCCTGTAGAGTACCAGCAAACAAATCCACCATTTCGCGCTCCAACATAGGAGGCTGGACTTTCGCAGCTATCTCGCGCCACCTATGCGCGTATTCTTTGAATGATTCATTAGCTTTCTGAGATAAATTTTGTAACTGAGTTCTAGTTGGAGCCATGTCTCTGTTATACTGATATTGCAGCATAAAAGCTTGGACCAAGTCTCTCCAAGTTTGAATGTGGGAACTCTCAAGACTCATGTACCAATCCAGAGGACCACCAACCAAGCTATCCTAGAAGAAGTGCATCAGAAGCTTCTCATCTTTAGAATACGCGGACATCTTTCGGTAGTAAGACCTTATGTAAGTTTTGGGACAGCTATTCCCCTTGTATTTAGTTCGCTCTGGTACCTTGAATTTGGGAGGGATTTTTACCCCTGGCACAAGTCCCAGATCAGTCATATCGAAACCCACAACCCCTTGGTTTTCAAAAGCACGCATACGCTCCTCGAGCATACGCAGTTTTCTGTCAGACTCAGTTTGTTCATCAGCATTAGAATACCAATCCTCCATGTAGTCTTCCTCTGGTTGAGGAATAGGGATCGGAGCACCTCTACGAACTTGTGGCTGTATCACAACTTGTTCAGCTTGATGATTCATCACGGGTGGAGGTACCACTCCATTGCCATTCTCAACACGAGCAGTCTGGTTCATCATATGATTCGTCAAACCCCGAGTAGGACCACCGGTTGGACCTCTATTCAGCCCATTGTTCTGATTCACAATCCCATTTTCAACTTGATTATCGACCAGGCCGTTGCCTGGGCCATTGTTGATGGGAGCATTGACCATAGCTTGGGCCCTTTCATTGGTTTTAGTAGCATTTCTAAAAACTATAGCCCTCAACTCAGCTTGTTGAACGGCCATGTTCTGAATGACCTCGAGCAATTGGTTAACTCTAGTATCCATCCTGGTGTTCAGATCCGCCATATCAGCTTGTATCTGCTCCATTTGTCTCCTTGAATTCCCTCTGGTATTGTATCGGTAAGAAGTTGAAGAAGCAATCTCAGAAAACACCAGACGCGAAGATAAGAAAAACTGGCATGAACCACCTGTTATGCGCAATATATGTATATGAATGCATGGGTATATGATAATGCATGAAATGTTAGTCATATCTCGGGGTTCTTTCAAGAGTTTTATCAAACCTCAGACATAGCAAAACAACATGACACAGAGATATAGCCAATAATATAGGAGATATTTTTGAAGCAATAACCACTTTCATTTAATAGAAGTCTTAGAACGACGAAGTTCATACAAAACAATCCATACATGAAAACCATAAAATCAACAGACCCCAACCAACAATCCTGGTGGTGGTCTTTTACATAAAAAGGAAAAGCAACAAAGTACAATCAACGAGTAAAGTCTTCCAAATCTGTGTAAAATAATGGCCCATCCTGTTGAAAGCACCTAACACTCCACTCCTTGGTCTCTTGAAATAACTCTTTAATCCTCTCACGGTCTTGTCCTTTTGCGAAGCTATCAATGACAACATCCTTCTTGAGAAAATTCTCTCGGAGATATTGACATTGGTCAATTAGTTGGCTGCATTCTTGACATTCTGGTAAAGGGATCGGGACCGGTGCTTCCTTTAGCTTCTTCAATTCTGCACGAAGGTCGGCATTCTCTTTTTCTAGCAACTTAGTATCCTTGAGTTGTTGTCCGAGATCTTTCACCTGTCCCTTTAGCTTATGTTGGGATGCTTGCAACTTCAGACAATCTTGGTGTTTCTTCTCGGCCTGTTCGAGTGCTTTCTGGTATTCTTCAATAGAAACATCTTCTTCTCTCCCAAGTCTTCTTTTCCGAGCTGTGGAAGTTTCCGCACCAACTTCCTTGAGCTTATGTACCAATTCTAACTTTTCAGCCTTTGCTTCATAAAGTTTCAGATTCAAAGCTCGGTCTTGTTCGCGAAGCCTGATGTTTTCAACACGGATCTTGGTATACTCTTCTGTTGGTACGGTGTCAGATAAGATTACAGGAGGTTGTTCATACAACGGATTCTCTCTTTTAAATGGCAACAATATTGTTTCCGCTCTATGTTTCACCCATACATCATAGGGAGGCCTAGAAATAGCATTCTTCGCACCAAAAGTGAGCCTATCTCTTCTGTGAATATTCCCCCATGCCAATTGCACATCTCTCAATAATCCCGAATTTTTCGCTTTCTCAAAGTACACAGATTGTTCCACATACTTGTCATTAGGCTTATCATCTAATGCATATCCTAACTGACGTAAGGCAAGCCGAGTATTATAATTGATACAACCCTTTCTGCCAATCAACGGAACATTATGGAAAGAGCCTCACTTCAACAATGACTCTAGAAGTATCCATTCGGAGATTATGCCATCTTAGATCATGTGAAGTAAGCCCCGTGATTCTCTGTCCCCACTTACTTGTACCTCTAGTCTCCACAAACGGTCCACTAGTTGGTAGATGTGACAAAAACCATTTGTATAACAACGGTAAGCAACAATTAATACTCCTCTTGCTTCCATGCTTAGAGTGAATGATATAGTAAGTGTCGGCAAGGACAGTTGGTACCGGATTTCTACTCATGAATAGGTGAACGGCGTCAACATCAACAAAGTTTGGGATGTTTGGGAAGAGCACCAAACCATACACCAAAACAGCTACGATCGAATTAAAGGCCAACCACTCGCCCTTGGCTTCAAACTCTCGTGCTTTCCTTACCAGGAACTTTGAATGAAAACCACAAGTATCTCCGTTCGGCTTCCAGAAAACTTTGAAATCGTTGTGACTCAAATAAAGAGTCTTCATGATAGCCTTAAAATCCACAGTAACAGGTATCTGAACAAAAGGGACCTGATTAAGTATCTTTATATCAAGAATACCGGCATACTCTTCAAGTGTAGGGAGTAACTGATAATCCTGGAATGTGAAATATCTCAAAGGAGGATCATAAAACTGCAGCAAGGCCTGTATAGCAAATGGATCCACAGATACATCCAAGAGAGACAAAATATTCCCGTAACTGTCTGAGAAGCCTTAAAACTGTTCTTAACCACTTGAGCACATAAACTTCTCAACTGAGCAAAATATGGGGAAGGTATGCCATAGGAAGAAGTGTGTCTGGTTGGCTCTCTGAGGGAATCAATGTTGTTTGCCATAACTGATGGAGATAAACTCTAGAAATGAACCTGGAAAATGACATGCAAATGATAATTAACCTTTTATTTTGTATGCATTTTTTTTGAAAAATTAAATATGCCATGATGCGAATATGTCATAATATGAGTTCCGTATCACTGAGCACTACTGGACAATTGCACACAGAACCACGGCTATAACTTTAGCCATCTCTGAACAAACATCATCAAACTATGTAACTGTCGTTGATATCAAGTAACCAATAGAAAATACCAAGTCACCATCAGAAAATACCAAGTCACCGATAGAATTAAGTCACCAATCAGAATATACCAATCAGAATATAGTCATCAATTAGAATATAGTCACCAATCAGAATATAGTCACCATCAGTACCTGTTTGAAATATTCCCGCCCCACTCACAGGTGTAATCTAGGTCAGGGTAAGGTCAAGGGGTGATTCAGAGTCGATAGTCTCTCGCTAAGTAATATCATCGTAACACCTACGTGATGATGATAATACCACGTTCGAACCTCGTCTGAGCGTGGAACCACATGAATGCGCTATTTTGGACCTCACGTCTCATAGCAATCATGCGTCCACTCTAATCCTATGTGTTCCTATATGTCACTCATAGCCTGTGTATTGGGCCTTTTACCTCATGGTAACACCCACCCAATCAAGAGAACAACCAGTCCAGCAGTACACAGTGTATAGGATATATGAAAGCGATAAAATGCCACATAGAATGCAATGCAAGCATACAAAGGATGATGCGATAAAGCAAGTAAATAACTAAACAAATAAATAAACACCCAATAGACATGAAAAATAACAGCTAGGATCGACTCCTGATCGGACCAACACAGGTCTATACGGTCCCCCGTGAAGTCGCTAGCTGAAACAACCGGCTGAACATCATCCGATAACTATATCAATGAAGTCGCCATCGAACGTTTTTTATCTCGCAAAAGGAGAAAGGTGAACGCATCGCGAAAACCTGAAAGGGATAAGGCACGGTCTTACGGCCGAGAGATAGGGTAAGGGAATCTATTACGCGAAGGGAAGTTATTAGCACCCCACGCGCGCGTAGTACTCTACTGTATCCACTTCTACTTTCTGTCTAATGGGTGTATTTATATCTATTTACTGCTTAATTGTTATATGCTAAACAAAGAATGCATGTGAAAGAAAATAAAATAAAGAAACCACGGCGAAAAGAAGCAAGTATTTACAAACTTTGCTCGATCGAGCCCCGTGACAAGATGCCTACGTATTCCCTCGTGCAATGGGAAAGTCAGAGCGCCGTAGTTCGGCTCACATGTTTTGGTGGGTTATGTGTTTTTTAATTATGAAAATAATTTAAACACAATAAATAAAACCCGTAGGCAAAAAAGTTTGCATTTGGTTGGTTGTTTTTAACCTTTGAAAAAGGAGTTTGAACCATCATTAAGTGTTTTAATTTGCAAAGGAAAAGAAAACAATTTTTAGTTTTTTATTATATGCATGGATGCAAAAGAAACTAGAAAACAAACAAGGGAAACTATCTAATGCTATCCCTAATGTCATCATACATGGATTACATCCTAAGGTCTAACTCGAATCACTACCTAAGATAGAGTCGAGAGAATCCTAAAGGGACATGCAAAGGTTTACCACCTAGATCTATGTCTATCTCGAATCACCAGCTAAAATGGAGTCGTAGATGACAAAAAGGAGGGAAAAGGTTTACAACCTAAGTCTATGTCCATCTCGAATCACTAACTAAAGTAGAGTCGAAGACGACAAAAGGGATGAAGCAAACAAGTGCAATGCGAAAACAATGCAATGCGAAAACAAATGGCACACAAGCGTAGGCATAACCTACAGAGCAAATGATGCGAGTTCAGCAATAAATGCGAACCCCATGAATGAGTGGAGAGTCAGAATAGGGGACTCTAGCCACTTTTATTATTGACTCGATAAAGGAAAGCAACACGATTCGCGTGTGCTGAGCTGACACAGACTGGAACTGTGCGGGGGTTGGTTGCGGACCCTACCTTCCGACTTGCCCATATATCAATGACTCGATGACAGGAAATATAAAAAGCGGAACTTTGCTTAGTGGTACCACGTCGGGCATCCTAACCACTATGACCTATGCAAGCACAAATGTAAACACTTATTGAAAGTTACCTCCCTATGCAGATGGAGGATTTTAAACAAACCAAACACAATTAGCAACCAGAATTTCCCTAAACGGGTCTTTAAATAAACCAGAGGGGTTCCTGAACATGCTCCAACTACGGAAGCCCCTTCATACATCTCTATTCCTACTTCTCATGGCAAGGAAAGCAAGTAAAATCCTACTACTCATGCTCTCTAGAAAAGCGGTAAAGAAATGCGATAAATAAAGTAAAAATAAATACCCGACGGATATTAAATCCGAAGAGCAACGCAAGCTATAGAAATACTCCGGAAAACTTCAAATACTGCTGGCACGCAATAAGAAAATCCGGTGAGAAGTATGCAGAGACACAAAAAAGCATAATCAGAATGTGTGCCATACACATCTGAATCAAATACACATGCACAAGATCATAATCCAGACAAACAAATACAGAGTACACACACATGTGTGCAACATAAAAATATGGATTTTATACGTCCAAATCAACAGTATAACGTTTCGCGTACCTCGCATACAAAACAGAATGTCAGAAACTGCAATTCGTCTTCTACATAAAGCATAAAACGCAAAAAAAAAATGATTATTTACAATGAAATCGGAATATCGAAAATAAATTTGAAAGTTTACTTACAACACTAAGGTAACATATACTTTCAACTATAATCAGATGGTATAAGAAATATCTTAGAGTTTCTAAAAAAATGACATTACATTCCTAAGTCAATTTTATTTAAAAAAAATATCTAAATGCATTATTTAAAATTAATTAAAATTAATTGCAAAAATATTAAAAAAATGTCAAAAATATTTAAATATCCTAAAATATCAGAATATATTTTCTATGTATTTTTTACAATTCGAAACAACCGAAATCGAAAGTTAAATTGATCAATTATTGAATATAAGAAACAAGGAAACTGGGGGGTGCAAAGCAGAATTCTGAATTGAACTAAATCATGTTTTAAGTGCGCTGGGCCCAGAATAAAGGGGGTGTGCAGTAGCAAAAAGGTTAAGTCCAGTCTGTTTTGGTATACTAAGTCCATGTCAGTTTTTTTTTACTAAGCCCGGTTTTTCTTTTTTCCTAAATCCAAATTGATTAAAATAAATATATTATATTTTTTTTATTCAGATTTATTTTTATATACAAATGTCACGTTTTATTATGAGGTTATGTGACATAGCATCAATTGGTCAAAGTAACTTAAATTATATTATCTGATTTTTTTTAATCATTTTTGAAATAAACACGCCACGTGTCGCGATCTGAACGGTGGATATGGGAAACACATGATCCAATCAAGGAAGGGCCACGTATAGGGCACAGGACAATACTTCGCCGGAGCAGGGACGTTTCCAGTCATCCTCTCCGGTGTGAGGTGGCCGGAAAAAACAAATTCAACGAAAAAAGAAGCAGTTCGACGCTAATCGACTCGACTCTTCATGCTAGCCACGAATCCGGACTTAGTTTCGCTTGAAATTTGTTCTAACATAGAGAAAACTGAGTTAAAGATCCAGATCTAGAAAACGCTATAACGTGTATGTTTCCGCTTTCGAACCTAAATTTCGCCTTCGGTTGTGTAAAACTCATAGACGCAATGAACGAGACTATCACGGTGATAAAGAATCGAATAACTCACCTTTCGAATATTCTCGTGAAATTTTGAGTTCTTCAGAAAACTCTACAGGCCTCCTGTCGATCTTCATAATGATGAACAGAAATCCAAACTGCTTCAATTCTAGCGTCGATGCCATAACCACATCGAAGCTTGTCGCGATCCCATTATGGATTTCTTTGGAGTTGAGAAAATCGGGAAAAATCTCGTTATCGTCGTAACTGTGTTTATAGAGTGATTACGACAAGAGATTCTTGAAGGTGGTCGAACTCAAAGATGAAGAAGGAAGGTAGTAGTGTAGGAGAAAAAGATGGTCCGATCCATAAGAGAGTGGGGAGTATGAATGGATGGAGGCGAGAGAGTGAATCAGTTGGTTGTGGTTGATAGGGAGTCACGGTTGTAGTGTGTGGATCTGTTATAGTTGCGGAAAAAATAAGAAAAGGTGTGAAGAAGAAAAAGAGAGAGGTGGTGTTGTGTTGCTGTTGGAGAAGAGAGTGGAAGAGAAGCATGTGGTCTGTTACAGTGGCAAGAAAATCGGTGGATGAGAGGGACAGTAAAGATGACAGTTATGGTTGCTGTGAGATGGAAAAGAAAAAGAAAGAAAGGAAGGTGAGGTGAGTTTGTTAGGGTGGTTGCTGTTATGGCGAGATGAGAGAATATGAGCGATGGAGAGTGAACAAGAATGTGAGGTGACAGTGGGAAGGGAAAAACCAGAGAGAAGATGAGTATTGTACTGCGTGAAGAAAATGGTGAAGAAGATGGAATATAGCGGAGTTAGTTACAGGAGTTGGCAGTGAATGAGTCAAGAGAGGGAGGAAAAAAAAGGGCATGGTGGAAAATGAGTGGGAGTGATTATGGTTGTCAGTGGCTGTTGAAAATCGGAAAAGAAAATGGTTGTTGTTGTTAGAGGTGAAAAGAAAATGATTCTGTTATACATTTTTCTTGTTGAAAGCCGTTCCACTAGCATTCTCTTGCCAACATGCATGCGAGTAAAGCTGATTGCCGTCAATATCACCGTTTTTCCAATCCTTTTCGAAAACGTCATGTACTCTACTTTGTGATCTTGTAACTCAAAATGCGAGCTTCTTTAACATAAAATACCAAGATCAAAGTTGTAGAGTATACTTCCGTGAACAGTTTCCGTGTTCGGAATTTTTTGATTCAAGCCATCAAAAGCTGGTTTACATATTTGAAAAATTCTCTAAGTGTCGTGTACAATACATCAATCCATGTACCTCACTTTAAGGATCTATAACTTTTCCGATACTCGACCAAATAACGTGAACTCGACACCATCGGAAAGCTCGCGCGTGATACAATAATTTTATAGTTCGACAAAAATCCATACGAAGCCTTTATCACCGAATAAAAAGTGTTTGAAGTTTGACATGAGACTGTTCAATGAAATGCCTGGCTGGCTGGGCAAGTCTTTTGCATGACATATGGCAATTTACCAACTACAAGCCTTCACTTATGGCGCTTCGTATCTTCCAGCTCCGACGTCTGAAACGAAAAAGTTTCTAAACGGAACTTGTAGAGAACACGGCAAACTTCATCTTTCGTGTTCGGAGTTTTTCCGTGCGGCGATCGGATCGATGAGAAAACAGCTCCAAACATACGCATATCAACTGTTCGATGAAATGCGTCCACAACCATGGCAAAAATATGTATGCTTTCATGCATTTTAGCAACTTCAAACTACAAACTATGGCGCTCCGTATCTTCTAGCTCCGACGTCCGAAACGAAAAAGTTTCTAAACGGAACTTGTAGATGGAATTACGAACTCCAACTTTCGTGTTCGGAACTTTTCCGCGCGGCGACCGAATCAATGACGAAAATAACCCTGAACATGCGCACAAAACTGTTCGATACGATGCAAACATATTGAATTCTTATTTTCTGAGCTTTATAACTTCCAATCCGAGTCCCAAATGAATTCGACTCCTTCGACAAAGTTTTAGACCGCCGTGAGATGAACAACTTTTCAGTTAAACACTTTTTAATTTGGAGCCACAAACTATGATAAAATCGACCCTGAAGCTGTCAGCTTGAGTAGAGAAACAATCACTTCAAAATATTTCTAAGTGTTGAAATTTTGAGAAATGATAAATTGTAACTTCCGAGCTCCATAACTTTTGATCCGTTTCCCGAATGGATTCGATTTCTTCAGCAAAGTTGTAGATTGCCGCTAAATGAACAACTTTGATTTTGAACTCGACTCGAATCGACGCCTCGAAACACGTGTAGAACGTCTCCTAAGTTGAGCGCTTGAACATGTTAAAAACACTCAGAATTTTAGTAAGTGTAAAACTTCGAATGTTATGAACTTTAAATTTCGGAGCTTTATAACTCGAAATCCGGGCATTTCTGGAAAAATCTTCACAATGACAAAGTCGGAGTACGAAATGCGCTCTTTCCAACGACTATCAATTCACAAACTTCTGACCACAGACGGACAAGATACGGATGCGACGACATGGCTCCGTGAACACAAAGTACTTAAAACTTAGAAAAATTTTCTAAGTCCAAGATTACTTAAAATGCAAGAAACCTCATTTTCACCTGATTCTTCCGATTTTCTTCAACAAATGATCGTATTTTCCCAAATGTCGACTTTTGACCATAATTTTGACCCGAAATTCTGCCCGGTCAAACTTTGACTTTTGTTGACTTTTTGATACATGCACTCAAATATCATTTTATCCGTCCGTTCTTGATTTTCTGATGAATCGTGCGGATCGATAAGTCGTATACTGATACTTCAGCACTTACAGAAAACCGTAGAATCAATTTGGGCTCAAATATTCGATCACCACACGATGTAGCTCGAAACTGTAATCAATATCCACTTGATAGGCGATCGAAACACCAAAACTTCATATTTTGCGTATTTGGAGTACGCTTGAAATAGCAGAACTTCAGATATTCAGCTTCTAGAACCAAACCTCTTCTTCAGAATTGTACAGGTTCACACGATTTAGAAACATCCCTAACCCATGATCAATGTATGAATGATATGTATGCGATGCACCTATTGATCAAGTGTTAGCCAATTATTAATTAACAAAATGAGGAGGGCGGATTTTGGGGTGCAACACTGGTCCTCAAGTAATTATTGAGTCCAACAGAGGTCACCCACGAATATCTTCTTTCCACAACACAACCTGTGTCTTTCGCAATTTAATTTCTACCTTCCCGATCAAGAGGCTGGCTTCCCGAATCGATCTGTCTACCACACTTCCACGTAAGAAGACTCCTTCACCTGCAAGCTTTTCACACTCTCACCAAATCTCTCAGGGTTACAGTGTTTGCACTCACAGACTGAAGCATGCAATATCATTCTTAACTTTGAATTGATTCTACTCGCACTACACATACAGATTTAACACACTTTATGAGGTCTTTGGGTTGTAATGGGGCTTAGGTACAGTGGGATAAACAAGAAAATTGGATAACAAAGGTTTTTGGCTCGGCATTCATGTAACTTTTATTCAATCTTATGCTACATTCGTACTTTTTGGGGTTCATTCGCTTTGACACATCTTTACCATGTTTTCTTTGAGCAATGTACTAACTAGAGTCCGACATATAGGCAAGTGTTCTCTTTCTTTCCTTTTTCTATTTTTTCTAGAACTTTCATGTTCCATTAGTTTTCCTTTTCTCTTTTTTTTTTCTTATATTTTTTTTTGAATCTTTTTCACTCACTTGCCCTTAATTTTTATGAATTACTACCCCAAACTTAAATTCGTGCAACACTTAAAATTGATCACAATCATGCCGAGCAATGGTGAGACAAATGTGGTGAAAGGTTAACATGGGGTTTATTACAACGGAGACAAAACAAACAAACAAACAAACATGAAAATCAAAACAAAGCTCAATGTGGTTCACGAGGGATAACATTTAATACGGGTAGGCTAGAAAGGCTCAAGGTTAAACAAACAACATGCCTCAGTGTGTGTCGTCATGATGTGCTGTGCTAAAAAAACCTACGCAAAATCAGAATGATAAAGTCATACCTGCCCGATCTCTCATGATGATATTTATGTATTTGGCCTTTGGTAATCTCACCATGTTGGTTAAGCTTGCATACTCTAAAGTCCTCCTCGTGTCATGTGGTTTCTTTTTCAACTCAGGCCTATCATCCGACAATTTCGGTCCAGTTCCACTAACTCGCGTCCGACCTTTAATTCTTTAGTTGTGTCAACTTTCGGGGTTCCTTAGGAGATCAAGTAAGGGGAGTGTCGTTCAACCACTCGTTGTCAGTTCCATCTTCATCCAACAACTATCAATCAATCTGTAACGTAATAGTGACTGTGCAACAAAACAAAACAACAGAACAAACCAAGAACAGATAAAATGAAGTAAAAACGAAAAAAAATAAAAAATAAAAACGAAAGGGGAATGCAAAACAAAATACAATAAATAGTGAGCCTCCCCTACCTGAATTAAACATTGACCTCAATGTTATAACCCCAAGTATAGGCGACTCACAGAACTCACTGAGATGGAGGAGGTGGAGGGGTCGTGCGGAAACTGTAACATGAGACGTTGCATCATGGCCTGCATGTCATCCATAACAACGCCTTGTCGAAACAGCTCCACACCTTGTCGTGTCTGCTCGGTGCGAAGAGCACCCAATTCAGATTGCATCCACCCCCATTGATCTTGAGACATAGAGGAAGATCCCACATCGTGTCGGGTAAAACTTTGGGGTGGTGGACTGAACTGTGCTGTAGCTGGAGTATCATCCTCCATCTCGTCACCTGAAAACTGATGATCACGAGGAGGACTATCCCCTAACGAAGGGGCAGAAGCTGCATAGAGCCAATTAGCAACATTTGCAATACTGATAAAATCTGGAGCTGGTAATGCAAGAGTATGGCGATCACGACTAACAAGCGAATAATACCTGGGATGCACCACAATCATACCTTGATTGACCAAATTTTGCATTTCAATCTTTTTACCTGCCATAGCCGGTTCTTCCATCAATAACCGACCATAATTAAGGTGATCCGCGATTTGAGTGATCATGCCACCCACTGAAATGTCACCTGTGCTGGTATAGCCAACTTGCTTCAGGTGATTAGCTGCAAAGGCAGCCACATTAACCCGGCTGTTCTCTGTCATGCAGTGCAAGAAGAAGAGTTCTCTCTTGGCAGCAACGCCGGTACTATCGCCGCGTCCAAAAAGTGTAAAATCTAGTCCCTTCTGGGCATACCTGAAACAAGGATTGTGAATGCCCGAGGCTTTAGCAGTGCTCGGGTTATAACCAGTTTTACCAGTAATCTCCGTCCAGAATTCTGCAGATACAACAGTTTCTGGGGACGCGCCATATCCAGCAGAAGGAAGCTTTAAAGCCGCTCCAACTTCCTGCAAAGACAAGGTGTGTTCCTCACCAAAGAGCTGAAATACCAAGTCACCATAATACTCCGTTTCGGAGCCATTCCACCTGCGTCTCAGTTTAAATTCAACAGTGCTAAAAAATTCTAGAGTAATTTTTTCAAATGTTGGTGCTTCAAATTGCATAAATTCTAACATGCCTAAGTTACCAAACATGCGATGAATCTCTTCTCTCAATCCTAGTTTATCCAGAGTTTCATTGCAAATATACCTCGTTGGAAGTAACTTATGCTTTGCGAGTGCTTCGTACCGCTTATGGTGTTCCTGTTTTTCAAACACCAGATCATGTGCATTAGGAATGCGACGTGCTCGCTGGTGTGGTCTGGAAGATTCAGCAACTTCCTTTCCTCTCGCCGCGGCTCTTTTGGGAGGCATACTTGAAACCTACAAGAGAGAAATTTTGAAAAAAGTAATAACACACAATTATGAAAAACCATTACCGTGACTGAGTAAAGGATGAAAAATAGGGTCACTTTAGTGCAGAGGAAAAATTATTTGGAGCAGTTTATGATGGGGAGAATGAAGCTTTTTGTTCTTGAGTTCTTATGGAGGCTAGGGTTCTAATGGAGGAAAAAGGTTGAGGAAATTAGAAAACAATAAAAGTGAGAGAAAAGTGGTGGATGGAAGTTATAAATCAAGTGGGGTGCACAGGAATAAAAAAAAACAAATTTAAATTTCAAACCCGTGCACAACAACACGGGCCGTGTTCCGGAACACGGGCACCCGTGTTGATGTTCTGAGACGCTCCAACTGCTTTGTGCTACAGGGAAAACAACACGGGCCGTGTTGATGAACACGGGCACCCGTGTTGATGCTCTGTTTCTCCCAAAAACTTTATGTTCCGCTAAGAAAACCACACGGGCCGTGTTGATGAACACGGGCACCCGTGTGGATGCTTTGTTTCCGTCAAAACTTGAAATTTCAATGCTATTTTCGGGTGCACTTGTTCTATTTTTTTTTGCATTAGATCCTATGTACTCCAGCTTATCCAATCTCTCTTTCCCTAATAACAACAAAGAAAACAAAACAAACAAAAATAAAATGCGTTAGAGTGAAAATCTGTGGGTTGCCTCCCAGGAAGCGCTTTGTTTAACGTCGCATGGCTCGACGGCTGCACCCCTCATCCGGTGAGACGCACCTGATCAATCAATCCCGGTTCTAGTCTTATATAATAGGGCTTCAACCTATGTCCATTCAATTTAAAAACATCTCCATTGTGGGGGATTCTGTATTTCAATCGCCCCATGGGGAAATACATTATGCACTACAAACGGACCGGACCAATGGGACTTCAATTTTCCCGGAAATAGCTTCAATCTGGAGTTGAACAACAGCACTTACTGACCCTCCCAAAACTCCTTCTTTTGAATTCTCTGATCATGCCATTTTCTTGTTTGTTCCTTATATACTTTGGCATTCTCGTAAGCCTGATTACGAAATTCCTCTAACTCATGAAGTTGTAGAATTCTGGATTCACCGGCTTTTGCAAGATCACAATTTAACAACTTGGAGGCCCAAAAAGCCTTGTGCTCGAGTTCAAGAGGTAGGTGACAAGCTTTACCATAAATCAGTTGATAAGAAGACATACCGATTGGTGTTTTGAAGGCAGTTCTATATGCCCATAGTGCATCATCCAATTTTACTGACCAATCCTTTCTCGACGCACTTACAGTCTTTTCCAAGATTTGCTTTATTTGTCTATTGGACACTTCAACTTGCCCACTCGTTTGAGGATGATATGGAGAGTCGCATTCTTGTGTTTCATATTATATTTCTTCAACAAGTTTTCCTTGAGCTTGTTTAAGAAGTGTGTCCCTTCATCACTGATAAGTTCCCTAGGCACTCCAGACCTCGAGAAGATGTTATGCTTGAGAAAACTCACCACTACTCGCGCATCATTCGTAGGTAGTCCCACAGCTTCTACCCATTTCGACACATAATCCACAGCGACTAGGATGTATTTTTTTCCGAATGATGGCGGAAACGGTCCCATGAAATCAATTCCCCACACGTCAAACAACTCCACCTCAAGCATACCCTTCTGTGACATCTGGTTTCTTTTAGAGATATTTCCAGTCCTTTGGCATCTATCACATTCTTTCACCATTACTTGGGCGTCTTTGAACAATGTGGGCCAATACAATCAAGATTGAAGGACTTTTGCAGTTGTTCTGTCTCCACTAAAGTGTCCCCCATAGTCTGAATCATGACAGGCTTTCAAGACTTCTCTCTGCTCTTCCTCTGGGACACACCTGCGGATTAATCCGTCCACCCCTTTCTTATACAGGAATGGCTCGTCCCACAAATAGAACCTGCAATCATGAACAAACTTTTTCTTTTTGTTAAAATCAAAATCCTCAGGTATGATACCGCCTACCAGGTAATTTGCGTAGTCTGCAAACCAAGGCACTCCCGTGACAGCTAGGATTCGTTCGTCAATGAACTCATCCTGGATGGGGTGTGTCTTTTCTGTCTCCATTATTGGCGACATCCTTGATAGAAGATCCATCTCAACAATCTTGGTTTTGATTCCTGTTTAGAAAACAAATATTTCAAAGCAGCATGGTCAGTGTAAACGATTACCTTTGTTCCTAATAAATAGGATCTGAATTTGTCAAACGCATACACCACTGCCAACAATTCCTTTTCTGTGGTAGCATAGTTCATCTGGGCAGGATTCAACACATGATTTGCATAGTAAATAACATGTAACAGTTTCTCTCTTCTTTGCCCAAGCACTGCTCCCACTGCTATGTCATTCGCATCACACATTATCTCGAAAGGTAGGGACCAATCGGGAGAAATAACTATCGGTGCGGTCACCAACCTATTCTTCAATGTTTCAAAGGCTTCCCCACATTTTTTATCAACCATGAAAGGAGTGTCTTTCACCAGTAAGCTAGTCAATGGCTTCGCGATTTTTGAAAAATCTCTTATGAACCGGCGGTAGAATCTCGCATGTCCTAAGAAACTTCTTATACCCTTCTCATTTACCGGGGGGGTAAATGTGTGCTATCACCTCTACTTTCACTTTGTCCACTTCAATCCCTCTATGTGAAATCTTGTGGCCCAACACTATTCACTCTCTCACCATGAAGTGACATTTTTCCCAGTTGAGGATTAGGTTGGTTTGTGGACATCTTTCTAGGACTAGAGACAAATTTTCCAAACATTCGTCAAACGAGGGTCCGAACACTGAAAAGTCATCCATAAATACTTCCATGTTCCTCTCGAGCATGTCAGCGAATATAGACGTCATGCACCTTTGAAAAGTAGCTGGGGCGTTACATAAGCCAAATGGCATCCGTCTGTAGGCAAAAATACCGTAAGGACATGTGAAGGCGGTCTTCTCCTAATCTTCAGGGGCTACTGCAATTTGGTTGTAACCAGAATACCCATCTAAGAAGCAATAGTAATCGTGCCCAGCTAACCTTTCTAACATCTGATCAATGAAAGGAAGAGGAAAGTGATCCTTCCTTGTAGCAATGTTCAAACTTCTCTAATCAATGCACACTCTCCATCCGGGTGACTGTTCTGGTTGGAATCAACTCGTTTTTCTCGTTCATCATAACCGTTGTTCCTCCTTTTTTTGGTACAACATGAACCGGGCTCACCCATGAGCTATCAGATATCGGGTAAATGAGTCCCGCATCCAACAACTTCACGACTTCCTTGCGCACAACTTCCTTCATAGTTGGATTAAGTCTCCTTTGAGGTTGCACGACTGGCTTATGATCATCTTCCATTAGAATCTTGTGCATACACACTGTAGGGCTAATACCTTTCAAGTCTTCGATTGCCCATTCAATAGCACTTTTGTATCTCTTGAGTACCTGTATGAGTTTTTCCTCTTGCACAACTTTTAAGGCAGAGTTGATAATCGCCGAACATTTCTCTTCTGAATCAAGAAAAATGTATTTCAAATTTCCAGGTAGCTGCTTCAACTCCGTCCCTTTCTTTTCTTCCTTTTTTTCTACGAAAGGTTATGATTGCCTTAAATCTTCCCACCTGTTTGGTGTATGTTTCGACCATTTAGGTTGAGCTTCCATCATATCTAATACCTCTAACTCCTTTTCATCAATCCCTCCATCTCGTTCAAAAATAGCTAGACTCAACACTCTCTCTAGAGGTAATTCAGGTACATGACAATGCACTGATTTGATGAATAATGCATCCAAAACTTCAACATTCTTGCTTGTGCCAATATCTTCTTTGAACTTCATTGACTCTCTAACATTGATTTTTAGCTCTTCATCATAGACTTTGAGGGTCATTGTTCCTTCTTCCATGTCTATCATTACTCTGCATGTTTCAAGAAAAGGCCTTCCCAATATTATTGGAATTTCTTCGTCCTTTGGCATATCCAGAACCACAAAATCAATCGGAAACACAAATTTGTCGATCTTTGCAAGAACATCTGTTGCTATTCCATGTGGTCTTTTCATTGAATTGTCAGCAAACTGTAATGTCATCCTTGTATCTTTGACTTCACCAATGCCAAGCTTGTTATAAATTGATAGAGGCATAAGACTTACACCAGCGCCAAGGTCAATCAGTGCCTTTTTGAATGTCCTATCCCCTATAGCACAGGGAATAGTTACAGCCCCTTTGTCTTTCTTCTTTAGTGGAACCTTCAAACCCTGCAAAATAGCACTACACCTTTCAGTTAGTATAACCTGTTCAGTCTCCAATGAGCGCTTTTTTGAGATGATGTCCTTCATGAACTTTGCATAAATTGGCATCTGCTCTAAAGCTTCTTCAGAAAATGGAATGTTAATCTCAAGCTTCTTGAATAACTCCAAAAAATTTCTCGAAGTTCTTCTCATTCACATCTTTCTTCTTTGTTCTTGCAGGGTATGGGAGGACAACTTCAGGTTTCTCTTCTTTAGGCTTTTCTTTTTCTCCCACGGGTCTTCTTATTTCTTCCTCAATCTCTTTTTGATCCTCCCTGATTTCCAAATCTACTTCAAGCAAGCCCTCCTCTTCAATCTCTTTTTTCTCAACATCTCCCACGATTTTGCCACTTCTTGTCACCACAGCCTTCATCCCCTGATTATCTCTTGGATTTGGTACGGTTGAGCTATTCGCCAATTATTGAGCTATTTGCCCCATTTGAACCTCAAGATTTTTTATTAACGCTGATGTGTTCTTGTGATTTTTTCTTGTTTCATCCTGAAATTGGATATTATGAGCTGCCATCTTTTCAATAGCTAACTCCCAATAAGCTTTCTTAGGAGTTTGTTGTTGTTGTTGTTGTGGATAGTGGTTTTGGTATTGACCCTGTCCTTGTTGTTGAGTGTTTGCTTTTTGATCCCTCTATCCAAAGTTTGGATGGTTCTTCCAACCTGGATTATAAGTGTTGGAATAAGGACTATTCTGTTTGAGGAACTTGATTTCTTCAATCTGCTGAGCTGTTGCAAGACAGTGTGCTGTCAGATGAGGTCCGCCACAAATATCACATATAGCACTTTGACCTTGTTGGACTTGAGCCACCTGCTGTGTAGTAATATTCATGGCTTTCAACTTCTTTTCTACTTCGGCAGCTATTGTTTCTTCAATTTTTAACTGCTTATTAGCTTCCAACTTCAAATCTATTACTCCATCTGGCTTGCTTGCAACCCTGTCGTATAACTCCAGATGCTCATTTGCAGCTATCGCTTCAATAATCTTCCTGATGCCGGTGGCTATTGAGAAGTTAGATGAGCCACCAGTAGCTGTGTCAATGAGTTGCTTTGTTTTGATTCTCAGACCATTCACAAACATCTACATCTGCTCGGTTTGATTCAGGTTATGAGTAGGGCAAGCAACCAAGAGTCTCTTAAATCTCTTGAAGGAGTATCCCAATGATTCACCCTCCTTCTGCTTGAAATTGAGGATTTCATATCTCTTTCTCATAAACACCGATGCTGGAAAATATTCATTTAGAAAAGTTGTTTCCATCTCTTCCCAAGATGTAATGCTGCCTGCGAGAAGGGAATAGAACCACTCCTCTGCTTCATCTGCCAAAGTGAACAGAAACATTCGCAACTTTTTCTATTCTTCAGTATGCCCATCTATTTTGAGAGTAGTGCTCATAGTCAAGAATCGTTGCAAATGCTTGTTAGCATCCTCATTTACCCTTCCAGAAAAAGATCTCTTCTCCAACTGAGTGACGGTGCTCGGATGGAGCTGAAAATTTGGAACATTAACGGGTTGGTTGACAATGGTCAATCTTCCCCCTGGTGCATTTGTCCCTCCATAATCCCCTAGCAATCTCTCTTGAGGTGGATTCATTGCCTCGTCTTCTGACTCTGAGCTAGAGTGTATTGAATTCCTATCTTCTTCCTCGGCCAGTCTTGCTTGCTTTGCTCCTCTTTGCCGAGCGCGAAGGGTTCTTTCTATTTCTGCGTCAAAAAGATATTCTGCTGAGGCCTGACCTCGCATAAAATATTAGACACAAAATTAGTTCTAATACAATGTAATATAAAATGAATAAATGAATAGAAAATTTTTAATTGCAGAGCAATAAAATTTCAAACAAACTAAGAGTAAATCAGTATTTTGGGCAGTCCCCGACAACGGCGCCAAAAACTTGATCGGAAAAATAGCAAGTGTACTATTTTCGCCGATGTAGTTATAATGAGTTTCCCCAAGTATCGATCTCGAGGACTGCGTAGTAAATACCTATTCGTTCTCTTAATTTAAATGAACAAAAACAATGGTTGGGTTGATTTTAACACTTTCAATTATGCTTGTAACAAGTAATGACTGGTGAAATATAATGTGAATGAAGCTAGGGTGAGTGGTTGATTTAACAAAACTATGATCCGAATTCAGATTTCCTCATTGCATATGAAAACTATCAATTACCTATCTCTAGATTGTTCTTCCTTAAGTCCTTAATGAAGACAACTATTAAAACCCTAATCTTTATTCAAATGTCCATTCAAACAAACCTTGGTTTTAACCATGAAAATATCGAGAATTCAAGTGATTAAAAGAGAGTTCCTAGTCCTAGGTTAGACTCCTAATAACCTAATTGTGTAGAAACCTTAACAATCACAGTCCTGCCAATTGTTAGTCATAGGTCAACATGTATTTGTTCAATGCATGATCATAAGAACGCTACACAATTAAATTGAAATATAAAAACATGCATTAAGGAAATCAAGTATCCGAATTCATACAATGATCAAATCAGGACCACCCCCCTAGCCTTGGGGGGTTTAGCCTCTCATAGTATTAAAAGAAAACATCCAATAAGAGTTAAACATTACAAAGAATAATGATGACTTTGATCTTCAATGGTGGCTGCCCTTGAATCTCGCCGTCTCTGAATTACTCTCTGTAGCTTTCTCCTTCCTGATAGTTCTTTCGTCATTTCCAAAGTAGGTTTTCCTCATCTCCAATTCCTTCTAATAGTCTCTTCTCTAATCTCCTTTAGGCAAAAGTCAGAAGTACCCTTAATGACCATAACGAGCTCCAAAAATAAGAAAACTCAAGTTTCCACACGCTATCATCAACACGGGCCGTGTTGATGAACACGGGTGCCCGTGTTGATCTCTAAATCAATAAGCCATGCTCCAGACCATTCAACACGGGTCGTGTTGATGAACACGGGTGCCCGTGTTGATCCACTGTTTTGTATAGTTTTTCCACTTTCCACTTGCTTTTCAACACGGGCCGTGTTGATGAACACGGGTGCCCGTGTTGATCCACTGTTTTGTGTAGTTTTTTTTCGCTTTCCACTTGCCTTTCAACACGGGCCGTGTTGATGAACACGGGCGCCCGTGTTGACCTCTGAAATCTTCAAAATCTTCAACTCTCAGCCTTCCGAGGTGCTTATCGTCCTGCCATAAGTTCCTTCTATCGCATGCATTAACCTGAAACACTGACTGAGACTACCCAACAAAAGCATAAAACAAATACTTTTAAAGACACTTAAACTCAAAAATGCACAACAAGACTAAAATAACCAGAACACATTAACTTCCTTAAAAGCAACTAAAAACGACCACAGATGTTACCAGATTGATGAATTTATGCCGAATAGAACACAGAAACTTACTAGAAATGGTGACTGATCACTTGCTAGTCCAAATCCAACAACCTCGCTTACTCGCTAATCAATTCAATGCTCGGTATCTAAACCATGTTGCGTCAAATTTATGCATAAGATGCCAACCGTAAAACAACTTGGTTAATCCTCAGCTTCACAATTACTCCGAATGGATAAGTTCAAAGCGTACACCTATCAGGATATCTCGCAACATCAACCTCATCAACTCAAAAAATCATTCATTCATTCTTGATTGATCAACGTCCATATATTCACTTGTGAAACTTTGACGAATACACTTGACTTCAACGAAGTCTTCCCTTATAACAATTCAATTCTCAAAATTTGTATTAAGTAATCGCTAACCTCGCACCGTCGTAACAATCAATACACAGGCTTCTTATTCGAAACACCTTTCACAACTTTCAATCTTCCAAAGTGGTAATTCAAACAAAACACTCTCTCAAGAATTCCACCCATCAACGTTGTCTCATACCCCTGACCTACAACACAGGTCGGACTTAGAACCATAACATCCTTTTTATGGGATCCAACATGAACACCGACACGACAGACTTTAGTCACAATAGAACACCTTCCTTTATAAAATATCAATTATCTTACGGTACCCGTGGCTACCAAACCATCACAAAATTCCTTACCGTTAAGACTTATCTTAGTCGTAATCTAATAATCCACCGCGACCATTAGTATCTGATAACACGAATTTATATAACATATTTGACGTAATTTTCATAGATAATGTTACTATTTTTATTTAATTATTCTGTTTTATTTCTGTATTACGTTGGTATTTCTTTTGTTTCAGGTATTTGTATTAGATAAAGATAAATTGAGCAAAGAAAGAAAATCGAGGAAAAATCGGATTAAAAAGCCAAAGAAATGAAGCAAGGGGGGTGATATAGCAAAAATGAGGAGTTGAGAAGAAGGAAATAATTATAAAAGGCCAAAAGACTAAACCCAACACGCGTGGCCCAGCAAGCCAATCCCAAGACGCGCGTCCCACTTGCCATATCATGTGAGACGGTCGTCTCACTTTCCCCACTCAGCAGGAGGTGCCCGCCTCCCATTCAGGGACCCGCGTCTTCACTTTTGGAGACCCACGTCTCCTAATCCTTTGATGAAGTGAGACCCACGTCTTACACTTCCTTCTTCAAGTGCAGGCGTCCGTCCCACGTTCTGACAGTTTTATACACGATCACCATTGGCTTTTTGTACAAGATTGAGAAACGGGAAGATACGAAATCAACTATAAATACAAGTTCAAGTCACAGAGCAAGGGTCGGCATTTTTTACCGAACAACCGTTATTAAGTTTTTTTTTATTCGCATTTCTAATTTCTTTTCAGTTTTGTATTTCTATTTTATTTTCCATTTCAGTTTTCTTTGTTTAGATTTTATTTTAGTCTTAAGCTTATATAATTTTCTCACAACAAGTTCTTCGTCAGAAATTGTTGTGTATTTTCCACTGATCTAACCTCACGTTAAATCTAGTACTTTTTATTCCTTGTCATATTTTTCTTTCAATTCAAGAAGTCTTCGAGCAGATCCAACCGACTTGTGGTGGAGTGCTCGTTTATTTCGAAGAACAAGATTAATTCCAGTATTCTTATTTCCAGGTTTTTAATATAATTATTTTATTTTATTTAAAATACTATTGCCTGATATTATTTATTTGATTGTGGAAATGTTTAAATATATTGAAGCGTATTATTTCTGATATTAGTATGTAAATTAATCGAACCAAAGGAATCCGAAATAAACTGGCATAATATTACGTTGTTAAAAATATTCTTTCTGACTTAGATATCTAATTTAATTTATTAAAAGGTTTAGAAGCCAACAGAGCGAAAGTTTGAGGTTAATAAACTAGACTAAGGTTAGAAACCAACAGAGCGAGAGTTTGAGGTTTTAAATTGGATAATGGATACTAGGTATTGATTTTAAAGACTGCGAAAGCATTTTAAAACTGATTAAACCTCATTTATTTTCAAAAAGTGTTTTTAAATTCGGCGATATAGCGAGAGCATACGTTAGGATTTAATTACATGATCTGATTCAATAGAGCGAGAGTTTGAGATAGGATTTTTAGATGAATATTGTTTGCTGAAAAGACTTTTTATCAACTTGAGAAACAAACCAGTGGAATTTCGGATCCCCTAAGTTAGATGAATTACATACCGATATCCGTTTAATTTATATTTTTCCTTAACCATTATCTTAAAGAATTATTCTCCTTAGCTGTATACCGTAACTTAGGATAACAATAGATCGATTTATAGTCTCTGTGGGTTCGATATCTTTTTAAAACTACGCGATAGGACTGTGCACTTGCAGTCTCCCGATTAATAGACGATAAAGTAACGATCAAGTTTTTGGCGCCGTTGCCGGGGACTATTTAAGTCGATATTGTAACTCTGGTGTTACACTGTATAGACTAAGGCACCTTTTACTTTATTTACTATGTATAACCCAAATTTTTCCTACGCCCATTATCAATATTTTGAGGAATCACAAGAATCCCATAGATCCGACCTTGAAATACTGATGGAAGATTTCAATGCTTCACAAACCTACTCTTACCCAAACTACCTCCAAAACTACCAATACCCACATTTTGAGGAACCACAAGAAACTTATAATTTCAACCAAACTTATCCTCAACCCAATTCTCTCTATAATTGCCAAACCCAATATTTTGAAGAATCACCAGAATCATATAAATCTGATATCAAAATATTGATGAAAAATTTTAATGAAACATCTAGGATGATAGAACGCTTCGGGGAAACGCAAAAAGAGACTTTAACTTACTTTCAAGACTCTGAAGAATCACAAGATTTTAATTTTGAAACATCAATGGAAGATTCCGATAAGATAATAACTAACTCTAGGTTAGAGTCTATGATTGAGCACTTTGTAGAGACACAAACTATCCAAAATGAAGATGTAAGAAAACAAAGTCTTCAAAATAATGAAACCCTTAGCCAACTAACCATTGTGGTTGACTCTCTCACGACTCACAACATGGCCTTAGAGACTCAAATCTCCCAACTCGAACAAAACCTTCTAGGACCTTTACCCGGGGAAGATGTGGATGTTGAAACAACCATTATAGAAAAACTATTTGAAAATCTAGAGAGTGATGATGAGTTTGAAGAGAGTGATAGTATGGCCAAAGAGAGTTCTGACGAGAAAATAGTGGAGATTGAGAAAAATTCACCAACACTGTTCGAAAAGGATGTTGTAAACGAGGTAGAAAAGGAAGCGCATATTGTTATCCCAAATCACTACACCCCACTGATTCCTTTCCCAACATTTTTTATGGAAACTCCGGTAGACTCCCAATTTAAAACGCATGTTGCGGTATTGAAAAATATCCACACTACTTCACCACTATTTGAAGTCTTGTATGTAACTTTTTATATTAAATTTAAAATAATAATCATAATAATTATTAAATTATTTAAAAAATATAATAAAAAGATTAAATATAACAAACTAATTAGTAACAAACATTACTTTTTGTAAGAGTCAAATTTTAATTGAAAGAAGAATATTAAGAACACTATAATAAACAATTATCTTTTTTGAATGAAATGCATGTGAATCTCTTATTTTAAATAAAAATTCTATAAAATTTTACCACATAAAAGAATAAAAGTAAAGAAAAAGTTTAAAAGAGAGAGTTCTTATAGATAGTACAATGAAAATTTTAAAGTTAAGATGTCAAACTAAAAATCTAGATGGGAATGAACATATTGAATTGTCAACTGCTTGGAGTTATCGACATTAATTAAGCTGTACAGCAAGAACTTGGTTCACATACTTGTTTGGATATTAGCCACTAGATTTCCAACTATTGTCATCATTAATTAAGCTGTACGACTAGACTTTGGTTCATCTTCCTTACATATTTTGTTTCTATAACATACTACTAGTACACTAGATTTTCAATTATAGTTGTTACCGTTAATTGCATCGACGTTTAACATAGTAAATGACATCTTTCCAACATTAACTATTAAGTTGTACCACTTGAATGGTACTGTATAACGTTCTATGATTTGTCGTTTAAAAATGATTATTTGTCGGCTCTAGTACGTTATAAAGAAATAAGTATAAAATATTTGTAACGAGTATGATTTGTAACTTATTTCTTTATAACGTTTTATGATTTCTTCAGATATAAAATATTTCTTTATTAAATTTTAAAATTTTTCATAATGAGTATAATTAAATATAAATTTTTTAAATATAAATTTTTAACTATTAAATTATAATAATTTTGTAGTGACTAAAATATATATATTTTTAATAGAGATTAAAATAAAAATTAAATATTTATAAGGACCAAAAATATTTTAACCTTAATTATAATAAACTACTTTGAATTTAATATCATATTTATACAAATAGAAAATTTTCAATAAACTAATAGTTTATTATTCAATTAATTAATTTTAATATTTTTCATAAATTATGGACGTGACAAATATTTTTTTAAATTATTTAAAAAAATTTAAAAACAAATTATTTGACACCCTAAAACTTAAAGCTAGAATTCCTATTTAAATTCCTTTAAAGGTCGACACGTGTTATAAAGTTGTACAACTTAATTAATGATGGAAAGTGATCATTTATATGTTAGAGGTCGATGCAATTAATGGTAACTATAATTGAAGATCTAGTGTATGTTATCGAAACAAAATACATAAGGTAGATGAACCAAAGTCTAGTCGTACAGCTTAACAGATGATGATATCTCCATGCAATTATTGAAAACTGTATCGAATAGTTCCCAAATTCAAAGGGAGGTGAACATATTTTTACATCTTCATCCCTATCTAGATTTTTTAATTTGTACTCTTAACATTCTCACTTGCATTCTTGAGTTTTTCACCAATGTACTATATTTTTTCTAAAATATCATATCTTCTCCATTTATTATTAAACTATCATATTTTTAAACAAAATATTTTTTGTTACGGCCCAATATTTTCTCCATTTATTCTTCTTCTATGCTTCTCTT
This sequence comes from Vicia sativa, assembly GCA_021764765.1. NCBI lineage: Eukaryota > Viridiplantae > Streptophyta > Magnoliopsida > Fabales > Fabaceae > Vicia > Vicia sativa. The sequence goes on along the minus strand of CM038794.1, from coordinate 75,010,190 downwards.
CTTCCTTAATGTTTATCTCAATATTTAACAAAACTGATTATGTTGATTAATAAAATTAAAACTGTTTTTAATGAATCAATTTGTAATATTAATTAAATAAGAGATTAAAGTGATTTCATATTCATGATTTGTAATTTCTTATTGTACTATTGGATTTTCAATATATTATTACCTTTGTACAATTAACACTTATTCTCTCATATGTGCATACTATTTTTTTACACCATAGATACATAATTTATAATGTATACAATTTTTGATTTATTCATTTGAGTAATCATTTATTTCAACTCTCATTCAACATCATGGTAACAACAATTTGAACTGTCAATTAAAATGATTAATTGTTTGATTGAATTAATCACATTGCAAATTTACTAACTAATTGGTTAATTGACTTAATCAAATTTGCAATTTTTATGTAAATTAACACTTATTCTCTCCTACGTTATTAACGTTTGCAATTTTATTTATAATTTTGAAGTCAACTAAACATACAAGTCCCATACATTAACAATTTTCACCATCCATATACTTATTTTTCACTCACTTTTATTTTCTTTCTCAATTTCTAACACTCCCACTATATCAATTTCATGCCTTCACGTCCGCCATAACAGCACCTCCAAATCACAATCTTTTAATTTTTAAAGAGACTATTGTTGTTGCCGTTGAAAGAAGAACATATTTTCTCTGTTAAGCATAGAGAAAATAAAAATGTATTCATGACTCTCATGTTTCCTTTTTATTTTTAAATTCAATATCTCATGATTTTTACTGTAGCTGCGTTAATATGTATTCTTATTTTACTTCCTATACATTATATTAATTTAGTAGGGATGTGTTTGTTTCAAGGATTAAAAATATAATACCGAAAATATTATTTTTGAAAACATTATTCTTGAGAATTTTATTCCCATCTATGTATTTGGTGACACAATTGAATTTCTTTAGAATATTTATAAAATATATTAATTTAAAATATAAAATATAAAATAAATGAGTTAAATTATTTGGGAGAGAAAAGTTATGAGTGGTTATTTATTTTATTATTCTAATGGGAATGTAAGATTCCTATCCTATAACATTGGGAATAGAAAATGATAAAACCATGTATAAAATAAATTTCTGAAAATAAATAATTCTTACGTATAATTTTGAAAAATTCAAAATAAACATTATAAAATATTACGGCATGTATTTTTGAGAATAAATGTGCAATCCATGAAACAAACTCCCTAAAATTTAGGTTAACTTTTTGTTTTGTTTAAAGTTGCAATAGTTGACCAATTTGATCTATTTTAAAAAATAGCAATGCCCTGTGGAATTTTACTAACTTATTTGGTTACGTTGTTTCAATTGAATACTTGTTATAGAAATACATAAATATTTTATTTTTTCTATTATTTAAATATTAGAATATTACTCCTAAATGTTAAATTTAATGTTTAATGAACTAATAAGTTTTTAATTTTTTAATATGTAAAATATTATTTATTTGTTCTAATAATGAGACCAAATTAAAATTAATTCATGCTTTAATTAACTCGAAATAAGAGAATTGCATGTAATTTCTCCTGAGTAATCGAGAAGCTTAGCGTACGTTTTATCTGAGTGATTGCTCACAAATATTTTTCATAAATGCATATGAAAAATGAGTGAATGCACACTATTCGTTTGAGAGATGGAAGGCTTATTGCATGTTTTGTCGCCTCTATTATTCTCTTCCGCACCTAAAAACAACCAACCAACAAAACTACAAACTACAGTGACTCTAACTTTTCTCATCGTTTAATGAGAACTACGTAGGCACAAGAATGCGAAGACAAGTTCAATAACATAGAAATTAACATTTTCTCTCTTTAAATATTTTTTTGGTAATATTAAGTAAATAAATAAAATCAAGTAGAAATAATTAGCATGCAACCAAACCATAGAAAATATGTTAAACTCCAGCTTAGAGAAGGTTCTCATTGAGTACAACAGAAGTGAGGGGTGACTAACATCTTTCCCTCACTTAACCGACTCCCGAACTCATATTCGGTTGCGATGAATGTCATATCCTTTCGTTTATGTTGGCATTAATTTTTGGTAAAACTAGGATATGACAATGTCTTGACTGATGTCATGACATTCAGAGTTGAAGATAAATTCTGCATGAGAAGGATGTTTAAGTACATTTCGTAGGCTGGAAGCATCTTGTCTTTGGAATTCTGAAGATTGGTCCGGTGTTATGACATTCGTGTGACATTCTTCGCTGCAGAATCTTTTTTCGAGAGTTTTCGTGAAGTTTGTTGAAATTTTTATTATGTTTTATGTTATTAGATTACATGCTCACGTGGCTAATTGGTTAATCTTAGTTAAACCTAAATTGGTTGTTAAAAAGACGAAGTCTTTAGGAGTAATTAAGTGAACCCTAGCTATTATTATGGAAGCCCAAAACTGAAGTTACAGGACTGCTTCTATAAAAAGAATAGAACCCTTACTCTGCTGCTGCGCCTCTGGACTGTATTGAAGATTTAGCAGATTGTAATTTGTGTAATTCTAGTTACTCTTGTGAGCCAAGCAATTATCAATTGATAAGTGCCTTGGACTAGGATTTGGTTGTAAGGGTTGTTTATCAATCAAAGCTTTGAAGCACGAGTGTTGTGTCTCTTGATTAAAGCTTTGAAGCGAAATCAAGTTTGTTATTGAAGAGTGTCTTCACAATTCAATTAATCAATAGGTTGATATCACTGCTGTGATTGAGGGGGAGTGAGTAGGAACTCAGGTCTAAGTAGGACTTATATTGAAGTTGCATTGGGTAGGTTTTAAGTGAAGGAGATAAACTGGTTGGTTTATTCCTGAATTAATTCTACTAATAGTGAATTTCCTCCCTGGCTCGGTAGCCCCCAGATGTAGGTGTAGTTACACACTGAACTGGGTAAATAATTTATTGTGTTCTTTACTGCTGTTTAAATTTACTGTGTGAATTGTTAACAGAGTGTCAGATACTGTGTCATAACATTCTCTGTGACATCACGTATCTGCTGCCAGGAATTTCAATTGGCATCAGAGCAGGCACCCTGCCTGTTATTTCTGGGTGAGATCTAGGGATAATAGTTTCTAGCGTTATGGACAAGGAAGGAGGATTTGGAAATAGACCACCCATACTGGATGGATCTAATTATGATTACTGGAAACCTCGTATGGTTGCCTTTTTGAGGTCAATGGACATTAAAGCTTGGAGAGCTTCTGACAAAGGATGGAAACATCCTACCAAGCTTGAGAAAGATGGGACTACTAGTCTGAAACCTAAGGAAGAATGGAGCAAAGAAGAAGAAGAGCTAGCACTGGGCAACTCTAAAGCTTTGAATGCCTTATTCAATGGAATTGAAAGAAATATCTTCAGACTAGTACATCAATGTGAACTGGCCAAGGATGTTTGGGACACTCTCAAAACTACTCATGAGGGGACATCCAAGGTGAAGATGTCAAGACTTCAGATGCTCACTACCAAATTTGAGAATCTGTGAAGATGAAGGAAGATGAGACCATTCATGAGTTTCACATGAATATCTTGGAGATTGCCAACACCTCAGGAGCATTGGGAGAAAAGATGTCAGAAGAAAAGCTGGTGAGAAAGATTCTCAGATCCTTGCCTAAAAGGTTTGCAATGAAAGTGACTACTATAGAGGAAGCTCAGGATATCTGCACCTTGAAGGTTGAAGAACTTATTGGATCTCTTCAGACATTTGAGATGGGGATCAGTGAGAATGTTGACAAGAAGAATAAGAGCATAGCCCTTGTATCCAATACTGAAGAGGAATGCAAGGAGGATGATGAAGAGAAGATATTTGAAGCTATAACTATGCTTGGAAGACAGTTCAACAAACTCATCAAGAGAATTGATCCAAAGTCAAGGTCCAATGTCAAGAACATTCCATCTGACATTAGCAGAACTTATGACTCCAGCAGAAGATCCAAGTCAGAAGAAAAAGTGAGTCAGAGCAGAGGAATCCAGTGTCATGGATGTGACGGATATGGGCATATTAGAGCCGAATGTCCTACCTGTCATACCCCAATTTTTGACCTAATATACCACCTTACATTTGCATCATTTCACCATTAACAGTTCAGAACAGAATTAATCGGGTGTGGTGTCTACAGGTCAAAATTAGGGTTTCATCAAATTTTCATCTGATTCAAGAGGAAATCAACTAGGTTTTGAGTGTTACTCACTTCATTTGATCTATCTTGATCAAATCATCAACCTCTGATCTTCAGATATCCAACTTTTCTCATTGATCTATCGAGGATCGACCAATTAGGGTTTTGATCGAGGATGAGTAATCTCTGATTTCCTGATCAATGAATGACTTTTTTAGTTGGAGATTGATCTTCATATCTTAAATACAACATGTTGACCTAATTTCTGGATTCAAAACATCACAGAAGTTCACAGACTTCATCAGTCAATTTCTGAATCATCTGATGAAATTTCATCTGCACTGAAAAGTCAAACTTTGACTTTTGGTCAACTTTTTCAAGACAAAACTTTTTCCAACATCAAAATACTTCAAATGATCCATCATGATCATAAAAAAATCAAGAAATTTGGAAAAGTCAACAAAAAGTCAAAATTTTCAACACTTAGAAAATTTTTCAAGTGTTAGAATTTCTTACTTTTTCCAAACTTCATGGCATTTTTTCACATAGTTCCACTTTGAATTGGAAAAAACTCAAAACATGAAAGTTGTAGCCCTTGAAACAAGCATTCCAAAATGTCCAAGAACTCTCAAATCCATGGAGTCTAGCCATACTTTTGATTTTGAAACTTAGAGCTCAAAAATCCATAATTTTCAAGTTCAAAGTTCAAAATTATAGGTCATTTTTGCATTTTCTTCTTCTAGAACATATGCCACCTTGCAAAGATAAGCTAGAGCTGATAAAAATCAGTTGGATGTAATTATGATGGATAAGATCAAAGTTGAGAATTAACCATGGTTAAAAGGAAGCTTCCTTTTGCATTTAATGCAAAAATGACTTCCTTGCCCTCTAAGGCAAGTTGAAACTACCAAAGCTAAACTTTCTCACTTATTTTTCAGAACTTGTGGCCTATAAATAGAGGTCTTGTTTTCAATTTCAAACCACACCAAAGCCATGCAAGAACATGCTTTCTCTCTTCTTTCTTAAAATTCAAGAAACATAGTGTAATTGGAGAAAACTTGCATTTTTGAAAACTTGTGAAAAACTTTGAGTAATTTGGTGTCTAACATGTTCTAATATCAATATGAAACTTGTTTGAAACATAAAATCAATACAAGCTAAGCTGAAAATCAGCTTTTACATTTCATGTCCATAAGCTTGCCAAAACTGCCTTATCATTCAAATTTGGACTTTGGCTCGAGCAACTTGAGTTTTGATCATCCAAACATCATCAACATACATCATAGAGATGATGCAGACCATTAACAACAATCTGTAACACCTCTAACCACGATTTCCAGTTTCACTTTGAGCTGTATGCAGGTCGACTTGGTCAGAGCAATCCAAGCAAACTCATGATGTGCAGACCATCCTCACACCTTCCATAAGAGCCGTTGATGCTACAGGGATCATTAAAATTCAACTGGAAACGCTCTAACACAGAATTCGATCTCAGCTTGAACAGGTAAGAGCTCGAACTTCAAACTCCATGATTCTTTGATTCCAGTCAAAAAAAATCTTGGCCATTTTGTTTCTGCACTATCCACGATCAATAACCCTCAATCAATTGACAAAATCATCAACCATACACGATTTCAATTAGATTTTTCAGTTTTAGGGTTCTTCGTGTTCTTCAGAAATTTAATCATTCTGGGCTTAAAATAAATGAAATTAAAGAACACCATAATGTTCCTGGGCTTGAAACGAGCAAGATTGATGTTTACATCTTTTAATTTCATCAAGAAACGAAGATTCTAGGATTGATTGAAGGATTGAGATGAAGAACAAGCTTTGCTGTTTTTGAATTCAAATATTCGCTTTAAAATATATTTAGTTGGTTTAATCACAATACACGGATGTATTGCATGTTGCCAGCTCACTCTTAAGTCACTTATACTATGCCTTGCCTAACAGGTCCCGGGTTCGAGTAGCCTTGGGACCTTTTTGCCAAACTTTTTAATTTTTCATTCATATTTTTTGCAAACTTTGACTTTTTCAAAACCCAATCAAAAATCCTCATTTTGAGGTGATTTTTTGTACACTTGTCAATTAATGTATCTATTTTATGATAGTGCAAAAATTTTCAGAAAAAACTTTCATCTGATTATATTTTGATCGAGCCGAAAACGGTACTTTTGAGTACTTTTCAAAACACCTTTAAAGGTGATTTTTTCAAACTTTTGAAGCCCGATTCTTTTCAAAACTTCTTATAAGTAAACTTCACATTTCAAAAACACTTTCAAATAATATTCTTCAAAAATTTTCATCAAAACTTACATTTTTTCCATGATCGATCCGATTTAAACGATAAAACCGAATTCGTTTTCTTTCAAATTTCTTAACCGATCATGGGCCTCCCTTACGGTGTAAGTCCCAACATTCTTTATGTACATACATATTTTTCTTGTACATATCAAATTCTTTTCATATACATACAAATTTTTATCTGTACATAATACAGATACTTTTTACAGACAAACTTCGATCGTTTGTTTCCGTTTCGTCTGTATATACACTGTATACCATTGGTATTGAAAGGAGCATTATTCCCGGTGAAACTGCTTTTAAAACCAATGGGCCACCCTTATGGTGTAAGTCCCAACCCTCCTATGTACATCCACAATTCCTTGTAAATAAAGACTCGTTCGTGTACATATTTACTTTCTTGTACACATTCAAACTTGTAAATAATCAAGTTACGCTCGTTTTAAACGTTCGTTTCACATACACTTGTTTATATTTCCTTCATAAACTCTTGTAAATAAACTTTATATGCATTTTTTATATTTCCTTCATAAACTCCTGTGAATACATATCACACACACACACACACACACACTTGTTTATACAACTATCTAGTTATAACATAACAACTAGTCTAACCAATAGGTTCCCACAGTTTAGCCTTCTCTTGGGGCTTTATACAAGATAACTCATCCCCACAGTATAGCCTCCTCTTGGGCTTTGTACAAGGTAACTCATTCATCTGAGTTCAACCTCCTCTTAGGCTTCATATAAGAAAACTCATTCATCTGAGTTTAGCCTCCGCTTAGGCTTCATATAAGACAACACTCCCCTGTTGAGTCAGCCTCCTCTTGGGCTTCGTTCAAAAGAACTCCTCATTGAGTTTAGCCTTCTCTTGGGCATCATACAATGAAAGAGACCAGGAAATCTCTTAACAGCCTCCTATTGGGCTTCCAATACAAAGAATCACCCGCGATAAGATAGAACCCTGAGAGTATAATTTCCCGTTGAAATTGCTCTTAATTCCAAAAGGATGGTTTCCCAGCGAAATCCCTTTTAAAGACAAAACCAGCCATACCCTATAGCTTCCTCTTGAGCTTCATACAAGGACCCTCGATGACCCTCGGAATGCCTCCTCTTGGGCTTACAATACAAGGACCCATGGGCTTCTTAAAAGCATCCCTTTAATACAATCAATTTCTCCTCGAGATTTAGACGTTTATCATCTCTATGGAAGAAGTATCTCATCTATCACATCACATACAATCAAAAACTTTTCAAACTATTTTCAAACAAAAACATCTCTTAATCGTAAGTGGTAACGCTTGTACACTCAAGCAAAACACCCAATGCTTACAATTAATAGATCCAATCATCTTTTTTTTCAAAACATCTTTCTTAAACATGTAAGTGGTAACGCTTGTACACTCAAGCAAAACACCTCTAACTTACGATGAAGGATTTAATCAATCAAACCTTTCAAAATGTATGTGATGAAATAGATTAGATACATTTTTTCATTAAGATGACATTTGTCTTTGTCTTAATAACATCCCGTTGCTTCCACTAGCATAAGTGGGAACTACGATTGCTCTGACTTTCTCAACATCCCTTTGAGAATACGTAGGCACAAGGTCTCATCCTTGGCGAGCAAATTTCTTTCTCCCTCAAACCAAACAAACAATAGATCCCTGTAGATCCTAGCTACAAATGCTCTGATTCCCACTAGGGGATATGTATGCAGAAGATCCCAATGATCTTTGCGAGCACAATAATAACAAACACTAGGATCCCACATAATTTATCCTTCTTAAAATCCCGAAGGAGAAACTTTCCCAATCATAGAAATAGCAATTAAAGCACACAAACATATCAAACATATTCATATATAAAGCTATAGATAACTATATATATTTAGGGTGCTCCATCTATTCCCTTTATATAACAAACCCCCTTACCCGGAATCTCCCCAATGCGTTACGTCTAGTTTGCGCTAGTCGCGATGCATATCAAAAATCAATTGAGGGTATTAGCAGCTTTCCCCTTTTTCATAATCATAATTTCTTGTGTTGAAAATAATAAAGCTTGATGCTCGAGGCATCTTTATAAATAAATCAAAAGAGTAAATCGTTTTGGCGGAGGATCCGAATTCGATTCGATTCTCTAGCGCGTCATTTTTAACGCAACAGAAAAATGGCGACTACTGGGAGTACATCAAAATTTTGATTTTCAAAAAAATGTGACTCGCTCAAGAGCACCAAGCTTTTGTTTTCAAAAGAAAAAAAGGGTTAAGCTTTCATATGTGCATATGTTTGTTTTTCTTTATTGTGTGTTTTCGATTTCATCGATGGAAAGAAATCCTAACCGGATTTAAGAAACATTTTAAGATCTAGGTGGGGTATAGTCCTATTAACTTGTGAGAAGTCTCGATTACGGAGTTAATTTGAGATCCCTCTCATGGAGGTTGTCTTGGGGTATTTGTGTTTAGCAAGTATTTGCGAAGACATTTTGCTTTCAAGGGAACTTGCGGTGGTGGTGTAGAACACATAACCCATCCTGGCCATTTAGGATGTAGTGCAGAAATTATTCGGGCGTAAGCCTAGAATAATTGTCATGCGAGACTACGATCAAGCGAGTTTTTCTTGAAAAATATTATTGGACTTCGAGTATTCAACAAATCCGATAATATTTCAAAGAGAAGCGTTGAGCCTGTATTATCAGTAGAACCCGTTTCACAGATGAATAAGCCCTTAGAACTTACCCACGTTGATTCTTATCGTTGGCCTCATGCTCGTGACTTCGAACGCTTGACCGTGTGTATAACTACTAACCATGTTTGTAGCATTCATGCATTCATTCAAAAACTTCATTCCTCTTCCCATTTCCAAAGAATTTAGAGATTTTTCTTTGTAAATATTTTAGGTTAGAGTGATGGATGTCAGAGGAAGATTCACCAAGAGGTAAAGTTTTATGATTCCTGACGTAGAAAAGTTGAAAGAGTTAGCATCCTTGGTAGAAGATCCCTCGGATTTCAGAAAACGCTATGGAACTCTTTTAACTATTCTGAACACTAACATTGGTGAAGGACTTCTCAAAACTTTCGTTCAGTTTTACGATCCATTCTATTGCTGTTTCACTTTCCCTGATTATCAGTTGATGCCTACTTTGGAAGAGTATGCACACATCCTAGGTATCTCAGTATCAGACAAAGTTCCTTTCAATGGTTTGGAAGCCATTCCCAAGTCACCAGTCATTGCAACAATGACTCACTTAAAGAAATCTGAAATAGACAAAAACCTAACTACCAAAGGAAAACTCTTAGGACTAACTTCAAAGTTCCTAATGGAGAAGGCTCTTAAGTTCTCTGAAGCCGGTAGTATGGTAGCTTTTGAAGCTATTCTAGCTTTGCTCATCTATGTATTGGTGTTGTTTCCCAATATCCCAAGTTTCGTTGATATCAACGCCATAAGGATCTTTCTGATTGGAAATCCCGTTCCCACTCTGCTTGGTGATGTGTACTTCTCCATTCATCATAGGAATCGTCAAGGAGATGGAACTATCGTATGCTGTGTACCTCTGTTCTTTAAATGTATTGTATCGCACTTGCCTAAATCTCCTATCTTCCGTGAAAACAAAGACGATTGGGATTGGTCTAGAAGACTCATGTCTCTTACGAATGACGATATCCATTGGTATACCTTGGCAGACAATGAGATGGAAATCATTGAGAGCTGTGGAGAATTTGCCAACGTACCTCTCATTGGTACGAAAGGAGGAATCAACTACAACCCATTCCTGGCGAGACGTCAACTCGGATACCCAAACTCTAGTAAACCTCTTGGATTTACAGTAGAGAGTTACTGCTATCATGAGGGAGAGGATTCCCAAGGTTTGAAAGCTAGGATGATCAGAGCTTGGCATCACATATGAAGGAAAGAAAAAGGGAAAGCAAAGAATTGTGTAGCCATGGAAATCTACACTTCTTGGGTAAAGAAACGAGCAAAGGAATTCTGAATGCCTTACGCTTATGAAGAACCTATGTTCTCAACAGCTTCCAAATCAACAATTTTTCCCGTCGAGACTATGGGAGAATACCAAGAAGCTTTGGCCAAGATGAGACTTGAGAAAGAAGCTTTGGAAGACAAATTCCTTAAGATTGATCTCGAGAATGAGAAGCTCAAGAAGCAGGTCAAAGATCATGAAAAGACGCTTTATTTCCAGGATGAATGGCTCATGGAGAAAGATGAGAAGATTCGTCAGAAAGATAACGCGATCAAAAGATACATCAAAGAAAGGAAAAGAAAGCTTGAGGAAATGACAACCAGCGATCCCGCTCCCGACGAGTGGAAGAAAGTCATCAGCAAGCTTAAAGCCGAGAAAGTTGAACTGAAAGCTCACTATGGAAAGGAAATCCTGAAGTTGAAGCTACATCAAGCCTTTGGATCTTCATCCGACGAGGACGATTAGTTAGTTTAGATTGTAATTTTTATCATATATTTTATCATTTGTGTGTGCAATGCTCAAAAACAATTGTTGTAATCTTCTTTCAATAATTAATAAAATAAGCGTTTTCCATCCAAATATTTGCCAGAAATTTCTCTTTTAGCGTAAATTCTTTGGAAATATTTCTTTACATTCATAATCATGCATCATAATTTGCATTTTGGGTCTATTGTCTAGAGTCTGATCTTTTGGACTTTTCTAAATAGAAAAGGAAAAGATCGTCAAGCTGTCGCGTCTTAGAGTTTCTCGATCACGCCCACAGCCAACTCGAACATACAATACACGTTCAAAAAGAAGAAAAGTAATGGAAGGATTTGGGCAAGAAAATGTTGAGCTTCATAGCACAGTAACGACACTGCAAGAAGAGGTAGAGAGACTCACTTCTTTGGTCAACTCATTGGCAGCAGCGCAGAGTCAGCAAGCGACATTGAGCAGTCAAAATCAAACAGCGATTTCAGAGGTCACTACTACTCCAGTTTCAACTATTGCAGCCAGTAGTTCACCCTTCAGTATGCCAGAAGGCTATCCATGGGGCATGCCTTTCAATTTCGGCATCGGATTTCGCCAACCGACTTCTCAAGTACAAACAACCACTCTTGAAGTACCTACTTTGCAGAACTCGACACTTACTCCGCAACGTCGAGTAACTCTTCCGCAAGTAACCATGACGGTTTCTCAACCAATCATGACGAACTCAACTTCCGTAGTGCACACTACTGCAGAAGAAGAAGTTCACCACAGTCTGAGCGATAACACAAATCATCGTGGTCCGATGGAGAATCTCCAGGAACAGCTCCTCAAAATGCAGCTTGAGATTAAAACAATTCGTGGTAAGGAATTGTTTGGGAAGAATGCCCATGATTTGTGCTTAGTTCCTCGCGTAAGGATACCTGCAAAATTCAAAGTCCCTGACTTTGAAAAGTACAAAGGGAATTCCTGTCCACAGAGTCATCTTACGATGTATGCCAGGAAGATGTCTACGTACAACGATAATCACCAGTTGTTAATCCATTACTTCCCGGATAGTCTCACCGGTGCCACACTAAAGTGGTACATGGGGTTAGAAAGCGCGAATATCCAAACATTCAATGACTTAGGTGAAGCCTTCGTACAGCAATATAAGTTCAACTTGGATATGGCCCCGGATCGGGATCAACTCTGCTCCATGTCTCAAAAGAAGAGAGAGACATTCAAAGAATACGCTCAACGATGGAGGGAAATTGCTGCCTAAGTCAACCCACCATTAGAAGAGAAGGAGATGACCAAGGTTTTCTTAAACACTCTTGGCTCATTCTACTACGAACGAATGATCGCTAGCGCTCCCGGAGACTTCACCGAGATGGTAAGCATGGGAATGCGGCTAGAGGAAGGAGTTCGAACAGGACGCCTGACCAGAGAGATAGGAACTTCTAGTGGAACTAAGAAGGTTGGAACCAGTTTTCCAAAGAAAAAAGAACATGACATAGGAATGGTATCCCGGTGGAAACCACGAAGGAATGTCAGCCGACAACAACAGGTAGCTGCCATAGCACCCGCTGTTAACGCAAGTCCAAATAAAGGAATTGCTCCGCAGTTCCAACAAACTCAACAGCCTCGTCAACAGGCTCAGCAGTTCAATAATCAAAAGAGTGCGCCTCGGGTCTCGCAATTCGACCCGATTCCAATGACGTACACAGAACTATACCCTGCACTGATAGAAAAGAATCTTATACAGACAAGGTCACCACCTCCGGTCCCAGAAAAATTGTCGTGGTGGTACAAAGCGGATGCATCTTGCCCTTTTCACCAAGGGGCATCAGGACATGATCTTGAACATTGCATAGCGCTAAAGGCTGAAGTACAGAGATTAGTAAGGTCTAATCTTCTTTCCTTTAGAAATACAAATCCAAACGTGCAAGCAAATCCACTTCCCAATCACCATGGACATACAGTGAATCTGATATTAAGGAATACGGATCGGTATCTCGTCACAGATGTGAATCTGATCAGAGGAAACTTGGTGCATCTCGATGATACATACAGTACAATGGGCGCCTTCACTAAACACAATTACGCAGCTTGCAACATCTGCTTCAAGGATCTCCGAGGATGCCCCACCATAAGAGCAGACATTCAACGACTGCTAGACATTGGTGACATACAGATCTACAGAAACAGAGATGACTATGATGTGAATACAATAGGGCATTTTCCGTATGAGCTTTTTGTCTCAGATATCATCTCGGAAAATCCCGAAGTAAACGTTATTATCCCCTGTTTCAATGTACCCAAGCTTGTGGAAATAGAATACAATGGTTCAAGTGTTCCAAGGTCCCCTTTGGTAATTTGCCTACCCGGTCCTATTTCATACAATTCTAGCAAAGTAATTCCCTGTCAATACAATGCAACTCTGATAGAGGATGGGAAGGAGAAACCCATGCCAACTTTTCCAGCTAATGTCAATATAACTGAGATTGGACGAGTAACACGAAGTGGACGAGTACATACTCCGTTGCCACCAAGACCGTCTGTTGTTCCTGTTATCAGACAAAATCCAGTTAATACACCATCCGAAAATCCCACGAGGATTCCCGCTGTTAATCCAAGCACAAATGTTGGTCCGCCTGATAGAACCAACGTCAACGCAGATTTTGATGAGATATTGAAGTTAATTAAGAAAAGCGAGTACTGAGTCGTGGATCAGCTGATGCAGACTCCCTCCAAGATTTCGATACTATCTCTACTTTTGAACTCTGAAGCTCACCGAGAAGCTTTAATGAAAGTACTAGATCAAGCTTATGTAGATCACGACGTGACTACATACCAGTTTGGAGGTATTGTGAGCAACATAACAGCTTGTAATAATCTAAGTTTCAGTGATGAGGAACTTCCAGATGAAGGGAAAGATCACAATTTGGCTCTACATATCTCGATGATTTGTCAATCAGATTCCCTGTCCAATGTATTAGTAGATACCGGTTCATCCTTAAACGTAATGCCGAAAACGACTCTCGCTCGTTTAGCTTACAAAGAAACACCAATGAAGTTCAATGACATAGTGGTAAGAGCCTTTGACGGGTCAAGGAAGTCAGTTATTGGGGAAGTCGATCTCCCGATGACAATTGGTCCGCATACTTTCCAAATCACTTTCCAGGTCATGGATGTGCCAGTTGCTTACAGTTGTCTACTAGGAAGACCATGGATCCACAAGGTAGGAGCAGTGACATCCACTCTCCATCAAAAACTGAAATTCACAGTAAATGGGAAGCTAGTAACCATCATCGGTGAACAAGATTTACTAATAAGCCATTTGTCCAGTTTTTCTTTCATCACAGCCAACGACGTTGAAGGGACGCATCCCCCAGGACATCTGTTAGAAGATGAATCTACTAGCAAAAACAGATCATCTATCTCTTCTTATAAAGAAGCAGCACAGATAGTAAAAGATGGCAATGCTGAAGGTTGGGGACAAGTAATCAAACCTGTCAACAACGAGACAAAGGCCGGACTCGGGTTTGCACTCGTATTCTCCAAAGACAAGCAAAAGGATGAAGCACTTCGTCCGATCGAAGGAGTATTCCACAGTGGGGGTTTCGTAAACCCTATTCTTCAAAAGGTTAACGTTATTACCATTGAAGGTGATGAAGACAATCTCTCTGGATCTGAAGAATGGAGCACTTATCTAAATAGCCCTGAATATACGTCTCAAGAAGAATCGTACGTGCCGTACTATCCTCCGACTGATCAATTCAGAGGCATGTCCTTGCAAAAGAACGAAAATCTGCCTGTCCCTTCTAAAGTTTGGGGTACCTTGGGAGAACCAAGCGGCAAATTTGACTATATGGTGAAATACACTACGCCAGAAAGTTCAAAAATCAGGATCGAAGATATCCAACCTACTGGATGGGGTGATTCTTTTGAGTATCCTAGTCAATCAGAGGAAGTGTACTCATCTTCCCGATCTAATCAACCAATCGAGGTTCCGAATGAAGATCTCTGCTTTAATGCGCCTGTGGAATTTGTTAAACCAGATTTTGACTATCACTACATCAACGTAATTACTGAAGACCAGGGATACGATTCGGGATACGAATTGGAAAGTGTCGCCGACAATGAGTCTCTTCACTCAAAAGATTGGAGGGTACATCCCTAGAATTCCACGCAAAGGCCAACAGAAAATACATATGCTGTATCCTATACTTCCCGATCTATTCATCAAACCGAAGAAGATCGCTTTAGCAGCGCAAAAGGCAAGGCCCATCGTCCAGAGTCTTCCAAGCCTGCTCGACCAACGACCAAAGTCTACTCGTTAAACCAAGCGGAAAACTACCCGAGTACCTTGACTTCCAAGGAGTTCGCCACTACTAGAAACCTGTTGAAGTTCGGACTAATGTTCCTAGTTCTAAGTAGTTTATCTTTGCTTTTGTTTTGAACTCTCGCTCCGCCCAAAGCGAAGAGATGTTTAATAGGGTTTAGCTTTTAAATAATTTCTCTTTGTCTTGCCCCAGACAAATGAGTTTGTATTTTAGGGCCCTGTTTCATATTGTGAATCATAAATAAAACGCGTTGTTTTGATTCCATACTTGGGTGTTTGTTTTTTTTTTTATCTTTTTCTTGGAAATGATAATCCTAAAAAACACAATAAAAATCTTCAAAAAATAAAAATTAAAATAAAAATAAAACTTTAATCTGCATACACTTTCACATTAACTTTTTTGGAAAAAAATGAAAAAAAGGAAAAGTTAATTAATCAAACATAAATCAAATATGCAGATTAACAGATGGACAAATCCATTGAACGCAATAACTCTACGCTCTCTCCCAACTTTGAAATCCCCAGTGAAGTCGCCGAGGAAGAAGTTGAAGAAGAGATCCCTGATGAGATTTCTCGACTGCTTAAGCACGAGAAAAGAATCATTCAACCTCACAAAGAGCCTCTGGAAGCAATTAACTTGGGTTCTGAGGAAGACAAAAAAGAAGTAAATATCGGAGCTTTACTCAACAGCAACGTCAAGAGTAAACTGATAGATCTTCTCAAAGAATATGTTGATGTGTTCGCTTGGTCCTACCAGGACATGCCACGTTTAGATACCAGCATCGTGGAGCATCACTTGCCATTAAGACCGGAGTGTCCACCAGTTAAACAAAAATTGAGAAGAGTTCACCCTGAAATGGCCGACAAAATCAAAAAGGAAGTTCAAAAGCAGCTCGACGCAGGTTTCCTCGTCACTTCTGAGTATCCTCAATGGCTAGCCAACATAGTGTCGATCTCCAAGAAAGACGGAAAGGTCAGGATGTGTGTTGACTACCGGGATTTGAACAAAGCAAGTCCAAAAGATGATTTCCCACAACCGCATATCGACATGCTAGTGGATAGCACTGCAAAGTTCAACATCTTTTCCTTCATGGACGGTTTCTCTGGCTACAATCAGATCAGAATGGCTCCTGAAGACATGGAGAAAACATCTTTCATCACGCCATGGGGCACGTTTTGCTACAAAGTAATGCCGTTTGGATTAAAGAATGCAGGCGCAACTTACCAGAGGGCAATGACTACTCTCTTTCATGACATGATGCACAAGGAGATTGAAGTCTATGTAGATGACATGATAGCAAAGTCTGACACTGAAGAAGAGCATATAGAATATCTCTTGAAGTTGTTTCAGCGACTAAGGAAATTTCATTGAATCCTAACAAATGCACCTTTGGGGTAAGATCCGAAAACTCCTAGGTTTCATCACAACAAAGAGGTATTGAAGTTGACCGACAAAGTCAAGGCTATTCAAGAAATGCCTACGCCACATACGAAAAGCAAGTAAGAGGATTTCGACGATTGAATTACATCTCCGATTTATTTCAAATGACCGCTACTAGGGCCGATATTCAAGCTCCGCAAAAATCAAGAGGTTGTGTGGATGTAAGATTGCCAAAAAGCGCTTGACAAGATTAAGGAATACTTGTCGAACCACCGATATTGATTCCTCCAATGAAGGAAGACCATTAATCATGTACCTTACCATGCTAGAAGATTCCATGGGCTTCGTGCTTGGACAGCAAGATGAAACCAGTAAGAAAGAGCATGCCATCTACTACCTGAGTAAAAAATTCACAGACTGTGAAACTTGTTACTCCATGCTCGAGAAAACATGTTGTGCTTTGGTGTGGGCTTCAAAACGTCTCCGCCACTACATGATCAATCACACGACTTGGTTAATCTCCAAAATGGATCCGATCAAGTACGTCTTTGAAAAGCCTGCCTTAATAGGAAGAACTGCTCGATGGTAGATGTTATTATCTGAATATGACATCCAGTACCGTGCTCAAAAAGCGGTCAAAGGAAGCATTCTCGCCGATCACTTGGCTTATCAACCGATCAACGAATACCAATCTCTCAAATTCGACTTCCCTGACGAGGATGTTATGTACTTAAAGATGAAAGATTGTGACGAACCGCTACCTGAAGAAGGTCCTGATCCAGAATCTAGATGGGGCTTAATCTTTGATGGAGCAGTTAATGTTTTTGGTAATGGAATTGGGGCAGTCATCATCACTCCCGAGGGTTCTCATATCCCGTTTTCCGCCAGATTGCTATTTGATTGCACCAACAACATCGCAGAATATGAAGCTTGTATCATGGGTATCGAAGAAGCCATCGACTTGAGGATCAAGATCCTTGACATATATGGAGATTCAGCCCTTGTAATCAACCAAATCAAAGACAAGTATGAAACCCATCATCTTGGTTTGATTCCCTACAGATATTATGCAAGACTATTGTTGAATTTCTTCAACAAAGTTGAACTGCATCATATCCCTCGAGATCAGAATCGAATGGCAGACGCCTTGGCTACTCTATCTTCCATGTTCAGAGTCAATGATTGGAACGATATGCCTAAGATCCGTATCAGACGCCTTGAAAGACCTGCATATGTATTTGCAACTGAAGCAGTCTTCGACGATAAACCGTGGTTCCATGACATCAAACGTTTCCTTCAAACACGAGAGTACCCGCTTGGGGCATAGTATAAAGACAGGAAAACTCTAAGGAGGCTTTCTAGAAATTTCTTCCTGAATAAAGATGTGCTATACAAAAGAAACTTCGACATGGTTCTGCTCAGATGCGTCGATACACATGAAGAAGACACAATCATCCATGAAGTGCATGAAGGATCCTTTGGAACCCATTCAAATGGGCACGCGATGTCCAGAAATTTTTTGAGAGCAGGATACTATTGGATAACAATGGAATCTGATTGCTGTAAACACGTCAAAAGATGTCACAAGTGCCAGATCTACGCAAATAAGATCCATGTGCCTCCAACTCTACTCAACATTCTCTCCTCTCCGTTGTCTTTCTCCATGTGGGGCATTGACATGATCGGGATGATCGAACCAAAAGCGTCCAACGGACATTGTTTCATTCTAGTGGCTATTGATTACTTCACCAAATGGGTCGAAGCAGCATCTTACTCCAACATCACAAGACAAGTGGTTGTGAGGTTCATCAAGAACAACCTCATCTGCCGATATGGAGTTCCAAGCAATATCATTACAGACAATGGATCAAACTTGAACAACAAAATGATGAAAGAACTGTGTGAGGAATTCAAGATTGAGCATCATAACTCATCTCCTTACCGGCCAAAGATGAACGGCGCCGTTGAAGCTGCCAACAAGAACATCAAAAAGATCGTCCAGAAGATGGTCATCACTTACAAAGACTGGCACAAACTGCTGTCATTTGCTCTACATGGGTATCGTACTTCCGTAAGCACTTCAACAGGGGCAACTCCTTTTTCTCTAGTATACGGCATGGAAGCAGTGCTCCCCGTAGAGGTAGAGATTCCGTCAATGAGAGTACTCATAGAAACTAAGTTATCTAAAGCCGAATGGTGTCAAAGCAGATACGACCAGCTGAATTTAATCGAAGAAAAGCGCCTGACCGCTCTGTGTCATGGACAACTATATCAAAAAAGGATGAAGAAAGCTTTCGACAAAAAGGTCCGACCTCGTGAATTCCGAGAAGGTGACCTCATGCTTAAAAAGATTCTGTCTTTTCAACCAGATTCTAGGGGCAAATGGACTCCTAATTACGAAGGCCCATACATCACAAAAGAAGCTTTTCTCGGTGCTATGACTCTCACAACCATGGACGGTGTTGAACTCCCATCCCGTGAATGCCGATGTACCAAGAAATACTTTGTCTAAAAACAAAATAGCTCGCTAAGTTGAAAATCCAAAAAGGGCTTAGGCAAAATGAGCGCCTCGTGGACCTAAAACTCAAAAGGTGGTCTGTGCAAAAATTAGAGACAATAAACAGAAATTATCCTGATAGATTGAAAACCTGAAAAGGCGATCTAAGTAAAAATAAGGATACAAAAAAATGACAAAGTAACTGCAATCAGTCTGTACTCCGTCAATCAAGAGTCTTCCATCAACGGATCTGCAATCAAATCTTCTGAAGCAACAAGCACAGTTGGAATTCAAAGTTGTTAGGGATAATAGCGATTATTTGCTTTCAATATAGCCTTTTCCCAATAAATTATCATTTCCAACTTTTGTAAATAGCTCATGAAATCATGCCTTCAGCTGATTACCATTCTATCAATAAATTTGAGCCTTGTGCCCTTTTGTTTGCAATTTTTGCTTTATTCTATTTTGCAAAATAACGCTTTTATTGTTGAAAATCACTTTTTGAAACTAAAAAGGTTTTAAATGAATTTTTACTTCAAATTTTTGAAATAAAAGTGAAATGTTTCTTTGAACTATGAACACAGAAAGAACTTCAACAGTTTTCTCCCTAAGTGTTTCGATCTCAGAAAGATAGAACAACTGCTACAGAAGTTTTCTTCTCCTCAGCAGAGATCATCAAAGGACGGTATTCTTATCCAAAAAGAATTCCCAACAAAGTTGCCAATGAAATGCCTTTTTCAGAAAGTTTAAAGCATGCAACTCAGATTCTTCATCAGTGAACGTCTACACCATGACTGCAGATTTTGCTGAGTATTGTTCGAACTGTGACGTAGTCCTTTTCCCCCAAATACCTCTTTATTGTCTTGTCAAGTATTGTCAGCATGCATATGACATTCATAACATTCATACATAATAGCATCATTAATGCATTCCTGCATTCCTTAATGTTCGCTTCCATATCACTGGTTTAGATTGCATTTACTCATGTGGGTATGTCATATCTCCAGTAGATTATTCCCCAAACAGAAAAATACATTTTTTCTCTTATTCCCCGGCGGAGATCATCCCTCATTAGGGACAATGTCTTGATTGACTGTTTCTTTCCAGTTCATTCCTAGATAGAACCTCGTCTCTAAGCAACAGAACAATAAGCAATATTCTCATCATCTGAGCTGCTTATTTCCTTTTCATCTTGAAACTGATCATAAAATTTTGGTTCTTCTCAACAAGTTCAAATCATGACAGTTCAAAAATTTCCACAGTTGTCTTTCTGTCTAAAAGGAAACATGTGTCGTTCAATCAAAATGCCCGCATCTTCTCAAGAGAGAGATCCTCGGCAAGAGTGTATCCGTGAAAATAGGAACTCGTTTGAGATCTGTTTCCATTATTAACTGTTGTTCACAAGGCTGAATACTCAGTAATGTATCTCAAGATTTACCTTGTTATAGTTATCACTTCGCTAATAATTGGTAATATCTTCAAAATGCGTTTGAGATCTGTTTCCATCATTTGTCTGTTATTCACAAGGCTGAATACTCAGTACATTTTTCAAAGATTTACCTTGTTATAGTTATCACTTCGTTGATAATTGGTAATATCTTCAGAATTCATTACCATGAACCATCACAAGGCCGATAATTGGTAATATCATCTTCGCTTACCTTAAACATTGTCACAAGGCTGACAAAAGGTAATCTCTTTGTTTCCCAAAGCAAAACAGATATTCACATGTTTTGTGAATCTCTTTTTCCCCAGCGAGACATATTGCTTGTTTCCCAACAAACAGGATCCTCTTTTCTTAAACAGATCGAGTCATCCTCACAAATGTTTCCCCACCATGTCATTTCTTTGATATCTTTTGGGTGAATCTTCTTACAATCATTTTGCATCATTTTCCGCATTTTTGGTATCTTAGGTCCAAAATTTGCGTATTCTGATATTTAAGTCTCTTCACACCTATCAAAATGAAGATATTCATCTTCATATCTCAGGTTAAAGAAACTTAAATAGGGGCATCTATCATACCCCAATTTTTGACCTAATATACCACCTTACATTTGCATCATTTCACCATTAACAGTTCAGAACAGAATTAATCGGGTGTGGTGTCTACAGGTCAAAATTAGGGTTTCATAAAATTTTCATCTGATTCAAGAGTCAATCAAC
Organism: Vicia sativa; assembly: GCA_021764765.1. Taxonomy (NCBI): domain Eukaryota; kingdom Viridiplantae; phylum Streptophyta; class Magnoliopsida; order Fabales; family Fabaceae; genus Vicia; species Vicia sativa. The sequence goes on along the minus strand of CM038794.1, from coordinate 74,988,917 downwards.
TAGGGTTTGAGTGTTACTCACTTCATTTGATCTATCTTGATCAAATCATCAACCTCTGATCTTCAGATATCCAACTTTTCTCATTGATCTATCGAGGATCGACCAATTAGGGTTTTGATCGAGGATGAGTAATCTCTGATTTCCTGATCAATGAATGACTTTTTTAGTTGGAGATTGATCTTCATATCTTAAATACAACATGTTGACCTAATTTCTGGATTCAAAACATCACAGAAGTTCACAGACTTCATCAGTCAATTTCTGAATCATCTGATGAAATTTCATTTGCACTGAAAAGTCAAACTTTGACTTTTGGTCAACGTTTTCAAGACAAAACTTTTTCCAACATCAAAATACTTCAAATGATCCATCATGATCATAAAAAAATCAAGAAATTTGGAAAAGTCAACAAAAAGTCAAAATTTTCAACACTTAGAAAAATTTTCAAGTGTTAGAATTTCTTACTTTTTCCAAACTTCATGGCATTTTTTCACATAGTTCCACTTTGAATTGGAAAAAACTCAAAACATGAAAGTTGTAGACCTTGAAACAAGCTTTCCAAAATGTCCAATAACTCTCAAATACATGGAGTCTAGCCATACTTTTGAGTTTTAAACTTAGAGCTCCAAAATCCATAATTTCCAAGTTCAAAGTTCAAAATTATAGGTCATTTTTGCATTTTCTTCTTCTAGAACATATGCCACCTTGCAAAGATAAGCTAGAGCTGATAAAAATCAGTTGGATGTAATTATGATGGATAAGATCAAAGTTGAGAATTAACCATGGTTAAAAGGAAGCTTCCTTTTGCATTTAATGCAAAAATGACTTCCTTGCCCTCTAAGGCAAGTTGAAACTACCAAAGCTAAACTTTCTCACTTATTTTTCAGAACTTGTGGCCTATAAATAGAGGTCTTGTTTTCAATTTCAAACCACACCAAAGCCATGCAAGAACATGCTTTCTCTCTTCTTTCTTAAAATTCAAGAAACATAGTGTAATTGGAGAAAACTTGCATTTTTGAAAACTTGTGAAAAACTTTGAGTAATTTGGTGTCTAACATGTTCTAATATCAATATGAAACTTGTTTGAAACATAAAATCAATACAAGCTAAGCTGAAAATCAGCTTTTACATTTCATGTCCATAAGCTTGCCAAAACTGCCTTATCATTCAAATTTGGACTTTGGCTCGAGCAACTTGAGTTTTGATCATCCAAACATCATCAACATACATCATAGAGATGATGCAGACCATTAACAACAATCTGTAACACCTCTAACCATGATTTCCAGTTTCACTTTGAGCTGTATGCAGGTCGACTTGGTCAGAGCATTCCAAGCAAACTCATGATGTGCAGACCATCCTCACACCTTCCATAAGAGCCGTTGATGTTACAGGGATCATTAAAACTCAACTGGAAACGCTCTAACACAGAATTCGATCTCAGCTTGAACAGGTAAGAGCTCGAACGTCAAACTCCATGATTCTTTGATTCCAGTTAAAAAAAATCTTGGCCATTTTGTTTCTGCACTATCCACGATCAATAACCCTCAATCAATTGACAAAATCATCAACCATACACGATTTCAATTAGAGTTTTCAATTTTAGGGTTCTTCGTGTTCTTCAGAAATTTAATCATTCTGGGCTTAAAATAAATGAAATTAAAGAACACCATAATGTTCCTGGGCTTGAAACGAGCAAGATTGATGTTTACATCTTTTAATTTCATCAAGAAACGAAGATTCTAGGATTGATTGAAGGATTGGAGATGAAGAACAAGCTTGCGCGCGTTTTTTGAATTCAAATATTCAGTTTAAAATATATTTAGTTGGTTTAATCACAATACACGGATGTATTGCCGCCCCAGCGGTTGCCAGCTCACTCTTAAGTCACTTATACTATGCCTTGCCTAACAGGTCCCGGGTTCGAGTAGCCTTGGGACCTTTTTGCCAAACTTTTTAATTTTTCATTCCTATTTTTTACAAACTTTGACTTTTTCAAAACCCAATCAAAACTCCTCATTTTGAGGTGATTTTTTGTACACTTGTCAATTAATGTATCTATTTTATGATAGTGCAAAAATTTTCAGAAAAAACTTTCATCTGATTATATTTTGATCGAGCCGAAAACGGTACTTTTGAGTACTTTTCAAAACACCTTTAAAGGTGATTTTTTCAAACTTTCGAAGCCCGATTCTTTTCAAAACTTCTTATAAGTAAACTTCACATTTCAAAAACACTTTCAAATAATATTCTTCAAAAATTTTCATCAAAACTTACATTTTTTCCATGATCGATCCGATTTAAACGATAAAACCGAATTCGTTTTCTTTCAAATTTCTTAACCGATCATGGGCCTCCCTTACGGTGTAAGTCCCAACATTCTTTATGTACATACATATTTTTCTTGTACATATCAAATTCTTTTCATATACATACAAATTTTTATCTGTACATAATACAGATACTTTTTACAGACAAACTTCGATCGTTTGTTTCCGTTTCGTCTGTATATACACTGTATACCATTGGTATTGAAAGGAGCATTAATCCCGGTAAAACTGCTTTTAAAACCAATGGGCCACCCTTATGGTGTAAGTCCTACCCTCCTATGTACATCCACAATTCCTTGTACATAAAGACTCGTTCGTGTACATATTTACTTTCTTGTACACATTCAAACTTGTAAATAATCAAGTTACGCTCGTTTTAAACGTTCGTTTCACATACACTTGTTTATATTTCCTTCATAAACTCTTGTAAATAAAATTTATATGCATTGTTTATATTTCCTTCATAAACTCCTGTGAATACATATCACACACACACACACACACACTTGTTTATACAACTGTCTAGTTATAACATAACAACTAGTCTAAGCAATAGGTTCCCACAGTTTAGCCTTCTCTTGGGGCTTTATACAAGATAACTCATCCCCACAGTATAGCCTCCTCTTGGGCTTTGTACAAGGTAACTCATTCATATGAGTTCAGCCTCCTCTTAGGCTTCATATAAGAAAACTCATTCATCTGAGTTTAGCCTCCGCTTAGGCTTCGTATAAGACAACACTCCACTGTTGAGTCACCCCTCTTGGGCTTCGCTCAAAAGAACTCCTCATTGAGTTTAGCCTTCTCTTGGGCATCATACAATGAAAGAGACCAGAAATCTCTTAACCTCCTATTGGGCTTCCAATACAAAGAATCACCCGCGATAAGATAGAACCCTGAGAGTATAATTTCTCGGTGAAATTTCTCTTAATTCCAAAAGGATGGTTTCCCGGTGAAATCCCTTTTAAAGACAAAACCAGCCATACCCTATAGCTTCCTCTTGAGCTTCATACAAGGACCCTCGATGACCCTCGATGACCCTCAGAATGCCTCCTCTTGGGCTTACAATACAAGGACCCATGGGCTTCTTAAAAGCATCCCTTTAATACAATCAATTTCTTCTCGAGATTTAGACATTTATCATTTCTATGGAAGAAGTATCTCATCTATCACATCACATACAATCAAAAACTTTTCAAACTATTTTCAAACAAAAACATCTCTTAATCGTAAGTGGTAACGCTTGTACACTCAAGCAAAACAACCAATGCTTACAATTAATAGATTCAATCATCTTTTTTTTCAAAACATCTTTCTTAAACATGTAAGTGGTAACGCTTGTACACTCAAGCAAAACACCTATAACTTACGATGAAAGATTTAATCAATCAAACCTTTCAAAATGTATGTGATGAAATAGATTAGATACATTTTTTCATTAAGATGACATTTGTCTTTGTCTTAATAACATCCCGTTGCTTCCACTAGCATAAGTGGGAACTACGATTGCTCTGACTTTCTCAACATCCCTTTGAGAATACGTAGGCACAAGGTCTCATCCTTGGCGAGCAAATTTCTTTCTCCCTCAAACCAAACAAACAATAGATCCCTGTAGATCCTAGCTATAAATGCTCTGATTCCCACTAGGCGATATGTATGTAGAAGATCTCAATGATCTTTGCGAGCACAATAATAACAAACACTAGGATCCCACATAATTTATCCTTCTTAAAATCCCGAAGGAGAAACTTTCCCAATCATAGAAATAGCAATTAAAGCACACAAACATATCAAACATATTCATATATAAAGCTATAGATAACTATATATATTTAGGGTGCTCCATCTATTCCCTTTATATAACAAACCCCCTTACCCGGAATCTCCCCAATGCGTTACGTCTAGTTTGCGCTAGTCGTGATGCATATCAAAAATCAATTAAGGGTATTAGCAGCTTTCCCCTTTTTCATAATCATAATTTCTTGTGTTGAAAATAATAAAGCTTGATGCTCGCGGCATCTTTATAAATAAATCAAAAGAGTAAATCGTTTCGAGCCAGAGGATCTGAATTCCGATTCGATTCTCTAGCGCGTCACTTTTTAACGCGAACACTACCTTTCTAAAGAAACAAAAGAAAGGAATGGTTGTCACTTGGTCTGATGGTGATTCAGGAAGTGAATCTGAAGAAGAATCTGCCAAACTTGTCACTGCTCTCTCTGGAGTGTGCAATTATGGAAATGATTCTAGTGATGAGGAAGTGACATTTGAAGAGCTTGCTGAAACTTACAAGAAGCTGTGTATCAGAAGTGGTGAAGTATGTCAGCAAAATGAGAAACAGAAAAAGCTGATTGTGAAGTTGGAGGAAGAGAATGTGAAGTTGGAGGCTGAGAAGAAGGAAAACACTGTTACTATAAGCCACCTCAATAGTGAAATTATAGTATTGAACTCCAAACTTGATCAGATGTTTAAATCTGTCAAGATGCTGACATCTGGAACTGATAAGTTGGAAGAAATCCTTCAGCTTGGACAAAATGCAGGAAATATGCATGGTCTAGGATATGTGGCTGCAAAGAAACCTGCTGGTGACAAGAAGAAGAAGAGGCCTGGCAAACCAATGTCAAAGCAGATGTCACAACATAAGGCAGGAAATGTGTCTGGTTCAGGATATGTGGCTGCAAAGAAATTTGCTGATAACAAGAAGAAGAACAGACCTAATAAACCAATGTCAAAGCAAATGTCACAACATTGGGTTCAACATCAAGATCAGAGAAACATGAAGAAAAAGTTTCAAATATGGAGATGTCACTATTATGGAAGTTTTGGACACATAAAGCCTTTTTGCTATAGACTACATGGATATCCTAATCAGACTCCTTATGTCAAGCCTAAGATCAACAAGGTTCCATACACTCAGCAGTGGAAGAAGAGGACTACAGCTTTGATAGCTCACACTTCCCTTAGAGTTTCTGCAAAAGAAGACTGGTACGTTGACAGTGGTTGCTCTAGGCACATGAATGGAATCAAGAATCTCCTAAATGAAGTCATACCTCATACTACCAGTTATGTCACTTTTGGAGATGGAGCTAAAGGTGAAATCAAAGGAGTTGGAAACTTGGACTGCCCTGGAGTTTCAAACCTAAATGAGGTACTACTAGTGAAGGGTTTGACTGCCAACCTCATAAGTATCAGCCAACTGTGTGATTCAGCATTCAAGGTCAACTTTACCAAGTCTGAATGTATTGTGACCAATGAAAAACAAGAAGTTGTAATGAGAGGAGTCAGATCAAAAGATAACTGTTACTTGTGGGAGTCTGAGAACACTAACCTGTCCACTGTGTGTTCTACAGCCAAAGATGAAAAGGAAGTGAAACTGTGGCACCAAAAGCTTGGTAATTTGCATCTTAGAGGGATGAAAAAGATCATATCCATGGAGGCTGTAAGAGGGATTCCAAGACTGCATATTCATGAAGGAAGAATCTGCGGTGAATGTCAGGTTGGAAAGCAAACCAGAATATCACATCCAATGTCAAGACATCTGACCACCTCCAAGGTGCTGGAGCTATTTGTCATACCCCAAAATTTGCCCTCCATCTTCTCAAGACATTTCATACATCCATCCTCAAGGATTCCTCAAGAGTTGATCAGACAAACTCTCTCCTAGACAATCAACCCAAACTAGGGTTTGGTATTTCTCATATCAAGATGGACTTCTAACATCTCCAATGGTCAACATGCCTCCTCATATGCTTCAAAGATTCTCCATGTCAAGTTTCAAGCCTCACAAATCAAATTTCCTCAGACAATTGCTCAGATGGTTAAAAATCAATTGTGTTGGACAAAACGTCAACTGTGGTCAACATACAGTCAAACTTCATAATTTTTGGTCAACATCCTCATTTTCAAGTTACATTCACCATTTGATCAAGGTTTGATCATGATTCATCAAGAAAACTCAAGATTTGCTCAAAAGTCAAACTTTCTAAATTAGGGTTTCTAGGTGAAAAGTCAACTGAACTTTGACTGATCATAACTTCTACATACTTTCTTAGAAATTTTTCCACCACCTCTTGTTTTGAAGGAAATTCAATTCTCTACAACTTCATGTCTCACAAGAATGTTCAAAAAATGCTTCATTTGAGAGGTATGGCTCAAAACATTACAGGTCCTTTTCAAAGTCAACAAAAAGTCAACATTTTCTTTTGAAGATATATTAAGCATGGAAACTCCAATTGAGATGAGACCAAAAGGGTTGGTTAGAGGACTCTTAGAGCTTTCCAAGAAGTCCAAGAACACTCAAAAATGTGGAAAATTGAGAAAGATACACCATTCACAAGTTGGGCAATTTTGAAGAAGTGCACAAAGAGAGATGCTTCTAAAAATCAAAATTTTTGCAAATGGGCTTACTTTTTCTTCATCCAAACTTGTTCCTTATGCAATTAGGAATATACAAGCCCAATGCCACGAATTTTTATTTTATTTTTCTATTTAATTTGGAATTTATTCATTTAAATACAAATTAAATTCAAAAATAAAGTATAAAATCAAAATTAAATGCAAACTTGATTTTTCTCTTCCTTGAGATCCAAGCAACTCAATAAAGCCAAAAATTTCGAAATTTGGATTGATATGGCAAGATTTGATTGAAAATTGATCAAAAAATGAAAATTTGATTTTGTACAAAATCAAATTTGATTTGCATTGATTAGTGATTGATTCTTCCTCAAATCAACTCCAAATTCATCTACTATATATATTTAACACATGCCACATGAATTAGGGTAGAATTTTGACCTGAGAAACCCTATTGAGCTCAAAAACTCGCAACACAAGCAACTAGCAGCCTTGGATTTTGGTCGTTTCAATTGATTCCAAGCACTCAAACACGTTCCTTGATACCTCTTGAATCGATCCAGACCCTCACATTGCTCAAAACCATCAAGAATTGGAGAATCCGAATTCGGTTTGTTCAAGAAAATCTCAAAATCGTATTTCAATTATCATGCATTTTTAACTTGTTTTATCGTTGTTTTTGTGATTAGTGATGAGTTTGCAAGCGATCTGGGCAAGTTAATCGTGTTTCTATGGCCTGAAACTCGAATTTCCATGGCTAGGGTTCCTGAACTCGGTTTAGGGCTTTGCTTATTAGGATAAATTGGACCATGAGACTGTGACCATTGCATTCGGGATGACGTCCTGAATCGAACCATGGTCTTAGATATTATTTATATTATGCGTGCATGATTTTTGATTTAGCCAGGGACGTAGCGTCGAACAATGGCCGACGCTGGATTTTCAAAAATTCAAATCGGGGAAGACGAAGCTTGGCGCGGAGACGAGGCAATGGAAGGACGACGCGTGCTTGTAATCTATTCGTTCCAGCTTTCAAACACACATGCACGCTGGCTCAGTTGGTTAAGGCGCTTCCTGTTGATAGATGCTCTCCCATGTCCTAAGTTCGAACCTCACAGGGACCGGTTTTGATTTCTTTTTGCAAACTTCCATATTTTTCATATTTTCTTATTCTTTTAATATTTTCATGCATTTTAATTCTTTTCATAATTTTTATTCATGCATTAAAAATCATCAAAAATATTTTTCCTCTTGCATTTATTTTCATAAAATGTTTATTTAATTTATAAAATTAAAAAATATTATTTTGCATGCATATTTAATTTTATTCATAATTTAGCATTTAAATCACATTTAATTAGTTTTTAATTATTAAAATGCATCCAAAAAATCCCAAAAAATTATTTTAGCATATTTATGTTATTTCCGGCATTCCATATTTTTCTCATTCAAAAATTTGCATTTTTAATAACATTTTCCTCTTATTCGATTTCCTCGTATTTTCCGATTTCTCATCTTTTCACAGGTTATCCCGTTTCGGACGATTTCTTTTATCGTTTTCTTTTCATATTATTATGTAATTGCTTATGGGATGTAATAGTTTAATTAGGGCTTTTATTTTCCGCATTTTAAATTATGTATCTGCCCCAAAGCCATGTAATAGCGTAGGATTTTATCTTTCCGCATCTTTACATTCCCGGATTTTAATTTCCGCACCCTATAAACTGCTAGTAATTAGGCGTATGGCAAGATAAAATTGGACATAGATCACCATAATTTCAAGATAAAATATCCGAATCAACACACTTTTCACACATGCACCCTTAGGTAATTCTCTCGTTGCCTTTACGAATTCAAATGGTCATGTCCCTCGAACGTAGAGGTATTCTAGCACCGCTGCCTTCAAACAAATCATCATAGTCCCTTCGATACAAAGATCAAGACCCACGATGTCGCCTCCGAATACATGATCTTGACCCGATTGTCGCCACGAAAATGATGATAGTCCCTTCGAATGTGCTAGGATACTTCCTACAAGTTGCCTTCTATGACCATCCGATGTCCCTTGAATGTCCCGCTACATCCAACGAATGGAGTTACCTACCAACTAATGGTATGGATAACGCTATTCTAAAGGAACGAATAATACAAAACGACCAATTCGAGTAGGTAATAAGACTTTTAGTTGCTTGCTCAATCAAAATACTTTTCACACCTCACACTTTTTCAAAGTTCAAACTCTTTTCAAAACGAAACATTTCCAACACTTTGTATACATTCCTACATGAATCATTACAAAGTCAAAGCGAAATGCCTTTTCAAAACATTTTCAAACACACGTAAACACAAGTTTAAAGTGATCTAGAGCAACTAAGAGCCGTAGATAACTACGGATGGAAAGGGTGCTAATACCTTCCCTTTCATAACCTTCTCCCTTACTCGAATCTAACGAAGGTCTTTTTCGTACTTTTACCTTCCCTTAATTTGATAAAAGAAAAGTCGGTGGCGACTCTTGCTATCCGCACATTTGCGATACAAAACCTACAAAGTCGTTCACCGACATGTAATCGGCGACTACGGGAGACACCCTAAAGAGAGAATACCTTAGGGATTTCTAGATCATATTTACTTTTTGTTTGATTTGTATGCTTTATCTTTAAGGGTTGCTTGGGTATTATATTTGTGGGGATCCTACACCCGATCCGGTTTCCTTTTAGGTAAGTAGCAATAAATCGTCATGACCATTAGACGATATCGAAACGGTCAACATGATGGCTACGTTAGCGTGACACTTTGGATGTCCCGATACTCTTCATTCCCAAGTTGAGGATAGTATTTGGCTTCGGTGTCATCAAGCGCTAACTAAACTTTTAGAACCTTAATTGACCCATCTTAGCCATTAGAAGGTAGTGAGATGGCCGACTTTGGTGCGACTAAGGTTGGTTGATACTGATGCTACGCTCATTGAGATCGACTTTGGGATATTTTCGATCGACCACTTGGTAGTCGTATGAAATAAACGCCAGAAAGATCAATGATGTGAGATTCCTAGAACCCGTTACTATTATAGGACAGATGAACCAACTCAAACTTTTGGTGGGTAATCACCTATACCTCTTAAGCCTTAAACCTAGGCTCATTGTGTGAATTGTTTGTGTGTGCTAAACATGACATCATACGCATTGCATATCATTTCTAACTATCTCAAGGACCTAGGGATTTATCTTTGCTCTGTTTTGTAGGGATTATGGCTTCTAGAAAGACTATCCGAATCAACTTCATGGGTATACCTTCTCAGCTCAAAGAATTGGTTTCAGAGATTCTCGATCACCCCCAGTTCACCAAAAGACATGGTTATCTACTTGATTTGGTTATCTTTGGTTTTGAAGAAGATATGATGCATGTCCTATTCCAGTTCTTTGATCCGAAACACCATTGCTTTACATTCCCAGATTATCAGTTGGTTCCTACCTTGGAAGAGTTCTCCAAGCTACTTGGGATACCTATTCTTGACCAAATGCCATTCACCAGTCTAGAAAAGGTTCCTAGGTACGAAGACATCACATCCGCCTTACATCTTAAGCGCTCAGACATTGAAGCTAATTGGGAAACTAGAAGTGGAGTTAAGGGTTTACTTGCCAAGTTCTTAATTAAGAAAGCCCGAGAATTCCTCAAAGTTATGAGTTTCCATGCATTCGAAGACATTGTGGCCTTGCTAATCTATGGTTTGGTTGTATTCCCTAACTCGGATCAATTCATAGATGTCAACGCCATCAAGTTGTTTCTTACCCGTAATCCTGTGCCTACTTTGCTTGGAGACATCCTACATTCTCTCCACACTCGTACTACTAAGAGACAAGGAACTCTCATGTGTTGCATACCGTTACTTTCCAGGTGGTTTATTTCGCACCTTCCTCCATCAGTTTTGAAGAATGAGCAAAGGATGAAGTGGTCTCAAAGGTTAATGTCGCTCTCTCATTCACATTCATTGAGCGTTGTGGAGAATTCCCTAATGTACCACTGCTTGGTATAAGGGGAGGTATTACTTACAACCCTTCTTTAGCTCTACGTCAGTTTGGTTTTGCTCGAAGATATGGTCCACACGATATGCTTCTCCAAGACATTGTGTTCGACTACAACCACGATCTCCAGAATTACCGACGAAGGTTCATACACGCTTGGGGCATGGTAAAGAAGACTGACACCAAGACTTTGGGGCACCAGAATTCCATTCCTTGGGAACCTTACCTTAAATGGGTGCGAGCTCGAGCTCAAAACCTCATGATGCCATTCACGCCTGTTTTACCAGTAATTATGGAACCAGTTGCTATAGGTGACGTATCCTATATTGTTAGCCATCCTGACATGCCTACTGATTTTGAAGACTTGAAAAGATCTTGGATTCAGCTTAAAGAAGAAAGGGACACCTTTGAAGCTCAGTGTTATGCAAGTGAGAAGAAAGTGCTAGAGTTGACCAAGCTACTTCACGAGGAGCGAAGCATCAACGCCTACCTCGGCACCAAGAGGAAGCGCCCATGGGAGACTTAAAGCTTTAGGATTTATATGTTTTCTTTTATTGTTCTGAACTATCTCTTGTACTAAAAGAAAAAAGAATAATAAAGAAAGTACTAATAAATGTTTGTTCATTTCTTGTTTAACAAATTTAAATCTCTAAGGTCCTTGAAAACATTGCATAGCATCCGCATAAACATTGCATATCATAGCATAACATTGCATCACAGGTACATTGAAGATTGGTTTTCTCATTCTCTCGCTATTTATTTTAGTAGAAATGGCTCTCGAACAGTCTGTCAAAGATCTTCAGGCTCAGAATGCTCAGTTCCACCAGATGTTCACTAGCTTGGTCCAAGGCCAAGAAGATCTGAAGAAACTCATCAACAGAAAGAAGAAAGTTGTTGGTCTCCTCAACATGGGCAGACGCTACAAAGGTGGTCCTAAAGTGGTCAGTCGGATAGAACTCTCTGAAGGAAGTATCAAGAATGAAGGGAGTGACAAGGGTGATGGCGAAGGCAGTCAGCCTGAGCCTGAAAAAGACTATGATAATGGCCAGTACTCTGATGAAGATGACAAGTACAAGCAACTTGAAGACCGTCTGAATGCTGTAGAGAACCTGAAAATGTCCGGCTGAATTTTGATGATCTGAGTCTTGTCCCTGGTGTGGTGATTCCTCCCAAGTTCAAGGTTCCTACCTTTGCCAAGTATGATGGCATGTCTTGCCCTAAGCTGCATTTGAAGTCTTATGTTCAGAAGATCAACCCCCACACTGATGACAGAAGGTTGTGGATGCACTATTTTCAAGAGAGTTTGTCCGGAACTCAGTTGGAGTGGTATTATCAGCTAGAGAACGACCGTATCCGTACTTGGAGTGACTTGGCTGATGCTTTCTACAGACAGTATGAGTACTGTTCTTGCAGGAAAAACCTTAGTAGAATGATTTTAGGGATTTGGAAGCTTAAGTGTCGTAACTCAAGTTCCAAGCTTGTCAGTGTCTTGCTTATCCCGCCGGCGGGAGCCCCATTTATATCATTCCTTCTCTGAAGCTATCTCCTTCCTTCCGTAACTGCCTCAGCTCATTAACCATGGCTTTGAAAGCAAGGAGTTAGCTGTTACAGCTTTGTAATCATTCACCAGTAACGTCTCATAAAGATTCTAGGAACTCTTCATCTTCATAACGTCTATTCAACCATTCCTACTAGAGTAACTGCCGAGCTATACTTCGGGCCGAAACCGTCCTCGTGCCTCTGCCCGAGATCCAAGTCGGACTTAGATCTCCTCTCTGATGGTCGAGTCCCATCCCGGATCCTTGCATCCAGGCATCCATCTCGGCTGAGGATTTAGTGTATGATCAAGTACAATGTTGAATTGACACCCACTCGCATGCAACTACAAAGCATGTCTATGGGTCGTGATGAGAAGTTCAAGGAGTATGCTCAGAAATGGAGAGATCTAGCAGGCAGAGTTCAGCCACCCTTGTCCAATAGGGAATTGGCTGATATGTTTATGGGAACACTGACAGGCCCATTCTTCAATCATCTGATTGGAAACTCTTCAGCCGGATTCACCGAGCTGATACTGACAGGCGAACGCATTGAAGCTGGTATCAAGAGTGGAAAGATTCATGTAGAGTCATCTTCAAATGCTGCGAAGAGATATTTTGGTGGTAAGAAAGAAGTCAATGCTGTGTATGGCCAAAAGAGCCGAGCCAAGACCGACCGCGCTCAATCTTTGGGGGCAGTCGTGATCTCCAATCCTACATCAGCACAACCTCAGCGAGACAACGCGCGTAGCCAGAACGCGCCACGAAGGAAGTTTACGAAGATCAACATGCCATTGTCGCAAGCCTTGCAACACATGTTGAAAGCAGAACTGATTACCTTGAGGGATCCTCCTCAGAACATCAACACTTCCTCTCCGAGATACAATCCTAATGCTAAGTGTGCTTATCATTCCAACAGCCCAGGGCACGACACTGACAACTGTCGGGCTCTGAAGAACAAGATTCAAGATATGATCGAAGCTAAGCAGATTGAGTTTGACCCTCCTGTTGAGACTCCGAATGTTATCAACGTGCCTATGCCTAACCATGACAAAGGTTCCAATGTTGTTGGTGAGGATACTTACGTTTTCAACATAGATGACCTGACTATTCCTCTGATGACTGCTAAGAAGAATTTGCTGCAAGCCGGTGTCAATCCAGGATGCCCAGAGAATTGTCGTTGGTGCCCATCTGCACCTGATGGTTGTGCTTGGTTGAGAAGACGTGTTCAGTGCATGATGGACAACCGTGAGATACTATTTCTGAAACCACCTGCGCAGAAGCTGTGTGAGGATATGTCTAAATTGAAGATTGACAATGCGAATGAGACTGTACCATCTGTATGGGATACCTTGGGGCAGCCGAGTGGAAAGTATGATTACATGGTGAAGTACACTGTTCCTGAGAGCTACAAGATTCCTATTGAAGATGTTAAGGCAACCGGATGGAGTGACAATTTCCCAGAAGACTATGCTGATCCTGTGCCCAGGGTGGCACCTCTCATCATTACTTCTTCAAGACCAGTTCCATATTCCTCTGACAAGGCTATCCCTTGGAATTATGGAGCTGATGTTTACTATCATGGTGTCAAGCAAGACCCTCTGACCATTGAAGATCTTACAGTTGAAGCTGCTATTCCTGACATTGACAACATCACCGGATCAAGTAAAGTGACCAGAACCGGAAGAGTATTCTCTCCAGATATCTCTCCTCCAAAGACATCATGACTCCACTCATCCCGCCTATTCCCAAGCTAGAGGGAAAGAACCGTGACTCATCCCGCCATCCGTAAGTACCAAAGGAAGTTATCAAGACACCTCCAAACAAGAAATGGAGGAAATTCTAAAGATTATCAAGAGGAGTGACTACAATGTTGTGGAATGCTAGACAGACCATCCAAGATATCCATGCTTGCTCGCTTTGTGCTCCGAGGCTCATGCTAACGCCTTGGTGAAGTTTCAAGAATGCTCATGTACCGCAAGACACTACCATCGCCAGCTTGAAGTTTGTATTGCTGGCTGCCAACAACGGCTTAGGCTTCTCTCGATGTCGATTTGACTCACGAAAGAAGACAACAAAGCCTTGCACATCTCTCGTTGAATGCAAGGGCACCACATTGTCCCATGTTTTGGTGGATACCGCTCGCTCAATATCCTTCCAAGACTACTTTTGATCGACTTGATGTGAAGGGTTGGTTCTGAACCCATGATATAGTTGTGAGCTTTGATGGTTCCAAACAAACAAGATTGAGAGCTCATTCGCTCAGTAAAGTCGGTTCCCGACTTTTGACTCCATTTCTTTGTTATGGACATCCGTCCAGCTTACTCTTGCCTACTGGCGCTGGATACATGGGCGTTGTTACCTCTACCTACATCGTGTTTAATACCCGGTGAAAGGGAAGGTTGTTACAGATGTGGTGAAGAAGAATATATGGTCACCATCTACTGCTCCGCTATCTCGAGATGGAGGGTGAATTTTGAGACTCCCTATCAAGCTTTTGAAACAATTCCCAGTCATGCCTGACTCCCTCACCCCCGGTTACACCAGCTCCACCTAGGATGGCCTCGCTGAAAGATGCTCAAGCTGCTGTTGAAGAAGGAGGTAGTACTATTTGGGGACAGCTCCCTAATCTTCCTTTCAAGTTTGACAAGACCGGTTTAGGCTTCACCACCAAGGGTCAAAAGATGATACGCCGCGAACGTGCCGGCCAACTCCCTTTCCGCATCAGCCAAAGTGGAGTCCATGCTATAGAAGACGACAACAAAGACTTCGACATCAGCAAGTGGATCTTCCCAACTCTAGATCATGGGCTCAGCAATTGGAAGACTGAAGACGTCATACCAATCTCCTTTAGCCAGGAGTAATTGCTCTTGTTTTGTTTTGTTTTGCTTTTTCGTATTTTTCTATGTTTTGAACAATAAGCTCTAAAGCCTAGTGCCTTGCCCGGGGCATCATGGCTCGTTTGTGAGGGTTATTATCTGTCATTTGCATATTTTCATTCAATAAATTTGTTGGACTTTTGCATTCAATTATTGTTTTCTTTCTTTACTTTATCACCCCTTCAAAAAGCTATGTGTCTCTTACACACACCCACGTGATACACTGCAGAATCACTCTGAATCTCGTTGATAACAGCTATGCTATTGCTAAATATGACTTCGATAATCCGATCTACCAAGCCAAAGACGAAGTGAGGAAGATTGTGAAGTGCCGTGGAGAACTTGTCGATCGCACAAAGAAGAAGAGCGAGTTATACACCCACACAAGAGCAAGTCGAGGTTGTGAATTGGGTATCGATGAAGATGTAAAGAGATCAAGATAGAGCGGTCTTGAGAATAGTGTTAAAGAGAGATTGATTCAGATGCTACGAGGCTATATTGAGGTTTTGCTTGGTCACATAAGACATGCCTGTTTAGACATTGATATTGTGGTGCACCGATTGACGAAAGAAGGTTTTCTCCTGAAATGTATGTCTGCCGACGCGTCCCGAGATGTCGAGAAAATCAAAGGGTTAAGAAACAGCTTCAATCGGTTTCTAGTCACACTTATCCACAATGGTTGCTAATGTGGTACCTGCACTAAGAAGGATGGCAAAGTACGAATGTGTGGGATTACGAGATCCGAACAAAGCGAGTCCAAAGACAACTTTCCACTTCCTCATATTGATGTTCGTTGACAACACCGCCAAAGATAAGGTTTTCTCCTTCATGGATGGTTTCTCCTACATAATCAAATCAAATGGCTCTCAAGACATGGAGAAGACTACTTTGTTACACAAGGCACTTTCGCTACAAAGTTATGCTGCTCGGATCGAAGAACGCGGCGCCACTTATCAGCGTGCTATGGTTACATTGTTTCATGACATGATTCATCACGAGATAGAGGTCTACGTCGACGACATGATAGCTCGATCACAGACTGAAGAGGAACATCTCGATCATTTGCAGAAACTATTTGATAGGTTGAAGAAGTACAGGCTGAGACTTAATCCTAACAAGTGCACCTTTGGAGTCAGATCCGGAAAACTCCTAGAGTTTGTTGTCAGTAGTAAAGGTATTGAAGTTGACCCCGCCAAGGTTAAAGCTATTCAAGAAATGCCAGCTCCCCGCACCGAGAAGGAAGTCAGAGGTTTCTTGGGCCGATTGAATTACATAGCCAGATTCATTGCACATCTAACTGCTACTTGTGAGCCAATCTTCAAGTTACTTAAGAAAGATCAAGTGGTAGAATGGAACAACGATTGCCAGATCGCTTTTGACAAAATCCAGGAGTACCCATGTAATCCTCCTATCCCGATGCCGCCACCAAGGAAGACCTCTTATCATGTACTTGATGTTGTTAGAGAACTCGATGGGGTGTGTGTCAGCAACATGACGAGTCCGTCGAAAAGAGCATGCAATATACTACCTTAGCAAAAAGTTTACCGATCGTGAAACAAGATACTCATACCGAGAAAACTTGCAACGCTTTGGGCTACTCACCGACTAAGACAGATATGTTGACTCACACTACCGTTGATTTCAAGATGGATCCAATAAAATACGATTTGAGAAACCAAATTCTCTCTGAAGAATAGCAAGATGGCAAATGATCTTGACCGAATACGACATCCAAGACACTTCTCAAAAGCGATCAAAGGAAGTGTAGTGGCCGATCATTTGGCTCATCAAGTCAGATGACTATCGCCTATGCGCTCAATTCCTGATGAGGATGTTTTGCTAGTTACAGATTGGAAGAACCGTGCCTGCATTTAAGGACCCGAACAAGGATCCCGATGGACCATGGTCTTTGATGGAGCCTCAAACGCACTTGAAATGGCATTGGCGCCATCATTACATCCCTACAAAGTGACATACGCCTTTCACCGCCAGATTATGTTTCAGCTTGCACTAACAACATGGCCAATACGAAGCGTATTATGGGTATCAAGGCTGCTATTGACTTAAGAATCAAGTTCTTGCAAGTGTATGGAGACTCAGAGAGCATGTTTTGAGTTTGATCCCCATCAAGAGATTACTTTCAATCACATTCCACGAGAAGAGAATCACCCGGCACGATTGGCTACTATGTCATCTATGTTCAAGGTTAGATGGGACAACGAGGCTCCCCAGATCATCATCGAGAAGTTTGACGAACCAGCATATTGTTATGAGCTTGATACTGAAGAGAAACCTTAGTACTATGACGTGAAGAGGTATCTTGAGACTCAGGAATATCCCGCAGGGGCATCTGTCAACGATAAGAAGTTTTGAGAAGGTTCGATCCAAATTCTTCCTCAAAGAACGACATTTTATACAAGCGCAACCACGACTTGTGCTTACTCTACCGTAGACCTGAAAAGCG
>CM038794.1:74917473-74971240 GCA_021764765.1 Vicia sativa | reverse complement strand
GATCAATTCATAGATGTCAACGCCATCAAACTATTTCTTACCCGTAATCCTGTGCCTACATTGCCTGGAGACATCCTACATTCTCTCCACACTCGTACTACTAAGAGACAAGGAACTCTCATGTGTTGTATACCGTTACTTTCCAGGTGGTTTATTTCGCACCTTCCTCCATCAGTTTTGAAGAACGAGCAAAGGATAAAGTGGTCTCAAAGACTAATGTCACTCTCTCATTCAGATATCCGTTGGTGTCTCTTTTCTCAAAAGGACTTCACATTCATCGAGCTGCCAGGAGTTCCTAACATGTACCACTCTTGGTATAAGGGAGGTATTACTTACAATCCTTCTCTAGCTCTACGTCAGTTTGGTTTTGCTCAAAGAGATGGCCCACATGATATGCTTCTCCAAGACATTGTGTTCTACTACAACCACGATCTCCAGAATTACCGACGAAGGTTCATACACGCTTGGGGCATGGTAAAGAAGACTGACACCAAGACTTTGGGGCACCAAACTCCATTCCTTGGGAACCTTACCTCAAATGGGTGCGAGCTCGAGCTCAAAACCTCATGATGCCATTTACACCGTGTTAAAGAATTATGGAACCTCTATAGGTGACGAATTTATACTGTTCTCCATCCTGACATGCCTACTGATCTTGAAGACTTAAAGAGATCCTGGATTCAGCTTAAAGAAGAAAGGGATACATTTGAAGCTCAGTGTTATGCAAGTGAGAAGAAAGTGCTAGAGTTGACCAAGCTACTTCACGAGGAGCGAAGCATCAACACCTACCTCGGCACCAAGAGGAAGCGCCCATGGGAGACTTAGAGCTTTAGGATTTATGTGTTTTCTTTATTGTTTTGAACTATGTCTTGTACTTAAAAAGAAAAAAAGGAATAATAAAAAGAAGTACTAATAAATGTTTGTTCATTGCTTGTTTAACAAATTTAAATCTCTAAGGTCCTTGAAAACATTGCATCGCATTCGCATAAACATTGCATATCATAGCATAACATTGCATCACATGTACATTGAAGATTGGTTTTCATTTTCTCGCTATTTATTTTAGCGTAAATGGCTCTTGAACAATTCACAAAGATCTCCGTGCCTGTAATGCCTGGCCAAAGAGATGTTTACTAGCTTGGTCCAAGGCCAAGAAGATTTGAAGAAGCTCATCAACAAAAAGAAGAAGGTTGTTGGTCTTCTCAACATGGGCAGACGCTACAAAGGTGGTCCTATAGTGGTCAGTCTGATAGAGCTCTCTGAAGGAAGTGTCAAGAATGAGGGAGGACAAGGGTGATGGCGAAGGCGCCACCGAGCCTCGAAAAGACTATGATAATGGCCAAGACTTTGATGAAGATGACAAGTACAAGCAACTTGAAGACCGTCAATGTCGTGGAAAATCAAGATGTCCGGTTGAATTTTGATGATCTTAGTCTTGTTCCCGTGTTGTGATTCCTCCCAAATTCAAAGTTCCAACTTTGCCAAATATGATGGCATGTCTTGCCCTAAGTCGCATTTGAAGTCTTATGTTCGTAAGATCAACCCCACACCGATGACAAAAAGTCAGGATGCACTATTTTCAAGAGAGTTTGTCCGAACTCAATTGGAGTGGTATTATCACTAGAGAATGACCGTATCCGACTTGGAGTGACTTAGAAGATGCTTTCTATGCATAATATGAGTACAATGTCAATTGACACCCACCGCATGCAACTACAAAGCATGTCTATGGGTCGTGATGAGAAGTTCAAGGAGTATGCTCGTAAATGGAGAGATCTAGCAAGAGTTTAACCACCCCGTCCAATAGGGAGTTGGTGATATGTTTATGGGAACACCGACAGCCCATTCTTCAATCATCCGATTGAAACTCTTCACCGGATTCACCGAAATGATACTTAAAGCGAGCGATCGAGGTCGGTATCAAGAGTGGAAAGATTCATGTAGAGTCATCTTCAAATGCTGCGAAGAGATCTTTTGGTGGTAAGAAGGAGGCCAATGCCGTGTATGGTCGAAAAGCCGAGCCAAGACCGACCGCTCAACTGCGGGGAAGTTGATCTCCAATCCTACATCAAGACAACCTCCAGAGACAACGCCTGAGCCGTAACGCGCTACGAAGACAGCTTATTAAGATCAACATGCCATTGTCGCAAGCCTTGCAACACATGTTGAAACTGAGCTTATTTTGAGGGATCCTCCTCGAATGTCAATACTTCTCTCCGAGATACAATCCTAATGCTAAGTGTGCTTACCATTCCAATAGCCGGACATAGTACCGATGATTGTTGGGCTCAAGAACAAGATTCAAGATATGATCAAGCTGCAGATTGAGTTTGATCCTCCGTCGAGACCAATGTGATCAACGCGCCTATGCCTAACCATGACAAGAGTTCCAATGTCACAGACGATACTTATGTTTTCAACATAGATGACTTGACCATTCCTCCGATGACTATTAAGAAGAATTTGTCAGTGTCTCAATCCAGATGCCCAGAGAATTGTTTGGTGCCCATCTACTCTCATGGTTGTGTTGGTTGAGAAGACGGTTCAAAGGTATGATGGATAACCGTGAAATACTATTCCTCAAACCGCCTATGGAGAGTCTGTGTGAAGACATGTCTAAGAAACTAAAGATTGAAGATGTGAATGAAACTATACCTTCTGCATGGGATACCTTGGGGCAGCCAAGTGGAAAGTTTGATTACATGGTGAAGTACACTGTTTCTGATAGCTACAAGATTCCTATTGAAGATGTTAAAGTGACCGGATGGGGTGACGATTTCCCAGAAGACTATGCTGATGTTAACACCATAAGGATTTCCTCTGCTGATCCTGTGCCTAGGGTGGCACCTCTCATCATTACATCTCCAAGACCAATTCCATATTCCTCTAACAAGGCTATCCCTTGGAATTATGGAGCTGAAGTTTACTATCATGGCGTCAAGCAAGACCCTCTGACCATTGAAGATCTTACAATTGAAGCTACCATTCCTGACATTGACAACATCACCGGATCAAGTAAGGTGACCCGAACCGGAAGAGTATTTTCTCCAGATCTCCTCCTAAAGACATCGCGACTCCACTGATTCCAATTTATTCAATCCATTCCCAAGCTAGAGGAAAGAACCAAGGACTCATCCCGTCAAATGTATACCAAAGGAAGTTATCAAGACACCTCCAAACAAGAAATGGAGGAAATTCAAGATTATCAAGAAGAGTGATTACAATGTTGGGAACAATGGGACAGATCGCCCAAGATCTCCATGCTTGCTCTACTTATGCCCGAGGCTCATGCTAATGCCTTGGTGAAATTTCAAGAATGCTCACGCACGCAAGACACTACTACCGACGAAGTTTGTATTACCTGGCCGCCAACAACGGCCTAGGCTTCTCCGATGTCGATTTGACTCTTCCCGAAAGAAACACAACAATGCCTTGCACATCTCGTTGAATGCAAGGGCACTACACTATCTCATGTCTTAGTGGATACCGCTCGCCTCAATATCCCACCAAGATTGCTTTTGATCGACTTGATGTCGAAAGGTTGGTTCCAGACCCAGGACATTATTGTGAGAGCTTTGATGGTTCTAAGCGAACAAAGCTTGGAGAGCTCATCACTGTAAAGTCGGTTCCCGCACTTTGACTCCACTTTCTTTGTCATGGACATCCGTCCACCTTACTCTTGCCTACTTGGACGCCTTGATACATGGGGCGTGTTACCTCTACCTTGCATCGTGGTCAAGTACCCAGGAAGGGAAAGTTGTTACAAGATGTGGTGAAGAAGAGTATATGGTCACCATCTACAATCATTCCGATACCTCGAGGTGGAAGGTGAATTTTGAGACCTCAAGCTTTTGAAACAATACCCGAGTCATGCCCGCTGACTCTCCTATCACTCCCGGTTGCTAAAGTTCGCCTAGATGGCCTCGCTGAAAGATGCTCAAGTCGGTGAAGAAGGAAGTAGTACTATTTGGGGACAGCCTCGATCTTCCTTTCAAATCGATAAGACCGGTTTAGGCTTCACCATCAAGGGTCGAAGATGATACGCGAACGCGCCGCCAACTTCCTTTCCGTGATCACCAGAGTGGAATTCATGCTATAGAAGACGACGACAACATCAACATCGCAAGTGGATCTTCCTAACTCCGATCATGGGCTCAAGAATTGGAAGATCAAGACGCTATACCAATCTCCTTTAGAAAGGAGTAATTGCTCTTGTTTTGTTTCGTCAGATTTTCTATGTTTTGAACAATAAACTCTAAAGCCTAGTGCTTGCCCGGGCATCATGGCTCGCTTAGGGTTATTATCTCATTTGTATATTTTCATTCAATAAAATCGTTGGAATTTTGCATTCAATTGTTTGTTTTCTTTCTTTTACTTTATCACCCTTTCAAAAGCTATGTGTTTCTTACACACACCCACGTGATACACCGTAATCACTCCGAATCTCGTTGATAACTATGCTATTGCTAAATATGACTTCGATAATCCGATCTACTGTCAAGATGAAAGTGAGGAAGATTGTGAAGTGCTAGGAGAACTTGTCGATCAAGCATCGCAAGAAGAGCGAGTTATACAAACACACGTAAGAGCAAGTTGAGGTTGTGAATTTGGGTACCGACGAAGATGTAAAAGAGATCAAGATAGGAGCGGGTCTTGAGAACAAAGTTGTTAAAGGAAGGTCAGATATACGAGACTATATTGAGGTTTTGCTTGTCATACAAGACATGCCCGGTTTGATATCGATATTGTGGTACAATCGATTGCCACAAAGAAGGTTTTCTAAAGGAAATGTAAGGTTCGTGATGCATCCCGAGATGTCAAAGAAAATCAAAGTCAAGTTATGAAGCGCTCAACGCCGGTTTTTAGCTGTTACTTCCTATCCACAAGGGTTGCAAACGTACCCGTACTCTAAGAAGGATGGCAAAGTTCGAATGTGTGGATTACAAAGATCCGAACAAAGCAAGTCCGAAGACGATTTTCCACCCTCACATAGATGTTCGTTGACAACATACCAACACAAAGTCGTTTCCTTCATGGATGGTTTCTCCTACAATCAAATCAAAATGGCTCCTCAAGACATGGAGAAAACTACTTGTTACAGTGGGGCACTTTCACAAGGTTATGCCATTCGATCAAGAACGCAGCGCCACTTATCCCGTGATATGATGACATTATTTCATGACATGATTCATCACGAGATAGAGGTCTACGCTGATTTACATGATAGCTCGATCACGCATAAAAAGAAGAACATCTTGATCATTTGCGTAAACTATTTGATGATCAAGAAGTACAGATCAAACTTAATCCTAACAAGTGCACCTTGGAGTCGATCCGTAAACTCCTAGGGTTTGTTGTCGCGGTAAAGGTATTGAAGTTGACCCCGCCAAGGTTAAAGCTATTCAAGAGATGCCAGACCCCGCACCGAAAAGGAAGTCGAGGTTTCGGGATTGAATTACATTGCCGATTCATTGCACATCTAATCGCTACTTGGAGCCAATCTTCAAGTTACTTAAGAAAGATCAAGTAGTAGAATGGAACGACGATTGCCGATCGCTTTTGACAAAGTCAAGGAGTACCTACGTAATCCTCCTATCCCGATGTCACCAAGGAAGACCTCTCATCATGTACTTGACAATGTTAGAGAACTCAATGGGGTATGTGTTGGGGCAACATGACGAGTCCGTCGAAAAGAGCATGCAATATACTACCTTAGCAAAAGTTTACCGATCGTGGAAACAAGATACTCACAAATGAGAAAACTTGCAACGCTTTTTGGGCTGTCACGACTAAGACAGATATGTTGACTCACACTACCTTGTTGATTTCAAGATGGATCCGATAAAATACATATTTGAGAAACCAAATTTCTCCGAAGAATAGCAATATGGCAAATGATCTTCACCGAATACGACATCCAAAGACACTTCGTAAAGCGATCAAAGGAAGTAGTAGCCGATCATTTGCCTCATCGTCAGATGACTATCGCCTATGCAGCTCAATTTCCGATGAAAATATGTTACTAGTTACAGATTATGGAAGAACTGTGCCCATACGAAGGACCCAACAAGGATCCCGATGGACCATGGTCTTGATGGAGCCTCAAACGCACTTGGCAATGGCATTGGCACCATCATTACGTCCCCACGCGACATACTCCTTTCACTGCCAGATTATGTTTCAGTTGCAACAACAACATGGCCGAATACGAAGCATGCATCATGGGTATTAAAGTCGCTATTGACTTAAGAATCAAGTTCTTACAAGTGTATGGAGATTCACTTTTAGTGATCACTAGATTAAAGGCGAGTGATACTAAGCATCCGAATCTCATTCCATATCGAGTGTTCGAGTCCGATCCCCTACTTTGAAGAGATCACTTTCAATCACATTCCACGAGAAGAGAATCACAAGCATACATTAGCTACTATGTCATCTATGTTCAAGTCGATGGGACAACGAGGCTCCCCTGCATCATTGAGAAGTTTGACTAACCAAAGATATTGTTGGCGAGCTTGATACGAAGAGAAACCTTGGTACTACGATATGAAGAGGTATCTTGAGACTCGTGAATATTCTAGGGCATCCGTTAATGATAAGAAGTTCATAAGAAGATTTGCATCCAAATTCTTCCTCAAAGAATCTTATACAAGCTAACCACGACTTGTGCTTACTCCACTGTAGACCGGAAACAAAGAACGATCATGGAAGACTTACACGAGGGCTTATTTGGTACCCACTCCACGGACATACAACGGCTAAGAAGATTTTGAGAATGGGTTACTATTGGTCCACCATGGAAGTCGATTGTCACCGCTTACGCCGATCTTGTCACAAGTGCCGATTTATGCATAAAGTGCACGCACCTCCAAGACTCGAATGTTCTAATCCCTGGCCTTTGCAATGTGGGGCATTGACATGATTGGAGAAATCAAGCCCACAACTTCCAATGGACATCGCTTCATCCTTGTGGCAATTGACTATTTTACCAAGTGGGTAGAAGTACCTCAGACGATTCGTACTAAGAATGTCAGGCTCGATTCATCAAGCATAATCTTATCTGTCGGTATGGAACCCCAAAAGGATTATCACGTATAATGGCTCTAATCTCAACAACAAATGATCACCGAACTCGCACGCAGCTCAAGATCAAGCATCACAACTCTTCTCCTTATCGGCCTAAGATGAATGGCGCTGTGGAAGCCGCCAACAAGAACATTAAGAAGATTATATAGAAAATGATAGTGACTTACAAAGATTGGCATGAGATGTTACCATTTGCTCTTCATGGTTACCGCACTTTAGTACGAACATCAACAGGGCAACCTCCTCTCTTTGTATACGGTATGGAAGCGCCCCACCCATCGAGGTTCGATACCCTCAACCGTAGTCCTCCAGAGAGAAAGTTAGGCTAAGATGATCGATCCGCATCGCTTTGACCGCATTAACTTTATTGACGAGAAACGACTCACGTCCATCCGCCATGGATGATCTATCGGGTTAATAATCGTAGCATTTAACAAGAAGGTCAAGCACCGAGTCTACCAAGTCGATGATCTAGTAGTCAAGCGCATCATTCTTCCACAAGGTGATCCCAGGGGCAAGTGGACTCCCACCTATGAGGGACCATTTGTAGTCAAGACAATATTTTCTACGGAGCTATGATTCTTAGCACCATGGATGGTGAAGACTTCCCACACCCTGTGAACGCAGACATAGTCAAAAATACTACGATAAAGAGACCCGCTAGGTCGACATACCTAGGCAAAAATAAGGGCATCCTGGAGAACCAAAAGGGATCGGGCAAAAGTTAAGGATATATACAAAACATGTACACCTGCAAGTCGAAAACCCGAAAAGGCGGCTTAGGCAAAAAGGGTATCCCGTAGACCTCAAAACCCGAAGGGCGGTCTAGGCAAAAGTTAGGATTCAAGCATACGACTATGTCTCGCCAGATCACCTACCCTGCATACTATCAACATTCAAGATTCAAATGGCGAAGATCACCTACTTACTTTCACCGAAGAAGGAGATGAGATAGTTGAAATATATGAGCACTAGCATAGTTGAACTTAACTAGATTGTTTCGCGATAGCTTTTTACCTTCTTGTGTACAAACCGCCGCCATACGCCACATTTCAAATAAATACAAGTTCTTTCTCTTTACAATTTCCACTGTTGTTGTTTGCACAAAGTCCAATGGTTGCTTTGAATGATTATATGCATCTAACAATAAGAATCTATTCACAAACATGCGAAGAGTGAACATACAAAAGTAATTGCTGCAGGCTCCAGGGATTGAGATGACGACGAAAGTCACCAATACATTCCCCCGCAAAGCATGATCCCCACAGAGGCGTCGCTCGATACAAACCTTCCCCAGAGGAGTATATGTTAGTCCCCGAGCAGTGATTCCACTAAACTAAATTATGTCACACCAGTCTTCGAGCGATAACATTTCATCCCCAGCCGAGGTGTTTATCCCCTGAAAATATCTCTCAAACAATTCTCCTTTTTCCCTAGCAGTAGTATCTAGACTTGAGACTTGGTCATATAGTGCATCGGAGGAAACCTACACCTCTTATACCTCAGCCAGAGATTCGACGGGCTCCAGACTCTTCCAACCCGGTTTCCCAGAAATGCTCTCCAGCAAGATCTACACGCAAGATCCCCAATAGAGCGACTCCTAATTTTTCCCCAGCAGGGTCTACGCACAAGATCCTCAGTGGCACGTCTCTATCATCCTCAACAATATCTAGGCCCAGGACTTGGTCAGATAGTGCATCGGAGGAGTCCAGGATATCTTTCTTCTCCTTCAAAAGCAGGGTTTGCACCCACTTCATCCCCAAACGGAAGTCAGAAATCCTCAAGCAGAACATCCGCATCTTCTTCAAGATGGATATGTTTTGAAATACCACAATGTCTATCATTCATACATTACTTATAAAAGTCATAATTTATGCATATGTCATTCATACACATCATCATGCATCATACTTTGCATAAGACTAACAACATGCTATCAAAGTTTCTCTTGTTTTCTCCAAAACAGGTGAAAGTCACTTCTGACGCCAATTGGTCCAGGATTAAGACCCGAACCCAGACGAGAAAACTATCTGAAAGACCCTTAGTTGTCCTCCGACAATCGGGTCCAGATTAAGACCCAACCTGCACGGGAAAACTATCTCGAACGATCGCCTTGTTGTCCTCCTCCGTGATTAATGCCCGATATCCGAACGATCACCGCTATCCTCCGATAATGTGCAGGATCAATACCCATGCACAGGAAGCTATCCACCTTTGCCAACTACTATCCCCCATTAATCAACACGAATATCTATTCGACTCTCTTATTATCAACAAAGAACTACAGTAGTTCAGCGACGACTCCGGTTTTGATGGCATCTTAAGCCCATCTCCAACCACTTGTGAACATTCCTCCACCTTCAGAATGCTGCATATATGGTTAAAAATCAATGCGAACCAATAACTTCATTCAAAGATGAGCACGAAGTCAACGATTTACCTCCTGATGGCATCTAAGCCCATCTCCACGCCTCCCGTAAGCCGCCTACGTGAGCCTAGCGCATTACTCACTCCCCAAAGATCGACCTTCCAGATGGCATCTTAAGCCCATCCCCATCAAGTTCTCCTAATCCATGTGACAAATTCAAGTCTAGCATACGACTCATTCCCCCAGCGAAGTCTCCAACTCATCCAAATGGCATCTGTAAGCCCATTCCCGCATCATCAGCCAACAACGAGTGCAAATTTTCAGGAGTATTCGAGTGTTCAATCATCTTCTACCTCCAGGTCACGAAAGGCACGCATGCCAATCTTGCCCTTCCAGTACAAGAAGATTGAACAGGGGCAGCTGTCATACCCCAAAATTTGCCCTCCATCTTCTCAAGACATTTCATACATCTATACTCAAGGATTCCTCAAGAGTTGATCAGACAAACCCTCTCCTAGACAATCAACCCAAACTAGGGTTTGACAATTCTCAGATCCAGATGGAATTCCAACATCTCCAATGGTCTTCATGCCTCCTCATATGCTTCAAAGATTCTCCATGTCAAGTTTCAAGCCTCATAAGTCAAGTGTCCTCAAACAATTGCTCAGATGGTTGAAAATCGTATTGACAAAAGTCAATCGTGGTCAACATACACCAAACTTCATAATTTTTGGTCAACATCCTCATTTTGAAGTTACATTCATCATTTGATCAAGGGTTGATCATGATTCATCAAGAAAACTCAAGATTTGCTCAAAAGTCAAACTTTCTAAATTAGGGTTTCTTAGTGAAAAGTCAACCAAACTTTGACTGAGCATAACTTCTTCATACTTTCTCAGAAATTTTTCCACCACCTCTTGGTTTGAAGGAAATTCAATTCTCTACAACTTCATGTCTCACAAGAATGTCCAAAAAACGATTCATTTGGAAGGTATGGATCAAAACATTACAGGTCCTTTTCAAAAGTCAACAAAAAGTAAACTTTTTGTTTTGAAGATATATTGAGCATGGAAACTCCAATTGAGATGAAACCAAAGAGGTTGGTTAAAGGACTCTTAATGCTTTCCAAAAATACACAATTCAGAAGTTGGGAAATTTTGGACAATTGCACAAAAGGAGATATTGGTCAAAATGCAAAATTTTCCAAATCGGCCTATAATCTTATGATCCAAACTTGTTCATGACATTATTTGTGACTCATAAATGCTTGGCCATGGATGTTCTTGCAGGAAAAACTATATATATGATCTTAAGGGATTCGGAGGCTCATACGAAGGATGAATGACCTCCAAGCTACCGGTCTAGCTTACCCCGCTGTTGGGAGCCCTTATAGATGGAGTAGACATCCACTCTTTAGTGTGTAGTTTAGAGAGGAAATGAGAGAATGATCATTTTCCATGGCCCTAAGGCCTCCTTTTATAGCATAACAATCACTAATGAACATAATGATGTAACCGTCCACTTAATACTTGAAACCGCTACTTAATGATTTGTAACGCTTTAACAGACCCATAAATAGCGAATGGAGACCAATTCGACCTCTCTAGCCCGGATAGACGTCCAGTCATATCCCGGCTGACTTGCCTCTTATCCGAATTCGAACTATGTCGGATAAGCGCCTTATAGTTACCCCGAGATCCATCCGGATGTCTACAAACCCTCCTCCGGTCTTATATCTCATTGGGAATTTTATGCATGATCATAAGCCCCGAGCATATGGTTTCTAGACCTCAAGCCTTATGCTCATTTTAATAGAACATAAACTTTGATCCAGGCCGGACCTCCAATACCAACCTGTGCTTTAGTGTGAATTTACACACAGTGGTTTATCATTCTTCGCTTTTTGAGGTTTTTAAATGTTACGCACGTCGTTGGAATCGACACTCCATAACGCCTGCTTTAGCCCGGCCGTTCCGGACGCACGGCCGGATAAAAATTTTTCGACCTCCCATCTCGACTCGGAGCAGTAAGATATATAGACAAACTAGCCCCCGAGTATCTTGAGTCAAGGCTTTGATGAAAATGTTTAGACGGAATCCAATTAAGGTCCTTCCTTACATGCACGAATGCAGACAGTAGCTTTTAAGGTTGCTCGCGAACCATTTTATGTTATGCTACTATCCCACAACGCCAATGTATTCCTATCCTCGGTTGAATCGACACTCCGCTTAACCCAAGCATAACACTCGCTTTTAGTCCGACTGGCTCAACTTTGTCGCTATTGGTAGTAAGACTTAGCTTAACTAGACCAGCCCCAAGTCCCATGATGCATCAAGTGCTATATTGACTTTTCCAAGCACATAACAACTGCTCATGACACCACTTCAGTTTTTACCGCTTTTACGCAGTTAGATATAGAGCCCTTCAAGGGCGGGTCAATTTAGAGGTTTTAATGCCACTAAGAGTAGATCCGAGGCGAATCGAGCTCTTGG
The DNA here is from genome assembly GCA_021764765.1 of Vicia sativa. NCBI lineage: Eukaryota > Viridiplantae > Streptophyta > Magnoliopsida > Fabales > Fabaceae > Vicia > Vicia sativa. The sequence goes on along the minus strand of CM038794.1, from coordinate 74,959,294 downwards.
TAGCTCACTTGAGGCTTTAACGCCACTAGGAGTTGATCCGAGATACGACCAAAGCTCGAAGCCGCTTGAAGAAATTATAGGTGTAATCGCCCCAAGGAGTTGATCCGAGATGGAATCATAGTCCAGCGAGGGTGACTGTGGAGGTTGTTCCGAGTAGGCAGAGCCTTGAGGTTCGTAACCTCCATAGGGATGATCCGAGACTTGATCTGAGCCCAACCGAGCTTGACCGGAAGGTTGTTCCGCGTGAGGAATGAGCCTTTGAGGTCTGAGCTCTATAGGGATGATCCGAGACGGATTCGAGCCCAACCGAGGTTGACCGAAGGTTGAGCCTCGCCGAGGTGACTGAGGGTATTCCGCATAGAGCCTTCCGTGATCGAAAGACGATCATAGACCGAGCTTAGCAAGACGTCGCCAATGGGTTCGTAGAGCCCTGCGAGGTTGACCAAGGAGTATTCCGATAGAATGTAGCCTTCCGTGGATGAAGGCGATCATAGACCGAGCTTAGCGACGCCGCCAATGGGTTCGAGCCTCAAGCGAGGTTGACCAAGGAGTATTCCGATAGGAGAAGAGCCTTTCCGTGACGAAGACGATCATAGACCGAGCTTAGCAAGACGTCGCCAATGGGTTCGTGAGCCCCAAGCGAGGTTGACCAAGGAGATTCCAGATAGAAGCGAGCCTTTCGATCGAAAGATTTCGATCATAGACCGAGCTTAGCAAAGCGCCGCCAATGGGTTCGAGCCTCAAGCGAGGTTGACCAAGGAGTATTCCGATAGGAACAGAGCCTTCCGTGGTCGAAAGACGATCATAGACCGAGCTTAGCAAAGACGCCGCCAATGGGTTCGAGCCTCAAGCGAGGTTGACCAAGGAGTATTCCGATAGAACAGAGCCTTCCGTGATGAAGACGATCATAGACCGAGCTTAGCAAAGACGTCGCCAATGGGTTCGTGAGCCTCAAGCGAGGTTGACCAAGGAGTATTCCGATAGAACAGAGCCTTCCGTGATCGAAAGACGATCATAGACCGAGCTTAGCAGTACGTCGCCAATGGGTTCAGAGCCTCAAGCGAGGTTGACCAAGGAGTATTCCGCATAGGAACAGAGCCTTTCCGTGACTGAAAGACGATCATAGACCGAGCTTAGCAGACGCCGCCAATGGGTTCGAGCCTCAAGCGAGGTTGACCAAGGAGTATTCGCATAGGACGAGCCTTTCCGTGGTGAAGGCGATCATAGACCGAGCTTAGCAGTACGTCGCCAAGCCTTTGATTCCCGCCATATCCGAGTCTTGAGGTGCGGAGCACTTTTACCCGTTACATCCTATTTAGTCTTTTACAAACTATACTTAACTTCCCAGATGCCTCTTCGCCCACATAGGAGAGTAAGACGACACCCTTACACAATGGTATTTTAAATATTGTAATCTTTTACAAAATTTCAACAATTCAATCTACCCGGCTTTTCGCTGTCTTCTCTTCTACCATTCTTGATCGGGATGGTTATATGAGCCCCCTAAGCGCTTAGTCTTTAAAAAAGAAGAAGTGCTTTGATACTAAGCCATCCTTTATCAAAGAGGACTCAATTTTTGTCGTTTTGCTCCTCGAGTATTTAGGCTAGGTGCTTCGCTTATATTCTACATATTGTCCGGTCCTCTCCTTATTTTAATACTTAACAAAAATAGAATGCTTCCCGCCCACGTAGGGGAGAAGGACTACATTTTTATATTCAGGCCAACGATTCATTCCAGTACTCTGTTTGCAGATTGTCTTTTGCTTCAAACAATGCCGTAGATTCGGAAACGTTGGTATTGCCGCGTATAGCCATGATAAACAAAACATTTGTTAAACATAATAAAATATAACAACTCTAGATAAATATTATGATATGCAGCTTACTACTCCTTGATGTCACCTATATAAGTTGTTTTTAGCTACTGTAGCATTTAGCAACAACTCCCCTTATTTTCTTTAAAAAATATTGAGACATTGAAGGCTTTGGTCAATGAACCTTTACGTGATTCAAACACATGACGTGTAGAATCTAGTTCTCTCTGTCTAAATTCCACATACGAAACTGTCATTATGCATTTAAATAAATTATATATTCTGAGCGTCGCCTTTCCATTCTAAATAGACAGCCATAGTTTCGAAGATGAACAAACTTGTTGCTCTCTTATCCGCTTCTGTGAGTTGGTTATCCTACAATAGTGATAGCAAACTCTGGCTTTTAACGGAGCATACCATAATGGTCGGATGAATGTGTTTTCGAGACAGCCCTGCATAGCTGCCGTCATTCATCGCCATGAACTGCGATCACATCATCTTTAAGTGACATGCCCAACTGTAGTAAATGTGGTCATACCGGTTGTGAATTCATTACTATCACCTTTATAACAAACGATAACAGCTAGTAATTATAAAGTATTCACAGTTACACAAGTAAAATAGGATAATGATATACTACTAGCATACATGTGAAGCCTTTGAGGGGTATAAAATATTGAATAAAAAGCAAGGATATGTTACTTATCTCTTGATGACAGTGATTTTAACCCCATTAGCTTTGCTTGTTCCAATAGTTGTTTTAGCTCCAATAGCAATTCACCAAGATACAATTCAAAATAGTTATCCATGTTAGATAATATAGTAACACGTATAGCAAAAATAGATAAGTGGTTTCAATAAAAAACATGTCGGTCACGAAATCATGGCTGGCTCTGTTGCATCATTGACAGTTTATTTCAACAGAGATTCATAACTCCCTTCTCGTAATAGTCAACACCATGGCAAGACTAGTGTGATTCTTGCCTTCACTAATCACATACCTTTATGTTATATTATTATAAATAAATATGTACAGTGTGGTCGTAAAGCCCGACTTCAAAATACCATGCATAATATATTATATACCAAGATACACCAAGATGCCTGAAACATTCATAATGTGCGTGATATAAACATAAGTGAAAATAAATAAACGTGAATGTCTTTATTCACATTCATGTGGATGATTTCCCAGTCACTGCTACTTGAATTCATGCTCTTAAAAATGTATTAGTTTCTAAAAATTAACTCTGCATGCTTATTTGTTAGGGAGTTTCTTGAGTTATGAGCTTTATGTGGATACACACACAGACCGGACGCAGATTGGACGCAAGAGATTTAATCAAATATCTAAAATTTATGATTAAAAGGGACAACACACTTATCTTTGCTGTTAGCGATCATATGGAGGTCTCCGATCTTACTGGTAGAGTCATTTGCTTTGTCTTTATACGGCGACTCACAAACTCAATCTTTTACTGTAACATGAGCTTCGTATGGTCGATGCACCTCATCCCCAGTCTCGGCAACTGTCAAGGACGCATCAATCTCCACCTGTTCTTCCAACTCGTTCTAGACCTGAATAGACATCGGCGAAACCTCTTGCTGACCGAGGACATGTGATGTATGGCGGAGACATCATTAGAATTTTGGGGTCTCGCAAATATCAGCCACGGTGTGATGCTAGTGACCAAAAAGCTAATACTGTCTCATGTATTGCTTTATCCATACCCATGCGTTGCTTCACCCTGAGTTCCTGATATCATATCGCAAGTCGTCTAACTTTGATACCACATCGGGGACCCTTCCACGACAACCTTCTGCGGGGATAATCAACACTTTGGTATGTCGCTCTATGATCACCAGATTCCTTGAAAGAGATAGTAGACTATTTCCATCTGTTTTTTGTTAGATCCCTTCATCTCTATGATGGCCTATATGATACATGGATTAACGAACAGTAGAAGTTATGACTAGTGTTAATTTCTTAAGAGGAGTTACCATGCTACTAAATACCTTTCTCAATGACAATTATAAACATTAAGATCACAATTTAAACACCATTGGTAACTGCTGCTACAATATATAGAAACCGACAACCATTGGCTCTTGCAATGCCTTTAACTCACTATAGATTACTACGTAGGCTTGGAGATAAGCATACTCTTCAATACCACATTAATCATATGTAACTTCATGATGAAGACTAAAGAAATGAAACTAATTGCAACTTCATTTTTACGTCGGATTTAGATACCATCAAATTAGAAGTCATATCATACCTTTGCCATACTCAGGATATCGAATTAGATATATGAAGTGAGGTACTTATCTTAATTTAAACGCTGACATCGGAGATTTTTTCAAACATCCTAACGATAGTGTCGAGCAAAAGCGTGCATGCGCCGATTCCATAACATCATCTTTCCTTGATGTTTTTTCATGGACTCTCAAGATTATACCTTATTTAACAGTGCAAGATTTAATCAATATGTGTATCGTAGATAAAAAGTATCTCGACAACAGTATGCATTTCAAGAAATAACAAGATGATATCACCATTATAAGCATTAAGCATGTGTTTAAATGAATGGTACTTCGTTATTATTGCAGTAACCAAGAAAGAATAAGAACAACTTATCTTCCTGATGGCGAGCCTCGACATAGACTTTCCGCTCTATGAACGCCGTTTGACTACAACCATGATATGTTACTAGTATCAACATAGAGGTCTCTGCCTCGGACCATAATCTGAAGCAGACATTTTAATCTCTATATCTGCTATGACTGAATCCTCCCTCGCCTTTCAGCTCAGTCTCAGACTTTTATTAACCAAAACTGATTCTGATTCCCAAAAAATATAAAATTAAATCAAGGAGGCAATCACTAAATCAGGTAAGCTTTGGGGTTCATTATAGCAAATGTAAGCAGTAATTAGCAGTAAAGCATAATCATATAACAGTTGCAAACTAATTAATGATAATTCATGAATTTTGACGATCGTTACTTATCTTTAATTGCTGATCCAGTGAATTCACGAAATCAATTGGACATGCACATGGCAATTTGGATCTGCACAGTTCCCACGACCGTGCATAGGCGTTGGAGATGAATGCGGATTTGAAGTTAAGATTGTCGGTGGGTGGCCATACTAACCAGGGTACTGCCGGGAATAATGGAGACATCGGCTTCGAAAATCTGCTCTCTTAAATTGTCAATCCTCATCTCATAACAGTCACTAATGGTTACTGATAGTGCTGAGAGGATGACGGCGAGGTCCATCGCAGACCGTAACAGATTGCTATTGAACCAATTCTTGCGTCTTGACTGGGCATGACTGCTTTCTCCACCGCCGATCCTTAATCCGTGTCGAGCTATCAACATGCAATATTGGAACAACACGGACCGGAATCTGAGGAGCTTGACCCAAATCCTGCTCAGAGATCGTCAAGCACCATTGTCGATCACATGGACTCCGAGATTGACAAAATCTTCACCATCTTCGCCATTGACGGGCATGCTTCCTTCTTCGGGAAAATTGACGGCCTCGCCATGCGTGTGGTGATCGATTCTATCTATCTTATGCCTGCGATCACTTCTCCATCATCATTTGTTAAACTACAAATATCGCTTCGTACCTTGTGTCGTCATCGAAGGATACGACAACATGGTCATCACCAATGTTTTTGAATGATGGAAGGAATCCTCGGATTGGAATTTGCATGTCAAGAGTAATGTTGAACACTTGTGATACACATATATCTAAAGCGTGGTGATGTTTCACGCCATAAGGTTTTGAACATCAAATGCGGATCACATTTTTCATAATGGATTATGAGCCGATGGGATGAAGTGATCATCCTTGGAGTTAGAATGAATCTTGAGGCCCGGGAAAGTTTTACCGGGGCCCCACGGTGGGCGCCAATGTTCTTGCAGGAAAAACTATATATATGATCTTAAGGGATTCGGAGGCTCATACGAAGGATGAATGACCTCCAAGCTACCGGTCTAGCTTACCCCGCTGTTGGGAGCCCTTATAGATGGAGTAGACATCCACTCTTTAGTGTGTAGTTTAGAGAGGAAATGAGAGAATGATCTTTTTCCATGGCCCTAAGGCCTCCTTTTATAGCATAACAATCACTAATGAACATAATGATGTAACCGTCCACTTAATACTTGAAACCGCTACTTAATGATTTGTAACGTTCGTAACCGACCCATAAATAGCGTAATGGAGACCAATCCGACCCTCCTAGCCCGGATAGACGTCCGGGTCATATCCCGGGGCTGACCCGGTCTCTTATCTGAATTCTGGGAACTATGTCGGATAAGCGTCTCATAGCCACAGTCCGAGATCCATCCCGGATGTCTACAAACCCTCCTCCGGTCTTATATCTCGGCTGGGAATTTTATGCATGATCAATGGAAATTTTCTATTTTATTAATTTATTTTTGAATTTTAAACCATTTAATTCAAAATTAAATTATATGAAATATGAAAATAAGATATTTTTTTAAGAAGATTGATTTTATATCATGCTTGAGGTCCAAAAGAAAGCCCAAAATACATACCAATTTCGTGCATGATCATTCATTTAAGAGAAAATCAAATTTCTTTCAAAAATTTGATTTTATTTGAAAATCATTCAATGCATTCAAAACCAAATCTTTTTGCCTTGTTTTTTCTCTCTCAATTCACTCTATAAATAGCCAGCAATATGCCAAGCAAGAGACACGAAACCCTAGCCCTTACAACAACCAAAACTTTGCCAAATTTTTTCAAGAATAGTTGAAAATCAAATTTTTATTTGCAGCCTCTCTCAGCCTCTTTCAACCATCCAAACGTGTTCAGGGGGTAAGATTGAGTAAGAATACATCTTTATCATTGATCAAAGCAAGCAGAATCGAGCCATATACATGCATACATAGTCAATTCTTTTTTGATTTTGCACTTTTATTATCTACTCGTTTCAATTGATTCTAATGCTTTTGTTGTGTTCATGAGGCTCCATATACCTGATCTAGGCAATCGTTGTTGAGTTTGAACGTCCAAATCGCGTGATGCCATGATTAGGGTTTTGGAACTGTTGAGTTTCGAACTGATAGCTAGAGGCACTTTCAGGAAAAACTGAGACCACCATTAGATTCGCAGACCCCGATTTAGGGGGGGTAGCCTTAAGCCCATCCTTCGAATCCACGTATTTTTGCAGGTTCAGAGATCGTGCTTGCCGGAGAAGACGACCGGAGCTAGGGCTCTGGCGTCGCTGACTTGTTTGACCGGCGAGGAGATGGCGTGGCATGATAACGCATTTTGATTCGTCCGTTCGTAAGTTATGGGGTCCACGCTGTTCACATTGATTTCTGGTGAAACAACCGCTAGTCCTCCAAACTATCAAATAAGCGTTATGATTGTTATTCGATTCCTTTGGTAACTTGCAGGATCGACTAGATTGATCCTATGGGGTATTGGACATTTGTATAAACTTAAAATAAGGATTCATGTTCAAGACTTGTTTTTGAATGTTTTATATATGTTCAAGTGTGTTTCGATTATGACGTTCAAGGACTTAGTGATATGATCAAGCAAATAACATAAAACTGATTTGGATAAATAAAAACGTAAGGATTTGATTTGCAGAAAAATGTATAAATGCAGGAATGCTTAAATGACTTTTAAATGTAAAAGACTTTCAAAGTAAAGGCATGAAACGTAAAAGATAAGAATGTAAAAAACAAGTATGTAAAAGCTTTTTGGAAAATAAGAGCGTTAATGTAAAAGTTTCAGAAAAGTAAAGGATTTCGAAATGGAAGAAAAGCGTTTAAATGCAAGGAAAGTTAAATGACTTTGAATGTAAAGAAATTAAAAGACATTGATGCAAGATAAAGACAAACTGGAAAGATAAAGATGCATTATTGAATAATAAAAGCTTTGGTGCAATCATACATACATCATTCGAGCATTCGTTTCCCTAGCCATGTGGTATTTTGAATGTTTATTGAATTTTTGTACAATAGATATGACACACGAAATCCTAACATTAAGACTTCTATTTATACTATTTCGACCATAACGGTCTGACTTATGAGATCTTGCCACGTTTAGAACATGTAGAACACTAGGCTTCTCTAGCTTCCACGTCTTCGAACCGTTTCCAGCGCGCATTTTCGAACTTCCAATTATCCCGCTCGCGTTTTGAATTTCAAATGTCCTTACCACTTCGACTTCGAACTCACTTCTCAGATACAACCCTACTACCATTTCGAAGCTTGCTTTTACATATATCATCATAATTTCCATTTGAAGCTCTAAACTTCAGCGGGTCCATTTCGAAGAGCCAATTCTTTCATTCCGATTTATGACATTCACTTTGTTCCAATGAATACTGACATTGTTTCGTTTCGAGCTCAATGATTCCTATTCGAATCATAGATATCAAAATCTTCATCCAACAAAATGCCCCTTTAAAATATGTATTTCAAATCTCTTTTTGAGAAATACTTATTTTAAATATATCCACAAGATTTTGATGTGACCCTGAGTAATTATGACACTGTGTATGATTTCCATTACGTCAGTCACGATGGCCCTTGGGTTTCCGAACCGCTTCAAAACAGTTGCCACGGTATGGTGCGGTTATTAAAGACAATGATTATCTTTCATCATGCTTATTACCAATGCTTACTTTACGCCACCTCACTCCGTATCCAACCCACGTCCTCCACGTATCTTGGTCTTAGTTGATGAGTGCTTCAACTTCCTTACTATAAAACCAAACAGATTCAGTCTTTTACTCTTTTTACAGACTCTGAAATCTTTTCTTCTTCTCTTCTCGTCAAAACCCTAAGCGATTAACAACTTCCAACAATGTCTTCAACAGCATCCTAGATGAAGAAGATCTCCAAGAAGAAAACCAAGAACGCTGGAACGATCTTGGAAAGCAAAGTTGGTATTCACCAAGGTCAATCGGTACTTATACCTCAAGGCATCTCCAAAGAACAAGAACTGCTGTATTCTTCCCAGGTATTAATCCCAACCAATGCTGCTGGAAAGAGGTTTGCCCTAATGGGCCCTCTCACAGTCTTTGAAATCCTGAAGGATACTAGGACAATATTCCCTATTTGCTATGATTTCAAACCATTGTTTAATAGGATGGAAACCCCTAAGTTAGGAACCGAGAGTGTGAAGGAATCCTCCTCTTCGAAAGACATAGAAACCTCTGATACTCCCCCAAAAGACCCTTTTATCTTAGATTATGTTAAAAGTAACTTTAAGCCATTCCGATCTTGTCCTACCCCTGATGCAGCCTACCAAAATTGTTTACTAAGGTAGAGCTAAGAAATCCCATCGTGGGAGGTATTCAATCTACTCAAATTATCGAAACCGGGCTTCACCTACACCACCCTTTTGCTATTTGCATCCTTGTACTTTTGGGATAGTACTTATAATACCTTTCACCTTCCTGGAGGAATGATCACCCCTACATTCTTCGACATAACTGCTATCACAGGATTATCACCAGTAGGAGAGACATATATTCCTGATTCTGAAGAACATTCAAGCATTATTGACTTCGACATCAAGTTAGCCAGCTTCTCCAAGTTTATCAGTCATTATCACACTGAAGGTGATAGTGTATCTGATGTAGAACATATTGCCTTTATCACCCTTTGGTTATCAAGATATGTTTTCTGCAGTAGGTCACTACAAGTAGCCAGCAGGTTTATCCCTCTAGCAAGGGATTTTCACGAAAACAGGAGGGTTTGTTTGAGTGAACTATTACTGGTTGACCTCTATGAAAGTTTGAGGTCAGCTGTTTCGAGCTTAAAATCTCACACTCCTAAGAATATCTTGCTAGTTGGTCCTTTACGGTTGCTCGATTGTGGCTTAATGCCATGTTCTAATCTTCACTCTCTCTGATACTATTGTTGAAAAGATCCGAGTAGCGGATCGAAATGTTGAAGGCACAAGGCTAAGGAGACTGACTCCAAGTGATGATAAGGCTGATTTCCAGATTCTATTCTCACAATACATTATGCTCTTTTCCAAGAAGCATAAGTTTGAAGAGACTATGACACCTTTTGCTTCGAGGACTCATGGACCATCATGGTTCACTATGTCCCTTTCGGAGGCTGCTACGAGTAAAGAGATCCAAGACATCTGGAAAGCCTTCTTTCTCCCAAGACTAATCTCCTCCAGAATCACTCCGACCAAGAATCAAATCCTTCTGTTTGCCTACCAACCCAATTTCGTTTCAAGACAATTCGGTTTATGCCAATTAATTCCTGAACCCCTCTTTCAGACTCAGAGCTTTATTACCTCTGGTCGAACTTTCAAGGCTAGAAAAGCCAAACTGCAGCAGGAGCAATATCAAGATTTTGCTCAATTTGAATTAATCTCTTTTGAACCAACCCATTTTTCATCAAAGGGTTTTCTGGATTGGTGGACTAAATTCTACCAATCTTATATGTTTGATACTTTCACCATCCAAGATAAACTAACTGCTGCGTTCGATGTGCAGGTACACAAAAAGAAAGGTATGTTCACTCACGCTCAAGAGATTAAAGATTTTCAGAATTACTTCGAAACAACTTATGATCCCATTGGAGTCCACGATTATATCGGCGTCCCAAACCTTGAAGGAAAAATTTAAAGAAAAAGTCTCTAAGTTCAGACTTCCTTCAGGGTTGTCACCTGAGGATAGGTATAGGTTGGCACTCGAAATGCATCCACCTAAGTTTCCTAGACTACCTACCTCAGAACTGGCTCTGGCTTGGTTTCCCCCATACCCTTGGTGGTTAACTTGCAAAGAGATATTCAAATACAAATCTCAAAGGAAACTAAAGCCATCTGAGACTGTGACATGGGCTCGACATTGGCTTCATAATTTCCCAGGGCATCTTCGCTATGACCTTTCTGCCATGTCGATTCTTTCGAATGAAGGCGCAGGTGCGAATGCTTGGGGAAATCCCCAAATAATTCTTACTTTCTTTATTTTAACATTTCGTCTTATTTGTTTCAATTTTCAGCCATCAGAATAAAGCCTGTTGCATCGAAGACCAAGGAAGGAAGTAGTTCCCAAACAACTATTGAAGCTGATGACAATGTGCCCAAAGCAACTCCAACAATTACTCCTGCAACAACAACAACAACAAACACCATTGCTCCAACTCCAACTATTTCTCCAACTCCAACAACTGCTCCGACCCCAAAGGTAAATAGTTCATTCTGGTATTTCGTATAGGCTTAAATTTATGATTGAAGTCTAACTTATGTTTGTACCATCTCAGACTAGCAAACTCCCACCAACCACTCCAAAGAAGAGAAAACCTAGTACCAGTGGGAAGACTCTCAAGGCTGGGAAGGTTCTGACCGAAAAAAGCAAAGAAAGATGCCTCAAAGGATCTTGCGTCTGGACTTGATTCGAGGATGTTGCTCCCTCAAAATCAAAAATCCACCTTCGACCTCCAACGTAATGTTGGAACATATAGACAGCAATATATCTGCAGACAATCCACAGGTGAATTCACTTCGATTTCTTCAAAAATGGTGATTCGTACCTTAGTTGTAAGTTTCTAATCTTTCTTTATTTGTGTAGGATGATTCAACTCCAGTCCCGACTACTTCGACTCCTCCCCCACAAATAGCTGCTCCGATCCATTCTTCTCCTCATGGAGATTCAAGTAATCTGGTGCAGAACAAAGGCTCCTCCAATATGGCGGTTCCAACTGGGGCTTCTGAACAGCCAGATGACCAAGGCACTTCGCCTCCTCTTAAAGATACAAACGAAACACCGCTTGAGGATGCTGCAGAAGTGCCTCCAGGGACCTCTCATCCAAAATCTCCTCTCAAGATTTCTCAAGAAAATTAAAAAGACACCCAAGTTGAGGAAGAAAGGACTTGTCCCTCTCAAGAGAGCGAAAATTCCAGTGATGAAGGTTCCGAGGACGAAAGAGGAGAAGAGGCTCAGGATGGTTCGAGCGAAGGAACGAAATCCGATGCTGGTGGCAATCAAGATGATGACATCGAGGTGGTAGACTTGGTTGGTGATGAAGAGGATGATGAAGAAGCAAATAATGAAGGTGATGTTGTTCCCACCAATGAACCAATGGACGTTGAAATGGATGTTACTCCATTGCGCATGGAACTTCCAGAGCCTTCCAAATGCCAGACAGCTGAAGAGGAGTTAGCCCTCTTAAAACGAAATGACCCTATTGGGTATATGAAGGCCAAGCTAGCTCAGAGAAACACTCCTCTTCCTAAGGCTAGTGGTGGTTCGACCACTGATTCGGTGCCCTCTGATGATAGGGTTGTACTTCTTCACAAGATTAGGAAGACAATCCTTAATGTGGATCTATTCGAAGTACTCGAAAAAGATAGTACAGCCTGCTTCATTATGAAGGGACTTCTCAATCAAGTCGACCTTGCCACATGTTCCCTGGAAGTTAGCACCATCTTGTTTGAACTCCAATCTTTGCTGGACAACGTCACTGGGTGTCTCCTCCAAGATGAATCTGCTACAAATAAGGTCCAAGAGAAGCGAGCTGCAATGGATGCTGCTTATGAGCATGCTTCGAAGCTTTCTAAAGAAGCTGAAAAGCAAGCCACACATATCAACCAAGCTAAAACTGATTATGAGCTTCGAGCTCAATCCATTCTTCTCTGGGAAAAACAAATTCAAGAGCTTCAACATAAGATTAAAGAGGCCCAACAACAACAGATTGCATATGAGTCCAACACCTTTGGCAATCGATTCGAAGAACTCCTTAATAAAGGACTTGCTGAAACGGAAGCAGCTGAACAGCTTAAGGGTGAAGTTGCTATCCTCGAAGGTGCCAAGCGCTTCACTCAACAAAGACTTGAGTCTTTTAGGAGTATCTTCGATCGATTAAGGAACAATACCCACTACTGAAATTCGCTTACTTAATGAATCTTGTATTTCAATTGAATGTTTGTTTGTAACATTTGAACAATGCCATTTTGGCATTTTATTTCACCATTTTGGCATTTCGTTATATTGATGTGATTACGTTGTTATTATTCGAATCTCCTGCAAGCGCGGTTTATATTTCTTTAAATACTTCCCATTAACCTTTAGGATTCGCCTACCATCCGCCAACTCTTCGATTTCATATGCATTATTTGAAAATGTTTTTACTATTCGAAAAGGTCCTTCCCAATGAGGTCACCATTTACCTAATGCTTTATTTTTCTTGTCCATGGGCAATATAACTTTCCAAACTAAGTCATTAGTACTAAATGTTTTACCTTTCACTCTTTTGTTATATGCCCTGGCCACTCTTTCCTTTTGCCTCATCAGGATTTCCAATGCGTGCAATCTAACTTCATCCAACTCAACTAATTCATTCATCATCATTTCCCAATATAATGAAGATGGGATTTCATTTTGTCTTTGAATTCGAATTGACTGTAGATGAATTTCCACTGGTAGGACTGCATCATGACCAAATGTTAGTTGGAAAGGTGTAGTGTTAGTAGCTTCTTTAGGAGATGTTCTACAGGCCCATAGTATTTGATCTAAAGTCTTATGCCAATTTCTTGGTTTTTTACCAACATGTTTTTTAATCAAACCTATTATTACTTTGTTGGCTGCTTCGACTTGACCATTTGCTTGAGCATAATATGGTGTTGATGTTAGCAACTTAAACCCCATTTCTTGGGCAAATTCTTGCATCTTTTTACCAGTAAACACAAATCCTTGGTCTGTGGTTATGCTCTCAAAATCGAACCTATAGATAATTTGTTTACGTATGAATTGATAATAGCCTCTTGATCTACACTACTAATGGTATTGCTTGATCCACTTGGTGAAATAGTCTATTCCTACCAAGATATATTTCGACCTTTAGATGAAGCGGGATTGATTTCTCTATTAAATCTAATGCCCATCCTCTAAGGGCCATGGTTTAATGATCGAATGTAACTCACTTGCGGGAGCATGTTGAATCTGCATGTTTACGGCATTCTTCACATCCTTTGGCAAAATCTATACAATCTTTGAGCATCTGGGCGTACATACCATATCGAAATAGCAACCACTTCATTTTATGGCACCTTGATGTGCCCCATGCCCCATTGTGGACTTCTGATAATGCTAAATATGCCTCACTTTCTCCCAAGCATTTAAGTAATACGCCTTCTTGGGTCTTTTTGAACAATTCATTTCCCATAAGGACATATGATAACGCTCTATATTTTATTTTTCTGTCCACATTCAATGTTGGATTTTCTAAATACCTTACCAATGGATTTCGCCAATCTGTATCTGCTAAAGTGTTTATGGCTAATACTTCGAACCTACCCTTATCACCATAACTTAATTTAATATTTTCTAGATCTGATGGTGTAAGTCTAGTAGCCATGACTCTTCCTCTTATTTCGATCAAATCCTCAAAGTTTTTGGCAGAAACTTTATACCCTGAAGCCAATTGTGCTAGGTCATTTGCTTCTTGATTTTCTATTCTTGGTATGTGCTAAATATCCATGTACTCGAATTTTTTGAGCAGCCTATTAACTATGACAAAGTATGTCATCAGATTTTCCTTTATGAATTTATATTCCTTCTTTATCTGCTTGACCACTAACTCTGAATCACCTTTGATTTCAACTCTAGTTGCCCCTAATTCCAACAAAGCTTCAAGTCCAACAATGAGCGCTTCGTATTCAGCTTCGTTGTTCGAGCAACGAGGACCATCTAACTTATACTTGAATTTTGTTGGAATTCCTTCAGGAGAAATTATGAGAACTCCAACACCACTGCCCTCTCTGTGGGTCGAACCATCAAAGTATAGCTTCCAAGGTTGCATTTCGACATAACCCATGATAGGCCTTTCGACCAATGAATGGTCCACAATGAAATCAGAAATTACTTGACCTTTCACAGCTTTTAAAGGCATGAAAGTCAAAGAATATTCTGTCAAGGCTAAAGCCCATTTACCAATTCTGCTATGCATTATTGGTTTTGAAAGCATGTGTTTGATAACATCGAAATGAGATGAAACATAAACATCAACAGGTTTTATATAATACTTAAGTTTCATACAAGAAAAGTATAAACAAAAACACAACTTTTCTATATTACTATATCTAGTTTCTGCATCATTCAACACCCTACTTAAATAATATATGGCTCTTTCGATGCCATTACTATCTTCTTGTACTAACATACTACCTATAGTAAGTTCAGAAGCAGATATGTACAATCTCATGGGCTTTCCCCATGAAGGTGGAGACAAGATAGGAGGCTGAGAGAGATATCTTTTAATCTTGTCGAAGGCCTCCTGATGTGCTTGTTCCTCGAAGGCTTGTCCTTTAGCAAGTAGTGGAGAAAGCTTGAGTCTTTCCACTTAGATTCGAAATGAATCTTCTGAGAAAATTAATCTTCCCCAGCAAAGATTGCAGCTCCCTTTTCGATGTGGGTGCTTTAGTCTCCGTGATGGCCTTGGTCTTATTCTGGTTGATTTCGATTCCCTTTTTATGAACCACAAAGCCCAGGAAATCTCACGCACGCAAAAGCACATTTAAGGATTCATTTTTAAGCCATGTTTTCTCATTCTTTGAATGATTGGCTCAAATGATGCAGATGGGTTTCTGCAGATATAGATTTGATGACTATATCATCAATATACACCTGCATGAATGTCTCAATAAAATCATGAAAGATGGAGTTCATTGCTCTTTGGTAAGTTGCCCCAGCATTTTTTAAACCAAAAGGCATCACTACCCATTCATAGGTGCCTAAGGCTCCTGGGCAACGAAATGCTGTCTTAGCAACATCTTCTTCAACAATAAAGATTTGGTTATAACCAGAGTACCCATCTAGCATACTTAAGTATTCGAATCCTGCAGCAGAGTCTATTAACATTTCTGCCACAGGCATAGAGTATTGATCTTTGGGGGTTGCAGTATTTAAATCCCTAAAGTCTATGCATATTCTCAGTGAACCATTTTTCTTAATAACAGGTACTATATTTGCTAACCATTCGACATACCTTGTAGTTCTGATGAATTTGCAATGGAACAACCTTTCGACCTCAGCTTTGATCTTTGTGAGTACTGCTGGGGCGAACCTTCTGGGAGTTTGCTTGATGGGCTTCTTTCCATCCTTAATTGGAAGTCTGTGCTCCACTAACTCTCTTTTCAAACCAGGCATTTCGTCATAGTCCCATGCAAAGCAGTCTTTGTTT
Organism: Vicia sativa; assembly: GCA_021764765.1. Taxonomy (NCBI): domain Eukaryota; kingdom Viridiplantae; phylum Streptophyta; class Magnoliopsida; order Fabales; family Fabaceae; genus Vicia; species Vicia sativa. Next base: position 74,943,275 of record CM038794.1, on the reverse strand, counting down.
CTTTTGAGGACTTCGATCACCTCTTGCTTGAAGCTTGGGCTGAGTTTTGCACTCATGTAGGTTATTCTTTTTGTGTTGGTGTCCCCCAAATTTACCTCTTCGAGCGGATCCTGCGCTAACATTTTGGCACCTGAGCTTGTAGGATCTTTCTCGAAACCCAAGGGTTCCTTGTCATATATGGCATCAAGCCTTTGATCTATTTCGTTTTCTTCACAGGGTGAGTCTTTCGAACCATTCCCTTCGAGTTTGTTTACTTCAACTGTCTTTTCTATTGCAGCCTCTGAAGCCACTTTCCATTCATTCTCAGCCATATAGGCCGAAATCCTTTCGAAGAAAGAAGACTCGATCCACGCAAGGTTGTCAAACTCGGCTGGCGTTTTCTGAAGTGCCTTGATTCCCGTCTCCTTTAATTATCTTCCTATCGATACGTACCATCATGGCAAAGGGTCATATAGTAGTGTGCATCCCTCGTTTTGTTCATTTCGTGACTTGGGGTACAAGGGGCTATTCTTGCCAGGTACTTGTCATAATTCCTTTTGTTGACCAAATTGACTGTTGTCATAAAGTAACTCTGGTCCGCTGCGATATTCTCCACTATACCATCTTCTCTCCACAGCACTAACCTCTGGTGCATTGACGAAGGGACTGCCCCTACGCCATGGATCCACTCTCTCCCTAGTAGCAAATTATAATTGGCCTTAGCTTCGATCACCATAAACATGGTGGGCCTCATTTCGATTAAATGGTTAGCTCCATATACCACCCCAACGTTTGCCCTTTCTTTATTGGATAGGACCATGTTGTGTGGTTTGACATCACCCTCTTGTATTCCTAACTTTTTCAGCATAAACTGAGGCATTAAATTAACTGCAGCGCCTCCATCCACCAAGACCTTGTTCACACCATGGGCTCCTGCCTTTGCTCGAATGAACAATGGCTTCAAGTGATTCTTCATTGCTGGCTCTGGGTGTTCGAAGAATGCGTTCTGCTCTTCGACGCGCGTTATCCATTACATAGTAGCAAAGTGCATGTTTCATCAAATCTATGGTATCTTCTTCCTCGTGGTCTTCGATTTTGGTCTCCTGTCCGAACTCAGAAGGTAATACAGATACCACATTGCAGTTTAGGTTAAGTGAGGATTCTCCTTCTGATTCGAAGTTATCTGTCAGCATATCCTCGTCTTCTTCTGGACTTGGAGTGTACTCTTTCGATTCATCTAGTTTTGTTTCAGAGAAAAGCCTCCTACTAACTGGAGGTTTGTTTTCAGGTTGCTTGCTTGTTGTTGGTTTCTTGGTACTTGACATTTCTTTGTTCTTTGGTCGGCGCTCCTTTATGCCAAAGTTTCCCTCTCAGCCTTTCGAATTTGTTGCTGCCTTCGCCATTGGGATCTTGACATGGGAATCTTACCTTTATAATTTTCCAGCCTCAGTTCCTCCCTCTTTGCAGTGTTGAATTATCGCCTATATACCATGGCATGACGCGCATTTCGCTCATTACCTCTCCATTTATCCTTCCCCTTATTGGTTTTGACTTGCGACCATTTTATACTGTTGGTACTTGAGGATTTTGAATGTCACCCTTCGAGCACCTTTTGGATATGGGCTATCAGGCTTTCGTTGAATGTGATTACCATCGAAGTGCTGACTTATCTAACCAACTTCCTTGTGATTCCAGCATGGGGCGAAGGGAATCGTTTCGAATGCTCCAACCATGTTCTGGTCATATGCTGTTGAACATCTTGGGCAAATCAGGCACTTTGTTGCCCCTTTGTGACAGCGAACTAAAAACTCCAACAAACTCTCCCCCAGCTCTAGGGTAACATCTGAATAATTGGTTATCTTGGCGCCAGTTGATGCCAGTTCGAGCCCTTTGTCTCCTCTCGAAATCTGCAGCAATTCTCTGATTGCAGATGATGCTGCATCTGGGACATAGCATCATCTCAGCATTTCCCTTGTGGCACATCATGAGATAGTCTTTGAGGCTGGTATCTGCAGCATATCCATCTTCCACTTTGTATTTTTCCTTTTCTAGGTATTTTTCCATCTCTTGCATCTCAGAACAAGGTCTCTCCATGTCCACCATGTTGACATCTACATCCTCCCTTTTTCCTCCATTATCTCCCCATCCTGATGGTTTGACATCTTCGATTCGGATCTTTGAACTTTCTGGGGCAGAGTATTTTACCAAGTAATCAAATTTTCCACTGGGTTCCCCTAAAGTATCCCAGACTTCTTTTTGAGGAATGCTACCATCTCCATCCTCCCTCTTTATATCATCCTCTCCCCATCCTGTGGGCTTGACGTCTTCAATTCGGATTTTCGAACTCTCTGGAGCAGAATATTTTACCAGATAGTCGAACTTCCCACTGGGTTCACCCAGGGTATCCCAGATCTCTTTTGAGGGAGGCGGCTTTATGTCGAACTTTCTCGATTTGAGCCGCGGGCCTTGATGCTTTGTGTCAATTCTTGCTTCGGTTTTCCGGCCCTCGTGCTTTGGATTTCTTTGAAGCAGAGATGGCATTGTCTCGATCGAAGTCTCTAGTTGTTTGTGGGTATCTTCAGTGACTCCCTTGTTGACTTCGACCAATACCCAGTTTCCTTTCCTAGTGCTTTTTTCTCCTGATAGGGTGGCCCCTTCGTCTGCTTCCACCATATTGATTTCCCCATGCACGAAGGCTCGGAGTAATTGGTGTCTGCAACATCCACAGGGTCTTCATCTACTTTCATTTTTGGTTTGTCAGCAAATTTCAATCTGCCATCTATAATACGGTGAACTGACTTTATGTGTTTTTGTATCGCAAATGTGCGGATAGCAAGAGTCGCCACCAACTTTTATTTTTATCCAATTGAGGAAAGGTAAAAGTACAGAAAAAGACCTTCGTTAGATTAGTCAGGGGAGAATGGTTATGAAAAGGGAAGGTATTAGCACCCTTCCATCCGTAGTTATCTCACGGCTCTTAGTTGCTCTAGATCACTTTAAAAATTACTTTCTGTGTGTTTGAAAAAATGTTTTAAAAAGGCATTTCGCTTTGACTTTGTAATGATTCATGTAGGAATGTATACAAAGTGTTCGGAAATGTTTCGTTTTGAAAAGAGTTTGAACTTTGAAAAAAAGTGTGTGGTGAAAAAAGCTTTTGGTTTAGAGCAAGCAACTAAAAGACTTATTACCTACTCAGAATTGGTCGTTTTCGTACTTTCACGTTCCTTTAGAATAGCGCTAGCCATACCATTAGTTAGTAGGTAGCTCTACGTTGGATGTAAGCGGGACATTCGAAGGGACATCGGATGGTCATAGAAGGCAACTTGTAGGAAGTATTCTAGCATATTGAAGGGACTATCATCATTTTGTAGGCGACAATCGAGGGTCAAGATCATGTATTCGGAGGCGACATCGTGGGTCTATGATCTTTGTATCGAAGGGTCTATGATGATTCGTTTGGAAGGCAACGGTGCTAGAATACCTCTACGTTCGAGGGACATGACCATTTAATCGAAAGGCAACGAGAGAGAATTACCCTAAGGGGTGCGTGTGTGAAAGAAGTGTGTTGATTTCAGATATTCTTATCTTGCAAATTAGTGGGCTAAGTTCGTTATTATCTTGCCATACACGCCTAGTTACTAGCAATTGATAGGGTGCGGAAATTAAAATGCGGAATGTAAAAATGCGGAAAGGTAAATTTAAGCCTAATTTAAACTATTACATCCCATGAGCAGTTACATTATTGGAAAAAATAGAATGATAAAGAAAATCGTCTGAATCGGATCAACCTGTAAAAGGATGAGAAATCGGAAAATGCAAGATGAATCGAATAAGAGAAAAAATATTAGAAAAATGCAAATTTTGAAATAAGAAAAATATGACATGCTAGAAATAATATAAATATGCTAAAATAATTTTTTGGGATTTTTTGGATGCAATTTAATAATTAAAAATGAATTAAAAGTGATTTAAATGCAAAATTATGAATAAAAATAAATATGCATGCAAAATTATAGTTTTAATTTTATAAATTAAATAAAGATTTTATGAAAAGACTGTAAAAAGAAAAATAATTTTTGATAAGTTTTTAATGCAGAAATAAAAATATGAAAAGAATTAAAAATAATGCAAAATATTAAAATATATGAAAATAGGAAAATAATGCAAGTTTGTGAAAAAGAATGAAAATCGGTCCTGGCAGGGATCGAACCCATGACCCTTGAGAGTATCTGGAAACAGTGAGCGCCTTTACCACTCGTCATGTGTGCTGTGTGTTTGAAATCGGATCGAGTAAAACAAAGGCAGTGTAAAGTCTCCTTCCTCAACCATGTATGAAGCTTCATCGTCCCGATTTGAATATTTGAAGCTAAGTCGGCCATTGTTCAACCTATGGTCCCAGCAAAATCAAAAATCTAGCATACATAATATAAATGAATTCTAAAGGCATGGTTCGATTCACGGGATCATTACGAATGCGTTAGTATAGGTATTATAGTCCAATTTTACATTTCATGAAACCTAAATCGATCTCGAAACCCTAGCAATGGCATAACTCGATCCAGCACTCAAGCAATTAAACCGGATAGCTTGCATACTTGATTCTAAACATGAACAAACAATCAAAACAAGTTAATAATGCATGAATGATGAAAATCGATTTTTGAAAATTCAAGAACAAACCAAATTCGGTTTTCACGATTCTTGATAATTTTTGGCAAAGTGAAGGTCTGAATCGATTCTGGAGATGTCAAGGAATGTGTTGGACACCTCAAAATTGACTGAAATCGATTGGAACTAGGGTTGCCACTTGCTTGTGCACCACGGTTTTTTGAGCTTTGGAATAGGGTTTTTAGGGCAATTTTTCTGTCCTCATTCGTGTGGTATGCATCATGTATAAGTACTAGAAGTATTTGGCATTGTTTTTGGTAAGAATCAATCAACATTCAATGAAAATCAAATTTGATTTTTGTACAAAATCAAATTTTCAAAATTTGATTAATTTCCAATCCAATCTTGCCATATTGATCAAATTTCGAAAATTGCTGGCCTTTGTGAGTTACTTGAGTCTCAAGGAAAGAATAAAAATCAATTTTGCAATTACTTTTGATTTTATACTTTATTTTTAAATTTAATTTGCATTTAAATGAATAAATTCCAAATTAAATAGAAAAATAAATCAAAAATTCGTGGCATTGGGCTTGGATATTCCTAATTGTATGAGGAATAAGTTTGGATGAAGAAAAAGCAAGCCCATTTGCAAAAAAATTGATTTTCAGAAGTATCTCTCTTTGTGCATTCTTTCAAAATTGCCCAACTTGTGAATGGTGTATCTTGCTCAATTTTCCACATTTTTGAGTGTTCTTGGACTTTTTGGAAAGCTCTAAGAGTCCTCTAACCAACCTATTTGGTTTCATCTCAATTGGAGTTTCCATGCTCAATATATCTTCAAAACAAAAAGTTGACTTTTTGTTGACTTTGAAAATGACCTGTAATGTTTTGAGCCATACCTCTTAAATGAAGCATTTTTTGGACATTCTTGTGAGACATGAATTTGTAGAGAATTGAATTTCCTTCAAAACAAGAGGTGGTGGAAAACTTTCTGAGAAAGTATGAAGAAGTTATGATCAGTCAAAGTTTGGTTGACTTTTCACCTAGAAACCCTAATTTAGAAAGTTTGACTTTTGAGTAAATCTTGAGTTTTCTTGATGAATCATGATCAATCCTTGATCAAATGATGAATGTAACTTCAAAATGAGGATGTTGACCAAAAATTATGAAGTTTGACTGTATGTTGACCACAGTTGACTTTTTGTCCAATACAACTGATTTTCAATCATCTGAGCAATTGTCTGAGGAAACTTGATCTGTGAGGCTTGAAACTTGACATGGAGAATCTTTGAAGCATATGAGGAGGCATGAAGACCATTGGAGATGTTGGAATTCCATCTGGATCTGAGAATTGTCAAACCCTAGTTTGGGTTGATTGTCTAGGAGAGGGTTTGTCTGATCAACTCTTGAGGAATCCTTGAGTATAGATGTATGAAATGTCTTGAGAAGATGGAGGGCAAATTTTGGGGTATGACAGCTGCCCCTGTTCAATCTTCTTGTGCTGGAAGGTTAGATTGACACGCTTGTCTTTCGTGACCTGAAGGTAGAAGATGATTGAACACTCGAGTACACCTGAAAATTTGCACTCGCTGTTGGCTGATGATGCGGGAATGGGCTTACAGATGCCATTTGGAGAAGTTGGAGACTTCGCTGGGGAATGAGTCGTACGCTAGACTCAAGAACGTCGTCTGGACAGGAGGACTGTTGGAGATGGGCTTAAGATGCCATCTGGAAAGAATGATGCTGGGAGTGAGCCGTACGCTAGGCTCGGTAGATGCTTCTGGAAGTGAAAGGAGCATGGAGATGGGCTTAAGATGCCATCCGGAGGGAGTCGTACGTTAGACTTCGTGTTCATTTTTGAATGAAGTTATTGGTTTGTATTGATTTTTAACCATATATGCAGCATTCTGAAAGTGAAGCACTGTTGACAAATAGTCGGAGATGGGCTTAAGATGCCATCCAAGGCAACTGAGTCGTACGCCAGACTCTGTAGTTGTTGTTGATAATAAGAGAGAGTCAGAATAGATCTTCGTGTCGACCATTCTGAGGGGATAGTAGATGGCAAAGCGTGGATATTTCCCTGTTGTGCATCGGGTGTTGATTCACTGCCTGTTATCGGAGGATAACTTATGATCGTTCGGATAGGGTTTCCCGTCTAGCTTCGGGTATTAATCTTGGATCTGCTGTTGGAGAACAACAAAGGTAGTCGTTCGGATAGTTTTCCCGTCTGGCTTCGGGCATTAATCCTGGACCAGTTTGCGTCAGTAATGACTGTCACCTGTTTTGGAGAAAACAAGAGAAACTTTGATAGAATATTGTTAGTTCTATGCAGAGTATGATGCATGACAATGTATATGAATGATGTATGCATATATTATGACTTTATGATAAATGTATGAATGATAGATGTTGTGGTATTTCAAAACATATCCATCTTGAAGAAGATGCGGATGTTCTGTTTGAGGATCCCTGACTTCTGCTCGGGGACTGCAGGAGAGAGCCCTGCCTTTGAAAGAGAAGAAAGATATCCTGGATTCCTCCGATGCACTATCTGACCAAGTCTTGGGCCTAGATATTGTTGGGGAAGGTGGAGACTGAGAAACTTGTTATCGGAGATCTCATGTATAGACCATGCTGGGGAGAGTCTGGGAGGCAATCTGTTGGGGATCTTGGATGTAGATCCTGCTGGGGAGAAATTTAGGAGGCGCTCCACTGGGGATTTTGAGTGTAGATCTCGCTGGAGAGCGTTTGATAGTTGCTGGGGGACCGAGTTGGGAGAGTCTGAAGCCCGTTGTAATCTCTGGCTGGGGAATAAAAGATGTGGGTTTCCTCCGATGCACTATTTGACCAAGTTTCAAGTCTGGACACTGCCGCTGGGGAAAAGGGGAAGGGCTGAGAGATATCCGCTGGGGATGAAGTGTTACTCCTTGGAGACTGATGTAACATACACTCCGTCGGGGGAGGTTTGCAATGAGTGACACCTTTGCGGGGATCATGCTCTGTGGGGGAGCGTTTTTGGTGACTTTCGTCGTCATCTCAATTCCTGGAGCCTGTAGTAACTACTTTGTATGTTCTCTTTTCGTATGTTTGCGATTAGATTTTTATTGTCAAATGCATATAATCATTCAAAGCAAACGTTGGACTTTATGCAAACAACAACAATGAAATTGTAAAGAGAAAGAACTTGTATTTAATTGAAATGTGGCGTATGGCCAAGTAGTTGGTACACAGAAAAATAAAAAGCTATGCGGAAACAATCTCGTTAAGTTCCAACTATGCTAGTACTCATATATTCCAACTGTCTCATCTCCTTGCTGTCAGTAGAAAGTGAGTGAATTGATCTTCGCCATTTGAATCTTGAATGCCGATAGTAGTTTTGGAAGAGGTGATCTGGAAGAGACATAGTCGTACGCTTAGATCCCTAACTTTTGCCTAGACCGCCCTTTCGGGTTTCAGTCTAAGGATACCCTTTTTGCCCAAACCGCCTTTTAGGTTTCGACTTGCGGTGTACATGTTTGCATATATCCTTAATTTTTGCCCGAACCCTTTTGGTTCGCTTGGGATGCCCTTATTTTTGCCTAGGTCAGTCGACCTAGCGGGTCTCTTTATCGTAGTATTTTTGACTATGTCTGCGTTCGCGGTGTGGGAAGTCTTCACCATCCATGGTCTTTGAGTATCATAGCTCCTTTGAAAATCTTGTTTGACTACAAATGGTCCCTCATGGGTGGGAGTCCATTTGCCCTGGGATCACCTTGTGGAAGAATGATGCGCTTGACTACTAGATCACCGACTTGGTAGACTCGGTGCTTGACCTTTTGTTAAATGCTCGATCATTCGCTTGATAGATCATCCATGGCAAATGGATGCGATCGTTTCTCATCAATCAAGTTAATCTGGTCAAGGCGAGTCTGGACCCAATCGTCTTCGCCTAACTCTGCGTCCTGGAAGACTCTAGTTGAAGGTATCTGAACCTCGATAGGTAGGACGGCTTCCATATACAAGAGAGGGGTTGCCTTGATGTGTCCTATTTGTAGTGCGATAACCATGAAGAAAATGGTAACATCTCATGCCAATCCTTATAAGTCACTATCATCTTCTGTATAATCTTCTTAATGTTCTTGTTGGCGGCTTCCACTGCGCCATTCATCTTAGGCCGATAAGGAGAAGAATTGTGATGTTTGATCTTGAACTGCGTGCAGAGTTCGGTGATCATCTTGTTGTTGAGATTAGAGCCATTATCTGTGATAATCCTTTCGGGAGTTCCATATCGACAGATAAGATTATGTTTGATGAACCGAGCCACAACATTCTTGGTAACAGATGCGAACGAGGCTGCTTCTACCCGCTTGGTAAAGTAATCGATTGCCACAAGGATGAAACGATGTCCATTGGAAGCAGTGGGCTTGATTTCTCCAATCATGTCAATGCCCCACATTGCGAAAGGCCAAGGAGAAGTTAAAACATTCAGGTACCGGAGGTACGTGCACTTTGTCTGCATAAATCTGGCACTTGTGACAAGATCGAGCATAGCGGTGACAATCGGCTTCCATGGTGGACCAGTAGTAACCTGTTCTCAGAATCTTTTTAGCCATCGCATGTCCACTAGAGTGGGTACCAAATGCGCCTTCGTGTAACTCTTCCATGATACGCATTGCTGTTTTCTGGTCTACACAGCGGAGTAAGCACAAGTCGTGGTTGCGTTTGTATAAGATGCCGTTGTTGAGGAAGAATTTGGATGCAAATCTTCTCAAGAACTTCTTACCATTGACAGATGCCCCTGCGGGATATTCTTGAGTCTCAAGATACCTCTTCACGTCGTAGTACCAAGGTTTCTCTTCTGTATCAAGCTCGTAACGATATGCTGGTTCATCAAATTTCTCAATGATGATCTGGGAAGCCTCGTTGTCCCATCTAACCTGGAACATAGATGACATAGTAGCTAATGCGTCTGCCAACTGATTCTCTTCTCGTGGAATATGATTGAAAGTGATTTCTTCAAAGTAGGGGATCAAACTTAGAACATGCTCGTCTGAATAGATTTGGATGCTTCGTATCCCACTCGCCCCTAATCTGACTGATCACTAAAGCTGAGTCTCCATATACTTGCAAGAACTTGATTCTTAAGTCAATAGCAGCTTTTATACCCATGATGCACGCTTCGTATTCGGCCATGTTGTTAGTGCAACTGAAACATAATCTGCGGTGAAAGGAGTATGTCCGCTGCGGGGGATGTGATGATGGCGCCAATGCCATTGCCAAGTGCATTGAGGCTCCATCAAAGACCATGGTCCATCGGGATCCTTGTTCGAGTTCCTTCGTGCAGGCACGGTTCTTCTAATAACTAGTAAAACATCTTCATCTGGAAATTCGAACTGCATAGACTGATAGTCATCTACGGCTTGATGAGCCAAATGATCGGCTACTATACTTTCTTTGATGGCTTTCTGAGAAGTGTACTGGATGTCATATTCGGTCAAGATCATCTGCCATCTTGCTATTCTTCCGGAGAGAGTTGGTTTCTCAAATATGTATTTTATCGGGTCCATCTTAGAAATCAACAAGGTAGTGTGAGTCAACATATACTGTCTTAGTCGGCGAACAACCCATGCCAAAGCATTGCAAGTTTTCTCGAGCTGTGAGTATCTTGTTTCACAGTCGGTAAACTTTTTGCTAAGGTAGTATATTGCAAGCTCTTTTCGACCAGACTCGTCATATTGCCCCAACACACACCCCATTGAATTTTCTAGCACTGTCAAGTACATGATAAGAGGTCTTCCTTTGGCAGGCGGCATCAGGATAGGAGGATTCTGTAGGTACTCCTTGATTTTGTCAAAAGCGATCCGGCAATCGTCGTTCCATTCTACCACTTGATCTTTCTTAAGTAACTTGAAGATTGGCTCACAAGTAGCAGTTAAGTGTGCAATGAATCTGGCAATGTAGTTCAATCGGCCCAAGAAACCTCTGACTTCTTTCTCGGTGCGGGGCGCTGGCATCTCTTGAATAACTTTAACCTTGGCGGGGTCAACCTCAATACCTTTACCATTGACAACAAACCCTAGGAGTTTTCGGATCGACTCCAAAGGTGCACTTGTTAGGATTAAGTCTCACACATACTTCTTTAATCATCAAACCGTTTACGCAAATGATCAAGATGTTCTTCTTCGATGCAGTGATCGAGCTATCATGTCATCGGCGTAGACTTCTATCTCGTGATGAATCATGTCATGAAATAATGTCACCATATGCGATAAGTGGCGCTGCGTTCTTCGACCGACAGCATAACCTTGTGCGAAAGTGCCTGTGTAACAAAAGTAGTCTTCTCCATGTCTTGAGGAGCCATTTTGATCGATTATGTAGGAGAAACCATCCATGAAGGAGAAAACCTTATGCTTTGCGGTGTTGTCAACGAACATCAATATGGGAAGTGGGAAATCGTCTTTCGGACTTGCTTTGTTCGGATCTCGTAATCCACACATTCGTACCTTGCCATCCTTCTTGGGTACAGGCACTACATTTGCAACCTTGTGGATAAGAAGTATGACTAAGAAACCGGCGTTGAATTGTTTCATAACCGGCTTTGATTTTCGACATCTCGGGATGCATCGTGAACCTTCTTTAGCGGGAGAAAACCTTCTTTTATCGGCAATCGATGAACCACAATATCAATGTCTAAACCGGCATGTCTTATGACAAGCAAAAACCTCAATATAGTCTCGTAGCATCTGAACCAATCTTTCTTGCACCTTTTTCTCAAGACCGCTCCTATCTTGATCTCTTTTACATCTTCGTCGGTACCCAATTCACAACCTCGACTTGCTCTTGGTGTGGTGTATAACTCGCTCTTCTTGGCATGCGATCACGGCAAGTTCTCCACGGCACTTCACAATCTTCCTCACTTTCATCTTGACGGTAGATCGGATTATCGAAGTCATATTTAAATAGCATATTTGTTATTAACAAGATTCGGAGTGATTTTGCGATGTATCACGTGGGTGTGTGTAAGAACATAGCTTTTGAAGGGTGATAAAGTAAAAGAAAACAAACAAATGAATGCAAAATTCCAACGAATTTATTGAATGAAAGCGCGAAACAGAGATAATAACCCTACAAAGCGAGCCATGATGCCGGGCAAGGCACTAGGCTTTCAAAGTTTCTTGTTCAAAACATAAAGAAATACGAAAAGCAAAACAAAACAAGAGCAATTACTCCTGACTAAAGGAGATTGGTATGACGTCTTCAGTCTTCCAATTGCTGAGCCCATTGTCTAGAGTTGGGAAGATCCACTTGCTGATATCGAAGTCGTTGTCGTCGTCTTCTATAGCATGGATTCCACCCTGGCTGATGCGGAATGGAAGTTGGCCGACACGTTCGCGGCGTATCATCTTCTGACCCTTAATGGTGAAGCCTAAACCAGTCTTGTCAAATTTGAAAGGAAGATCGGGAAGCTGACCCCAAATAGTACTACCTCCTTCTTCAACTGCAGCTTGAGCATCCTTCAGCGAGGCCATCCTAGGTGGAACTTGTGTAACCGAGGAGTGAGAGTCAGCGAGGCATGACTCGGGATTGTTTCAAAAGCTTGCAGTCTCAAAGAATTCACCCTCCATCTCGAGGTATCGGAATGACGTAGATGGTGACCATATATTTTTCTTCACCACATCTGTAACAACCTTCCCTTTCTTGGGTACTTGATTTTACGATGCAAGGTAGAGGTAATAGCGCCCCATGTATCCAGGCGTCAAGTAGGCAAAGTAGCTGGACGGATGTCCATGACAAAAAAGTAGAGTCAAAGTGCGGGAACCGACTTTAACAAGTGAGCTCTCAAGCACATTAAGCTTAGAACCATCAAAAGCTCTCACAATAATGTCAGGGTCTCGAGAACAAACCCTTCGACATCAAGCCGATCAAAAGCAGTCTTCGGAAGGATGTTCAGAGCAGAACCGGTATCCACCAAAACATGAGACAAGGTAGTACCCTTGCATTCAACAGAGATGTGCAAGGCTTTGTTGTGTTTCCTTCCAAGTCAAATCGACATCGAGAGAAGCCTAGGCCGTTGTTGGCGAGCTAAGCAATACAAACTTCAAGCGGTCGGTCGTAGTGTCTTCACAGTCGTGAGCATTCTTGAAAATTTTACTAAGGCATTGGCATGAGCCTCGAGCACAAGAAGCGAGCAAGCATGGATATCTTGGGCGGATCTGTCCCAGCTATTCCACAACATTGTAGTCACTCTTCTTGATAATCTTGAATTTCCTCCATTTCTTGTTTGGAGGTGTCTTGACAACTTCCTTTGGTACTTGGCTGAAGCGGGATGAGTCCTTTGGTTCTTTCCCTCTAGCTTGGGAATGGGTTGAATAAGCGGAATCGAGTTGGAGTCGTAGTGTCTTTTGGGGGAGAGATATCTGGAGAGAATACCCTTCCGGTTCTAGTCACCTTACTTGATCCGGTGATGTTGTCGATGTCACGAATGGTAGCTTCAATAGTAAGATCTTCAATGGTCAAAGGGTCTTGCTTGACGCCATGATAGTAAACATCAGCTCCATAATTCCAGGGGATAGCCTTGTCAGAGGAATATGGAAGTGGTCTTGGAGAAGTGATAATGAGAGGTGCCACTGCTGGCACAGATCGCGAGGAAATCCTTATGGTGTTAACGTCAGCATAGTCTTCTGGGAAATCGTCACCCCATCCGGTCGCCTTAACATCTTCAATAGGAATCTTGTAGCTTTCAAGAACAGTGTACTTCACCATGTAATCATACATTCCACTTGGATGCCCCAGGTATCCCATCTGATTAGTCGATTTCATTCGCATTATCGATCTTGATTTGACATTTCTTCACACACTTACGCACGGAGGTTTGAAATAGTATCTCACGGTTGTCCATCATGCATTGAACACGTCTTCTCGACCAAGGACAGACCATCATAGATGGGCACCAACGGCAATTCTCTGGCATCCACGGTTGACACGGCTTGCAACAAATTCTTCTTAGCAGTCCTCGAGGAATGGTCGGGTCATCTATGTTGAAAACATAAATATCTTCACCAACAGCATTGGAACTCTTGTCATGGTTAGGCATGGGGCGTTGATCACATTCGGTCTCACGGGGAGGGTCAAACTCAATCTGCTTAGCAATCATATCTTGAATCTTGTTCTTGAGCTGACAATCATCGATACTATGTCACAGGCTATTGGAATGGTAAGCACACTTAGCATTAGGATTGTATCTCGGAGAGGAAGTGTTGACATTTCAGGAGGATCCCTCAAGGTAATCGACTTTGCTTTCAACATGTGTTGCAAGGCTTGCGACAAAGGCATGTTGATCTTAGTAAAGCTGTCTTGTGGCGCGTTAAGCTCTGTGCGTTGTCTCTTGAGGTTGTCTTGATGTAGGATTGGAATCCACAACTGCCCCACAGTTGAAGCGCGTCGGTCTTGGCTCGGCTTTTACGACCATACACGGCATTAGCTTTCTTACCACCAAATCTCTTTCTGACATTTGAAGATGATTACATGAATCTTTCCACTCTTGATACCAGCTTCAATACGCTCTCCTGTCAATATCAACTCAGTGAATCCGGCTGAAGAGTTTCTAATCAGATGATTGAAGAATGGACCTGTCAGTGTTCCCATGACCTTATCAACCAACTCCCTATTGGACAAGGGTGGCTGAACTCTGCCTGCTAAATCTCTCCATTCTGAGCATACTCCTTGAACATCTCATCACGACCCATAGACATGCCCTGTAGTTGCATGCGAGTGGGTGTCAATTCAGCATTGTACTCAAACTGTCTATAAAAAGCATCAGCTAAGTCACTCCAAGTACGGATACGGTCATTCTGGTTGATAATACCACTCAATTGGAGTTAGGACAAACTCTCTTGAAAATAATGCATCCTGACTTTACATCATCAGTGTGGGGTTGATCTTCTAGGACTTCAAATGTAGCCGGACAAGACATGCCATCATACTTGGCAAAAGTAGGAACTTTGAACTTGGGAGGAATCACAACACGGGACAAGACTCGGATCATCAAAATTCATGGACATCTTGAGTTTTCCACAGCATTAGACGATCTTCAAGTTGCTTGTACTTGTCATCTTCATCAGTATTGGCCATCATCATAGTCTTTTCAGGTTCATGCTGGCTGCCTTCGTCATCACCTTGACACTCCCTCATTCTTGACACTTCCTTGAGCTACTGTCCGGCCGACCCTCTTAGGACCACCTTTATGCGTCTTCCCATGTTGAGGAGACCAACAACCTTCTTCTTCTGTTGATGAGCTTCTTGGATCTTCTTGGCCTTGGACAAAGCTGGTGAACATCTGCTGGCCCGAGCATTCGAGCGGAGATCTTTGACGATCTGTTCGAGAGCCATTTACTAAAATAAATAGCGAGCAAATGAGAAAACCAATCTCGATGTACTGTGATGCAATGTTATGCTATGATATGCAATGTTTATGCGAATGCAATGCAATGTTTTCAAGGACCTTAGAGATTTAAATTTGTTAAACAAGCAATGAACAAACATTTATTAGTACTCTTCTTATTTATTCTTTTCTTTTTAAGTACAAAAGATAGTTCAAAACAATAAAAAGAAAAGCATAAAAATCAAAGCTCTAAGTCTCCCATGGGCTTCCTCTTGGTGCCGGTAGGCGTTGATGTTCGCTCCTCGTAAGTAGCTTGGTCAACTCTAACACTTTCTTCTCACTTGCATGCCGGAGCTTCAAAGTATCCCTTTCTTCTTTAAGTGAATCCGAGGATCTCTTGAAGTCTTCAAAATCGATAGGCATGTCGGGATGGAGAACGTATAGGGTACGTCACCTATAGGTTCCATAATTCTTGGTAAGTAGTGAATGGCATCATGAGTTTTGAGCTCGAGCTCACACCCATTTGAGGTAAGGTTCCCAAGGAATGGAGTTAGTGCCCCAAAGTCTTGGTATCGTCTTCTTTACCATGCCCGGCGTGTATATTAATCGATAATTAGAATCGTGATTGTAATCGAACACAATATCTTGGAGAAGCATATCATACGGACCATCTCTTGAGAAAAACCAAACTGACGTAGAGCTAGAAGGGTTGTAAAATACCTCCCTTATACCAAGGAGTGGTACATTAGAAATTCTCCACGCCTTTCAATGAATATGAAATCCTTTTGAGAAAAGATTCCAACGGATATCTGAATGAGAGAGTGACATTAACCTTTGAGACCATCTCAACCTTTGTTCGTTCTTCAAAAGATGGAGGAAGGTGCAAAATAAACCACCTGGAAAGTAACGGTATACAACACATGAGGTTCCTTGTCTCTTAGTAATGCACGTGTGGGAGAAGAATGTAGAATATCTCAAGTAAAGTAGGCACGGGATTACGGGTAAACAACTTGATGGCGTTGACATCTATGAATTGATCCGAGTTAGGGAATAGAACCAAACCATAGATTAGCAAGGCCACAATGTCTTCAAATGCATGGAAACTCATAACTTTGAGAATTCTCGGGCTTTCTTAATTAGGAACTTGGCAAATAAACCCTTAACTCCACTTGGTTTCCCAATTGGCTTCAATATCGGCTTAAGATGTAAATGCGGATCACGATGTTCGTACCTAGAACCTTTCTGAACCGGTGAATGGCATTTGATCAAGAATAGGTACCCCAATAACAGAACTCTTCAAGGTAGGAACCAATGATAATCACGGAATGTAAAGCAATGGTGTTTCGGATCGAAAATGAAATAGGACATCATATCTTCTTCAAAACGGAGATAACCAAGTCAAGTAGATAACCATGTCTTTTGATGAACTAGGCATGATGGGAATTTACTGAAACCAATTCTTTGAGTGAGGCATACCCATGAAGTTGATTAGGATAGTCTTTCTAGAAGCCATAATCCCTACAAAGCGAGCAAAGAAAATCCCTAGGTCCTTGAAATAGTTAGAAATGATATGCAATGCGATGATGTCATGATGTCATGTTTGGCACACAAGCAATTCACAATGAGCCTGGGTTTAAAGCACAAGAGGTATAGGTGATTACCCTACCAAAAGTTTAAGTTGGTTCATCTGTCCTATAATAGTAACGGGTTCTAGGAATCTCCATCATCGATCTTTCTAGTAGGCGTTTATTTCAATGCGACTACCAAGTGGTCGATCAAAAATATCCCAAAGTCTGATCTCAATGAGCGTAGCATCAGTATCAACCAACCTTAGTCTGCACAAAATCGACCATCTCACTACCTTCTAATGGCCAAGATGGGTCAATTAAGGTTCTAAAAGTTTAGTTAGCTTGATGACACCACGCATGAAGCCAAATACTACCTTCAACTTGGAATGAAAGAGTATCGGACAACCAAGTGTCATATAACGTGCCATCATGTTGACCGTTTAGTTATCGTCTAGCGGTCGCGATGATTTATTGCTACTTACCTAAAAGGAAGGATCCGGGTGTAGGATCCCCACAATATAATACCCAGCAACCATAAAGATAAAGCAAGCAATTCAATGAAGCAATAAAGGTTATCTAAAATCCCTAAGGTAATTCTCTTTTAGGTTGTCTCAGTAGTCGCCGATTCTGTGTCACGGTGAAGCCGACTTTATGTATTTTTTATATAATGTGATAGCAAAATCGCCGACTTTTATTTTATCAATTAGGAAAGTAAAAGTAGAAAAAAGACCTTCGTTAGATTAAAGTAAGGAGAATGGTTATGAAAAGGAAGGTATTAGCACCCTTTCCATCCGTATTTATCTGGGCTCTTAGTTACTCTAGATCACTTTAAAATTACTTTATGTGTTTGAAAAAATATTTAAAAAGGCATTTCGCTTTGACTAATATTCATGTAGGAATGTATACAAAGTGTTAAAATGTTTCGTTTTGAAAAGTTTGAACTTTGAAAAAAGTGTGTAGTGAAAAAAGCTTTAGTTTAAGCAAGCAACTAAAGACTTATTACCTACTCGAATTGTCGCTTTCGTACTTTCACGTTCCTTTAGAATAGCTAGCCATACCATTAGTTAGTAGGTAGCTCCATTCGTTGGATGTAAGCGGGACATTCGAAGGACATCGGATGGTCATAAGGCAACTTGTGAGGAAATATTCTAGCATATTGAAGGACTATCATCATTTTCGTGGCGACAATCGAGTCAAGATCATGTATTCGGGCGACATAATGGGTCTATGATCTTTGTATCGAAGGACTATGATGATTCGTTTGAAGGCAACCGTTGCTAGAATACCTCTACGTTCGAGGACATGACCATTTAATCGAAAACGAAAGAAATTACCAAAAGTGCGTGTGTGAAAAAGTATGTTGATTTCGAATATTTTATCTTGCAAATTAGTAGGCTAAGTTCGTTATTATCTTGCCATACCGCCTAGTTACTAGCAATTGATAGGAGTGGAAATTAAAATCACGGAATGTAAAATGCGGAAAGGTAAATCTCTACGCTATTACAAGGCTTTGGGGCAGATACATAATTTTAAAACTTGCGGAAAATTAAACCTTAATTTAAACTATTACATCCCATGAGCAGTTACATTATTGGAAAAAATAGAATGATAAAGAAAAATCGTCTAAATCGGATCAACCTGTAAAAGGATGAGAAATCGGAAAATGCAAGATAGAATCGAATAAGAGAAAATATTAGAAAAATACAAATTTTGAAATAAGAAAAATATGACATGCTAGAAATAATATAAATATGCTAACATAATTTTTTGGGATTTTTTGGATGCAATTTAATAATTAAAAATGAATTAAAAGTGATTTAAATGCAAAATTATGAATAAAAATAAATATGCATGCAAAATTATATTTTTAATTTTATAAATTAAATAAAGATTTTATGAAAAAGCATAAAAAAATAATTTTGATAAGTTTTTAATGCGAGAATAAAAATATGAAAAATTAAAATAATGCAAAACATTAAAATATATGAGAAATAGGAAAATAATGCAAGTTTGTGAAAAAGAATGAAAACAGTCCACGAAGACATGACCCCGAGTATACGGAGAAAGCGCCTTTACCACTCGCCGTGTGTGCATTTGTGTTTGAAATCCGGATCGAGTAAAACAAAAGGCGAGTGTAAATCTCAAGCTTCTCGACCCGTATGAGCTTCATCGTCCCGATTTGAATATTTGGAAAGGCGTAAGCCGTGTTGACGCTATGGTCCCAGCAAAATCAAAATCCAGCCATATTATAAATGAATTCTAAAGGCATGGTTCGATTCAGGATCATTACGAATGCGTTAGTATAGGTCTTATAGTCCAATTTTTAAATTCATGAAACCTAAATCGATCTAAAACCCCAGCAATGGCATAACTCGATCAAGCACTCAAAGCAAATTAAACAATCCCAGGATAGCTTGCATACTTGATTCTAAACATGAACAAACAATCAAAACAAGTTATTAATGCATGAATGATGAAAATCGATTTTGAAATTCAAGAACAAACCAAATTCGGTTTTCACGATTCTTGATGATTTTGGCAAAGTGAAGATGCAGATCGATTCGAGATGTCAAGGAATGTGTTGGACACCTCAAAATTGGTGAAATCGATCTGGAACTAGGGTTGCCACTTGCTTGTGCACCACGGTTTTGAGCTTTGGAATAGGGTTTTAGGGCAATTTTTCATCTCGTTCGTGTGGTATGCATCATGTATAATCTTTGGAAGGATTTGGCATTGTTTTGGTAAGAATCAATCAACATTCAATGAAAATCAAATTTGATTTTGTACAAAATCAAATTTTCAAAATTGATTAATTTCAATCAATCTTGCCATATTGATCAAATTTCGAAAATTGCTGGCCTTTGTGAGTTACTTGAGTCTCAGGAAAGAATAAAAATCAATTTGCAATTACTTTTGATTTTATACTTTATTTTTAAATTTAATTTGCATTTAAATGAATAAATTCCAAATTAAATAGAAAAATAAATCAAAAATTCGTGGCATTGGGCTTGGACATTCCTAATTGTATGAGGAATAAGTTTGGATGAAGAAAAAGACCCATTTGCAAAAATTTGATTTTTCGGATGTATCTCTCTTTGTGCATTCTTTCAAAATTGCCCAACTTGTGAATGGTGTATCTTTCTCAATTTTCCACATTTTTGAGTGTTCTAGGACTTTTTGGAAAGCTCTAAGAGTCCTCTAACCAACCTTTTTGGTCTCATCTCATTTGGAGTTACCATGCTCAATATATCTTCAAAACAAAAAGTTGACTTTTTGTTGACTTTGAAAATGACCTGTAATGTTTTGAGCCATACCTCTTAAATGAAGCATTTTTTGGACATTCTTGTGAGACATGAAGTTGTAGAGAATTGAATTTCCTTCAAAACAAGAGGTGGTGGAAAAATTGCTGAGAAAGTATGAAGAAGTTATGATCAGTCAAAGTTTGGTTGACTTTTCACCTAGAAACCCTAATTTAGAAAGTTTGACTTTTGAGTAAATCTTGAGTTTTCTTGATGAATCATGATCAAACCTTGATCAAATGATGAATGTAACTAAAATGAGGATGTTGACCAAAATTATGAAGTTTGGTATTATGTTGACCATGATTGACTTTTTGTCCAATCTGTTGATTTTCGATCATCGAGCAATTATGCAGGAAACTTGATACATGAGGCTTGAAACTTGACATGGAGAATCTTTGAAGCATATGAGGAGGCATGAAGACTGTGGAGATGTTGAAGTCCATCTTGACTGAGAGATACCAAACCCTAGTTTGGGTTGATTGTCTAGGAGAGAGTTTGTAGAGTCGACTCGAGGGATCTTTGGCGGATGTATGAAATTTCTTGAGTAGATGGAGGGAAAATTTTGGGGTATGACACCATCCTTAATTGCGTTTTGAATCAAATCCCTGAAAATAAAACACTGTGAGGTTTTGTGGCCTAGGAAACTATGATATCTACAAAATCCTCTTTTCTTTCTTTGATCTAAAGGAGGTATTTTGACGTTTGGTGGCACAATTAATTGGCCATCTTTGACATTGTCATTTTTCTCATTTTCAACAATTTCTTTCCCTTTCGTGGGGACTAATAGTTTACAAGAGTAGGGTGGAGGCTGTTTTAGTTCAGCGAGATCTATTTCGACCTCTTCGAATTCAGGATGGTCTTCAACTTCCTCCGTTTCGATATAGGAAATTCTTTCCTTCTTATTACTTTTAAAAACCCTGGCTTTTTCAGCCTTGAGTCTTTCGACTTGTCGAACCCTATCTGCTAACTGAGCCATGTCCCTCTATAATTTCTTTTCGAATAGAGTAGTCCAGGCCACCAGCGGCCATTTCGACTAACTCATGTTCAAGGACTATTGTGAAACATCTAGATTTCAAGAGTCTGAACCTATTTAAGTACTCATCTATAGGTTCGGTAAACTTCCTCTTAACACTTGCTAATTCCTTTAGACTTATCTTGGATTGCCCCATATAGAATTGTTCATGGAACAATCTCTCCAAGAGGGTCCAGGTATCTATGGATCCAGGGGGCAAAGTGGTGAACCATGTGAAAGCATTTTTAGTGAGGGAACTTGGGAAATATTTAATCCTAAGGTTCTCATTATTTGCTATGTCTCCTGCCTCAGTTAGATACTTGGCTATGTGTTCGACTGTTGATTCAGTGGTATCCCCAGCAAACTTTGTAAACTTAGGGATCTTGTATCCCCTTGGTAAATCAGTATGCATTACATACTCTGCTATAGGGGAGGCATAATTTGGCCTTCTAATCCCTGTATTAAGACCATTTTGGGCCATATTCCTCTCTATCATGGTAGTTAGATTATTTTCTGCCAAGATATTGTCATTTCATACTCTATGGACAACTGCATCAGCATCTTGGTTTTGACCTACCATGACAATTCCTCTAGGTTGTTCTTCTCGAAACGCTGGGACTTCTAGTCTTTCGACCCTTGCCCCTAGTTCCATAATTCCCCTTTGTGGTTCGTCTCGAATCACTGGGGCATCTAATCTTTCGACCGTTGCTAGTGGTTCTATCAATCCCCTTTGTGGTTCTTCGAATCACTGGGGCATCTACCCTTGTGCTCTTGCCCCCAAGTTAACTCCCTCGGCTGGCCTAGGGTGGGTCATCAACAATACATGTTATATGATACGTTCGCTCGAAGACAATGCTGGTTCGCCCTCGCCTTTACTGCGGGCGAAAATTGTTATTCGACTCATAATGTCTGCGTTTCTCTGTTAAATCACGATCCGTTTTGAACTATTGGGGCAAAGATTTCATAGTTTGTGCTAACACTCTATCATATTATAGTTACTATCATCCATTAACGCCTAAAAGCCCTTTGATTCTGTGGTTAAGATAGCAGCGTACTATAACATCTTGACCCTTGGTTATTTGTCATGAATTGATTAGCCTGAATCCACGACCCTAAGTGTGGTGGCGCGTTCGGCGTGAAGTCACAAACGCCATAAAGATGTTGGCATTCATCCTGGAATTTACGGGTCTATTACTATCGAGCCGAATGGTCTAGTTGGTGGTGGGGTAGCGAAATGGGTTTGTGCCCCACGATGGTGGGACAAATCCCCGAGGATACCAGTGGTTCTGTATTGCCTAGGATCAATTGTTTGTTGACATGCCACTTGTCCGTTCGTAGCCATACTATTATGAAAACGCGGTATGCATTCAAGGGATCGTACTGGACGTCCCGTCGAAGTAGATGCATTTGTGCACATTCCGTAATAGGCGTTTGTTTCCCCTTGTGGATTGTTTGGATCGACATCCTATTATTTGATTTCTTGGGTAAGGTTGGTTACTATTAGTTATTCTACCACTCCTAAGGTTCATATACCAATGAACTTTGTTTACTCGAGAAAGAACTTTTATAATAATTATGTCTTATAATCCTTTTTCTTAATTTATGACAAAAGCCCATCCCCAGGTGTGTTTTGTTCCGCGATGATTTACGGTGAAACAACGCTAGTCCTCAAACTATCAAATAAAGCGTTATGATTGTTATTTGATTCCTTTGGTAACTGCAGGATCGATTAGATTGATCCTATGGGGTATGGCATTTATAAAACTTAAATAAGGATTCATGTTCAAGACTTGTTTTTGAATGTTTTATATATGTTCAAGTGTGTTTCGATTATGACGTTCAAGGACTTAGTGATATGATCAAGCAAATAACATAAAACTGATTTGGATAAATAAAAACATAAGGATTTGATTTGCAGAAAAATGTATAAATGCAGGAATGCTTAAATGACTTTTAAATGTAAAAGACTTTCAAAGTAAAGGCATGAAACGTAAAAGATAAGAATGTAAAAACAAGTATGATAAAAGCTTTTTGGAAAATAAGAGCGTTAATGTAAAGTTTGAAAGTAAAAGGATTTCGAAATGGAAGCGTTTAAATGCAAGGAAAGTTAAATGACTTTGAATGTAAAGAAATTAAAGACATTGATGCAAGATAAAAATATTTGGAAAGATAAAGATGCATTATTGAATAATAAAAGCTTTGGTGCAATCATACATACATCATTCGAGCATTCGTTTCCCTAGCCATGTGGTATTTTGAATGTTTCTTGAATTTTTGTACAATAGATATGACACACGAAATCCTAACATTAAGACTTCTATTTATACTATTTAAATATAGCAGTCGACTTATGAGATCTTGCCACGTTTAGAACATGCGAGAACACTAGGCTTCTCTAGCTTCCGTCTTGAACCGTTTCAGTAGCGCATTTTCGAACTTCCAATTATCCCGCTCGCGTTTTGAATTTCAAATGTCCTGACCACTTTGACTTCGAACTCACTTCTCAGATACAACCCTACTACCATTTCGAAGCTTGCTTTACATATATCATCATAATTTCCATTTGAAGCTCTAAACTTCAGCGGGTCCATTTCGAAGAGCCAATTCTTTCATTCCGATTTATGACATTCACTTTGTTCCAACGAATACTGACATTGTTTCATTTCGAGCTCAATGATTCCTATTCGAATCATAGATATCAAAATCTTCAGCCAACACACGCGTGCTGACTTGTTTTCAAACTCACCCAGGACGCGTCATCACTTATATTGAATTGATTTTGGCTTTTCTAACACCAAATGCCAAGTGTCCCAGTGGTTAAGGCGTGGACTGTGCAAAGATGCTCCTCCTGGTCCCCTGTTCGAACCATGCCATGATCGGTTTTGCATTTTCTTTTACAAACTCAACTTTTCTTTCAATTATTTTCATATTTTCTTTCATTTAATATTTTACATGCATTTTAATTTAATTTCAATAATTTTTGTCATGCATTAAAAAACACCAAAAATATTTTTCTTTTTTGCATTATTTTCAGAAAATGTTTATTTAATTTATAAAATTAAAAAATATTATTTTGCATGCATATTTAAATTTATTTCTAATTTATCATTTAAATCACCTTTAATTAGTTTTTAATTATTAAATCATCTCCAAAAAATCCCAAAAAATTATTTTAGCATATTAATATTATTTCCAGCATGAAATATTTTTCTCATTCAAAGATTTGTATTTTTACTAACATTTTCCTCTTATTTGATTTCCTCGTATTTTCCGATTTCTCATCTTTTCACAGGTTATCCCGTTTTGGACGATTTCTTTTTACCGTTTTCTTTTTTCCAATAATATAATTGCTCATGGATGTAATAGTTTAATTAGAGCTTTTATTTTCCGCATGCTTAAATTATGTATCTGCCCCAAAGCCATGTAATAGCTTAGGATTTATCTTTCCGCATCTTTACCATTCCGCATTTTAATTTCACTTCATTTAGTAATTAGGCGTGTGTGGCAAGATAAAATTGAACATAGCCCACTAATTTTCAAGATAAAATATCTGAAATCAAAACACTTCTCTCACACATGCACCCCTTAGGGTAATTCTCTCTCGTTGCCTTACGAAATTCAAATGGTCATGTCCCTCGAGCGTGAAATATTCTAGCCGTTGCCTACAAACAAATCATCATAGTCCCCGATACAAAGATCCTTAGACCCACGATGTAAACTTCGAATACATGATCTTGACCCTCGATTGTCGCCTCTGAAAATGATGATAGTCCCTTGAATATGCTAGGATACTTCCTACTGGTTGCCTTCATGACGATGGTGATGAATGTCCGCTTACATCAAGCGAATAGAGTTACCTACCAACTAATGGTATGGATAGCATTATTCTAAAGGAGCGTAAAATAACACGGCGACCAATTACGAGTAGGTAATAAGACTTATAGTTGCTCTATCAAAACACTTTTTACACCTCACACTTTTAAAGTTCAAACTCTTTTCAAAGCGAAACATTTCGAACACTTTGTATACATTCATGAATCACAAAGTCAAAAATTCCTTTTTCAAAACATTTTTGTCAAACACCACGAAGCAATTTTAAAGTGATCTAAGAGCAACTAAAGCCCGTAGATAACTCGGGATGGAAGTGCTAATACCTTCCCTTTTCATAACCTTCTCCTTACTCGAATCTAGCGAAGGTTTTACGTACTTTTACCTTTCCTTAATTGGATAAAAGAAAAGTCGGCGGCGACTCTTGCTATCCGCACATTTGCGATACAAAAACCTACAAAGTCAGTTCACCGTGTTATAGATACAGTTCCACTTTGTTGAAGAAAGTCAACAATCGTCTTGCATAATCTCTGTAGGGAATCAAACCAAGATGATGAGTTTCATACTTGTCTTTGATTTGATTGATCACATGGTCTGAATCTCCATATATGTCAAGGATCTTGATCCTCAAGATGATGGCTTCTTCGATACCCATGATACAAGCTTCATATTCCACGATGTTGTTGGTGCAATCAAATAGCAATCTAGCGGAAAACGGGATATGAGATCCTTCGGGAGTGATGATGACTGCCCCAATTCCATTTCCAAAAACGTTAACTGCTACATCAAAGACTAAACCCCATCTAGATTCTGGATCTGGGCCTTCTTCGGGTAGCGGTTCGTCACAATCTTTCATTTTTAAGTACATAACATCTTCATCAGGGAAGTCAAACTTGAGAGATTGGTATGGTTGGTAATTGTCATAAGTCGGCGAGAATGCTTCCTTTGACCACTTTTTGAGCCGCGATGCGGATATGTCGGATAATATCATTGCCATCGAGCAATTCTCCACCATTAAGTTTTCAAATACGTGCCAGTCGGATCCATTTGGAGATTAACCAAGTCGTGTGATTGATCATGTCTTGGAGGAGACGTTTGGAAGCCATTACCAAGCATGACATGTTTCTCGAGCGTAGATAACGAGT
>CM038794.1:74880833-74917373 GCA_021764765.1 Vicia sativa | reverse complement strand
GATCGTATCATGGAAGAGTTACACGAAGGCGCATTTGGTACCCATTACAGTGGACATACCATGGCTAAGAAGATTTTGAGAATAGGTTACTATTGGTCCACCATGGAAGCTGATTGTCACCGCTACGCTTGATCTTGTCACAAATGCCAGATTTATGCAGACAAAGTGCACGCATCTCCAAGACTCAATGTTTTAACAACTCCTTGGCCTTTTGCAATGTGGGGCATTGACATGATTGGAGAAATCAAGCCCACAGCTTCCAACGGACATCGTTTCATCCTTGTGGAAATCGACTACTTTACCAAGTGGATAGAAGCAGCCTCGTTCGCATCTGTTACCAAGAATGTTGTGGCTCGATTCATCAAACATAATCTTATCTGTCGATATGGCACTCCCGAAAGGATTATCACGTATAATGGCTCTAATCTCAACAACAAGATGATCACCGAACTCGCATAGCTCAAGATCAAACATCACAACTCTTCTCCTTATCGGCCTAAGATGAATGGCGCAGGAAGCCGCCAACAAGAACATTAAGAAGATTATACGTAAGATGATGACTTACAAAGATTGGCATGAGATGTTACCATTTGCTCTTCATGGTTATCGCACTACGGACATCAACAGGGCAACCCTTTCTCTGTATACGGTATGGAAGTCGCCCTACCCATCGAGGTTCAGATTCTCAACCGTGGTCCTCCAGACGCAGTTAGGAGAAGACGATTGATCCGCACTCTCCTTGATCGATTAATTTGATTGATGAGAAACGACTCATCCATTTGCCATGGATGATCATCAAGCGGATGATCGAGCATTTAACAAGAAGGTCAAGCACCGAGTCTACCAAGTCGGTGACCTAGTAGTCAAGCATCATTCTTCCACAAGGTGATCCTGGGGCAAATGGACTCCCACCCACGAGGGACCGTTTGTAGTCAAAACAGATTTTTCGGGGAGCTATGATACTTAGCACCATGGATGGTGAAGACTTCCCACACTCGT
The DNA here is from genome assembly GCA_021764765.1 of Vicia sativa. Taxonomy (NCBI): domain Eukaryota; kingdom Viridiplantae; phylum Streptophyta; class Magnoliopsida; order Fabales; family Fabaceae; genus Vicia; species Vicia sativa. The sequence continues at coordinate 74,916,374 of CM038794.1, read as the reverse complement.
GAACGCAGACATAGTCAAAAAATACTACGACAAAGAGACCCGCTAGGTCAATCGACCTAGGAAAAATATAGTATCCCGTAACCAAAAGGGTTCGGCAAAAGTTAAGGATATATACAAAACATGTACACCCGCAAGTCGAAACCCGAAAAGGCGGTTGGGCAAAAAGGGTATCCCTAGACCTAAAACCCGAAGGGCGGTCTAGGCAAAAGTTAGGGATTTAAGCGTATGACTATGTCTCTTCCAGATCACCTATCTAATTCCAGACTACTACTATCAGCATTCAAGATTCAAATGGCGAAAATCAATCTACTCACTTTCTACTGACAACAAGGAGATGAGATAGTTGAAATATATGAGTACTAGCATAGTTGGAATTTAACGAGATTGTTTCCGCATAGCTTTTTACCTTTCTTGTGTATAAATTACTTGGCCATACGCCACATTTCAAATAAATACGAGTTCTTTCTCTTTACAATTTTCACTGTTGTTGTTTGCATAAAGTCCAATGTTTGCTTTTGAATGATTATACGCATTTGACAATAAGAATCTGTTCACAAACATGCGAAAAGTGAACATACAAAAGTACTTACCACAAGCTCCAGGAATTGGGATGACGACGAAAGTCACCAAAAACTTTCCCCCGCAGAGCATGATCCCCACAGAGATACCACTCACTACGAACTCTCCCCAGCGGAGTACATATTTCCTCCCACTAGTCCTGATATCCCAAGCTTCATCACGTTAGTCCCCGAGCAGTGATTCCAACCAACTTGACCTTGCCACGTCATTAGCAGTTTCATCTCCAGCAGAGATATTTATCCCCAGCAGAATATCTCTCAGAAATCATCACCTCCCCGACAGCAGCAATGACCAGACTCGAAACTTGGTCAGATAGTGCATTGGAGGAAACCTACATCTTTTATTCCTCAGCCAGAGATTACACTGTGATCCTTCTAGCCCGGTCTCCCAAAGAATTATCAACATTCTCCCAGATCTACATACAAGATCCCCAATAGATTGCCTCCCAGACTCACCCCAGCAGGGTCTATGTATGAGATCCTCAACAACGTGTTTCTCGGTCTCTACCGTCCTCAACAATATCTGAGCCCAAGACTTGGTCAGATAGTGCATCGGAGGAATCAAAGTTCCTTCCTTCTCAGGATCTCCATCCCCAAACAGAAATCAGAAATCCTCAGGCAGAACATCCACATCTTCTTCAAGATGGATATGTTTTGAAATACCACAACATCTATCATTCATACAGTCATAATATATGCATATGTCATTCATGTACATTGTCATGCATCATACTTTGCATAAGACTAACAATCTGCTATCAAAGTTTCTCTTGTTTTCTCCAAAACAGGTGAAAGTTACTTTTGACGCAAACAGGTCCGAGATTAAAACCCGAATCCAGACGGGAAAACTATCTAAAAGACCACCCTGGTTGTCCTCCGACAACTGGTCTAGGATTAAGACCCGAATCCAGACGGGAAAGCTATCCGAACGACCACCCTTGCTGTTCTCCAACAATGATCCGTGATTAATACCCGGTTAGACGGAAACCCTATCCGAACGATCACAGTTATCCTCGATAACGGCAAGGGATCAATACCGATGCACAACAGGAAAATATCCACGCTTTGCCAACTACTATCCTCGTAATGGTCAACACGAAGATCTACTCGACTCTCTCTTATTATCAACAAAGAATTACAGAGTCTCAAGACGACCCGCTTTCGATGGCATCTTAAGCCCATCTCCGACTACTTGTCAACAGTTCTCCACTTTCAGAATGCTGCATATATGGTTAAAAATCAATACAAACCAATAACTTCATTCAAAGATGAATACGGAGTCTAACATACGACTTCCTCAGATGGCATCTTAAGCCCATCTCCATGCTCCTTTCACTTCTAGAAACATCTACCGAGCCTAGCGTACGGCTCACTCCTAGCATCATTCTTTCCGGATGGCATCTTAAGCCCATCCCCGGTGGTTCTCCTATCAACAATCTCGAGTCTAACGTATGACTCATTCCCCAAAGCAAAGTCTCCAACTTCTCCAAATGGCATCTATAAGCCCATTCCCGCATCATCAGCCAACTACGAGTGCAAATTTTCAGGTGTACTCGAGTGTTCAATCATCTTCTACCTCTAGGTCACGAAAGACAAGCATGTCAATCTAACCTTCCAGTACAAGAAGATTGAACAGGGGCAGTTGTCATACCCCAAAATTTGCCCTCCATCTTCTCAAGACATTTCATACATCCATCCTCAAGGATTCCTCAAGAGTTGATCAGACAAACTCTCTCCTAGACAATCAACCCAAACTAGGGTTTGGTATTTCTCATATCAAGATGGACTTCTAACATCTCCAATGGTCAACATGCCTCCTCATATGCTTCAAAGATTCTCCATGTCAAGTTTCAAGCCTCACAAATCAAATTTCCTCAGACAATTGCTCAGATGGTTAAAAATCAATTGTGTTGGACAAAACGTCAACTGTGGTCAACATACAGTCAAACTTCATAATTTTTGGTCAACATCCTCATTTTCAAGTTACATTCACCATTTGATCAAGGTTTGATCATGATTCATCAAGAAAACTCAAGATTTGCTCAAAAGTCAAACTTTCTAAATTAGGGTTTCTAGGTGAAAAGTCAACTGAACTTTGACTGATCATAACTTCTACATACTTTCTTAGAAATTTTTCCACCACCTCTTGTTTTGAAGGAAATTCAATTCTCTACAACTTCATGTCTCACAAGAATGTTCAAAAAATGCTTCATTTGAGAGGTATGGCTCAAAACATTACAGGTCCTTTTCAAAGTCAACAACAAGTCAACATTTTGGTTTGAAGATATATTGAGCATGGAAACTCCAATTGAGATGAGACCAAAACAGTTGGTTAGAGGACTCTTAGAGCTTTCCAAAAAGTCCAAGAACACTCAAAAATGTGGAAAATTGAGCATGATACACCATTCCCAAGTTGGGCAATTTTGAAGAAGTGCACAAAGAGAGATGCTTCTAAAAATCAAAATTTTTGCAAATGGGCTTAATTTTTCTTCATCCAAACTTGTTCCTTATGCAATTAGGAATATCCAAGCCCAATGCCACGAATTTTTATTTTATTTTTCTATTTAATTTGGAATTTATTCATTTAAATACAAATTAAATTCAAAAATAAAGTATAAAATCAAAATTAAATGCAAACTTGATTTTTCTCTCTTCCTTGAGATCCAAGCAACTCAATAAAGCCAGCAAATTTCGAAATTTGGATTGATATGGCAAGATTTGATTGAAAATTGATCAAAAAATGAAAACCTACAAGAATACAGCCTGCTATGTTCACAACAGGGTCACCTTGAGAAAGGGAACTTCCTCCACCCTGTATGAAATATGGAAGGGAAGAAAACCTACTGTGAAATATTTCCATGTGTTTGGTAGAAAATGTTATATTCTGAAAGATCGTGATCAAAGGTGAAAGATGGACTCTAAAAGTGATGAAGGCATTTTTCTGGGATACTCTACAAACAGCAGAGCATATAGAGTATTCAACTCCAGGACAAAAGTTATGATGAAGTCTATTAATGTCATAGTTGATGATCACCATTAGGAAAACAATGTCCCATATGATGTTGAGACATTGTTTGAGACATCACCACAAGTGTCTGATAAGGATGATGTGCCTGTCCCTACTTCACCAAAGTCTGAACCAGAGGAAGCTAACAAAGATCCTTCCATCAGAATTCAGAAAGATCATCCAAAGGAAATCACCATTGGAGATCCTAACTGTGGAGTCATTACAAGATCTAGAGAAATTATCTCAAACTCTTGTTTTGTGTCATGGATTGAGCCAAAGAATGTCAAAGAGGCTCTAACTGATGAATACTAGATTGGAGCAATTCAAGATGAATTGAACCAGTTCAAGCAACATGAAGTGTGGGAGTTAGTTCCAGACCGTATGAACAAACATCATTGGCACAAAGTGGATCTACAAGAATAAGTCTGATGCAGAAGGGGTTGTCACCATAAATAAAGCAAGACTTGTTCCTCGTGGATACACTCAAGTTGAAGGGATTGATTTTGATGAGACTTTTGCTCGTGGCCAGCCGAATCAATCGACATCGCTAGAGTTGCTTGCATTCTAAAATTCAAGTCGCTTCGTATGGATGTGAAAAGTGCCTTCTTGAATGGCTATTTAAATGAGGAGGTATATGTAGAACCTAAAGGATTTGTGGATCCTAACTTTCCCGATCATGTTTACAAATTGAGGAAAGCTTTATATGAGTTTGAAACAAGCTCCTAGAGCTTGGTATGAAAGGTTGACAAAGTTCCCATCGATAAAGGTTACAGGAAAGGAGGTTTAGACAAAACTCTTTGTCAAGAATGAAGGAGGAGAGATAATGGTAGCTCAAATTTATGTTGATGACATAGTGTTTGGAGGAATGTCAGATAAAATGGTGAGACATTTTGCCAACCAAATGCAAGCTGAGTTTGAAATGAGTCTGATGGGAGAATTGACTTACTTCCTTGGACTACAAGTCACACAGATGGAAGACTCAACTTTTCTTTCTCAGAGCAAGTATGCAAAGAATATTGTCAAGAAATTTGGGATGGAAAATGCCAGCCATAAAAGGACTCCTGCTCCTACTCATTTAAAGTTGTCCAAAGACACAAGTGGAGCAAATGTTGATCAAAGCCTATATAGAAGCATGATAAGAAGCTTGTTGTACTTAATACCACAGACCGACATTGCATTTGCATTGGGGTATGTGCGAGATACCAGGCTGAACCTAAAATGAGTCACATCAATCAGGTGAAAAGAATTCTGAAGTATGTGAGTGGAACTTGCAATTATAGTATGCTGTATTCTCATGGATGTGAACCAACTCTGTCTGGATATTGTGATGCTAATTGGCTGTAAATATGATAGAAAAAGCACTCGAGGATGCTTCTTCGGGGAACAATCTTGTTTCTTGGTTCAAGAAGAAGCAAAACTGTGTCTTTATCCACCATCGAGGTCAATACATAGCACTGGTAGCGCTTGTTCTCAAATGGTCTGATGAAGCAGATGTTGACCGAGTACAATGTCACATAGGATGTCATGACATTGTACCGTGACAACCTCGAAAAGCTATTAATATTTCAAAGAATCCTACAAAGACAAAGAGGACTAAGCATATCGACATTAGACATCACTTCATCGAGACCTGTGGAAGAGAAAGTGATTAAATTGGAGCATGTAGCCACCGAACTTCAATCGATGACATTTTACTAAAGCTTTTGATGCTAGTCATTTGAGAATTTAAGGGCAAGTTGGGTATTTATATGAGGAGTTGTAGCAATTAAAATTGCTTACAACAAGGAAAGGAAGAGACTTTTTATTTCATTTAATTTTAAGTGGGGTAATTAATTATTTCCCTCTTACTTTTCAAAAGTCCAAGAATAGAAAGAGACATATATATATTTTAGTTTCTTCATTTGAAAGTATCTCTTGCCATTTCATCAACAGAAGCTCTCAAACTCTCTGTCAAACTTTTCTTCTTTTCCTCAAGATGTCTCAACAAAACTTGTCTTCGTCTTCTTCATCATCACAAGAATCTGGCTCTTCATCTCCCACTATTTCTAAGATTAGGGCACACGCAGAAGCCATGCAGATTGAAGCTCTGAAGGTTACCCCTCTACGTGCAATGGCAACTGATCCGGGGGGGGTCAAGAAACTTTGCACCAAGAATGCACAAAGGTCTCAAGCATCCCATTCTGGTAAGACCTCTGAACCAACCTCCCCTGTTCCTCCTGAAATAGAAAACAGAGAAGGTTCTAGGTATGTCCATCAAGCCATTTCTAGAATAGTAACCAGGATCTTGAATGAAAACCACTCTGTGCCTGGGGTTTCTGTACCTTTAAATAAAAAATATGCTAGCCCTAGTTTAGCAGTTGATCCAGATGTCTCGGAGAATGTCAAGACATCTGATGATCAAGTCAAGAAAATCCCTGTGAATCCTGTTACTGAACCCTCTGTTGATTCCCCTGTGAAGTGTGTTGTTGATACCTCTGATAAAATCCCCGAAGTTTGTGTTGCTGATACCACTAATAAACCCCCTGTGGTTAGTGATGGTGATATTTCACATGGAATTCTTGAAGAATCCCCTGATAAGTGTGTTGCTGATAAGTCCCCTGTCAATTTTGCTGATGATATCTCTGATGGTATTCTTGAAGAAACTCCAGAGAAACAAGTTGCTGATGACCTAGTAAACTCTCCTGAGAAAACCACTGATCAAAGTGTTGAGCCTCCAATTATTGATCTGGATGAAATTTTCTCTGATAATGACCTCATTGCTAATGTCAATCCAAGGATTGCTAAGAGGATGATGAAAAGGAAAGGGAAACAGACTGCCTCTCAGAGTCCTGTCAAGGAAAAGGTAGCTAAAACTGTTCATAAGGATGAAGAAAAATCTGGTAAGGAAAGGGTAGCTGAACCCTTTAAAGGGAAGAGCAGGGTGAAGACTATTGGTGGTACCTCTAGACCCAAGAGAACACCAATTATGAAAAAGAGGAAGGTCCCTGAACCTTCAGAATCTGAACAAGATTCTGATTTTAATGTCGAGGAGAGTGTCAATGACATTCATCCAAGTAAGAAGCCATCTCTTAGGAAACTGCCCAAAGTCCCTGAAGTGGCTATTGATAACATATCCTTCCACCACCCTGAGAATGCAAGCAGGTGGAAATATGTGTGCTTGAAGAGAATTGCACTGGAAAGGGAACTGAACAAGAGTTCCCTTGAATGCAAGGATGTGATTGATCTGATTAAGGAAGCAGGACCGATGAAAACTGTGGTGAAGTTTTCAAACTATTATGATGTGCTGGTGAAGGAGTTCATTGTGAACTTGTCAAGTGGATGTGCTGATGGCAGGTCAGGTGATTTCAAAACTGTGTATGTGAGAGGGAGAAGAGTGAAGTTTTCCCCAAGTGTGATAAATAAATATTTGGGAAGATCAGATGATGCTCAACCTGAGCTAGAAGAAACTGATAATCAAATCTGTCAAACAATCACTGCTAAGCAAGTGAAGCATTGGCCTATGAAGGGAAAACTCACCGCCAGGAAATTGAGTGTAAAGTTTGCTATCTTGCACAAAATAGGTGCTGCAAATTGGGTTCCAACAAATCACAAGTTAACCACCTATGTTGGTCCGGGCAGATTCATCTTTGTAGTTGGCGCTCAAGCAAAGTTTGATTATGGAACCTACATCTTTGAGCAAACCCTCAAACATGCTGACAATTATGCAATCAAGGGACCAATAGCCTTTCCCTCCCTCCTGTGTCGAATCATAATTGATCAATACCCTGATATTCTGGTTGAAAGAGATTCAGTATGCAAAAGAGCCCCTGCACTTGGATTTCATTACAAGCTCTTTCAAGGAAAACATGTCCCAGACATTGTCATGACATCCACGAGACATCCAATGTCAAGGCAAATTCGTAGGCAATCATTATAGTCGGCCGAAAGCAACTTGCAAGGAGCTTGAAGCAAGAAAGCAAAGCCTTGAAGAGTGATCTCAACGAAAAGGAGCAAGACACGAGGTTGAGGATGAAGGGTTAGCTGGTGATGATGTCACGATAATGATGCCGATGTCGATCAAATGACCTGTGCCGAGGGAAGTTCTAAAGATGCTTTTCCATAGTGTTTCTTCAGAGAAGAAAGCACTTGATTTGTGATCCTGCTATTTGATTGCTTGTTTCTTTTTGTTGTTCTGATGTTAACTTTGTTTCTGTTATTTATTTGTTTTTCCTGTTTGGATATTTGTAATTCTTTTGATGGGATGTAATCTTTAACTCTGATAGTACTTGATTATATATTAAATTGTTGGGGCATTTGTACTGGTACCTTTGGCCCTTTTGTGGCTAAAAAGGGGGAGAAGTATTTATGGGCTTTATGGGCAATTGTATGAAAATTGTGGGTAGAATTTATCTTCTTTAGGATCTGGTTTTTAAGCTTAGATTAGCATAGACTGGTTTTATTTTCTGCTGCATGGGTACTCTGATAGCTTAGTTGGTTTTAGCCAAAAATGTGCCAAAGGGGGAGTTTGTAAGTGTTTTTATGTTGGCATTAATTTTTGGTAAAACTAGAATATGACAATGTCTTGACTGATGTCATGACATTCAGAGTTGAAGATAAATTCTGCATGAGAAGGATGTTTAAGTACAACTCAGAACTGGAAGCAAATACTATGCTGGAATTCTGCAGAAGATTGACTGATGTCATAACCGATGTTATGACATTCTGTGTGACATTTACTGTTCTACAGAATCTGTTTTTTTTCTGAGAGTTTTCAGGATTTTTGTTGAGCTGTTTTATTATGTTTTATGTTATTAGATTACAAGCTCACGTGGCTAATTGCTTAATCTTAGTTAAACCTAAATTGGTTGTTAAAAAGACCAAGTCTTTAGGATTAATTAAGTGAACCCTAGCTATTATTATGGAAGCCCAAAACTGAAGTTACAGGACTGCTTCTATAAAAAGAATAAAACTTTACTCGTCTGCGCCTCGACCGTATTGAAGATTTAGTGTATTGTAATTTGTGTAATTTAGTTACTTTGAGCAGCAATTATCAATTGATAAGTGCCTTGGACTAGGATTTGGTTGTAAGGGCTGTTTACCACTCAAAGCTTTGAAGCACGAGTATTGTGTCTCTTGATTAAAGCTTTGAAGAAAAATCAAGTTTGTTATTGAAGAGTTTCTTCACAATTCAATTAATCAATAGGTTGATATCACTGCTGTGATTGAGGGGGAGTGAGTAGGAACTCAGGTCTAAGTAGGACTTAGATTGAAGTTGCATTGGGTAGGTTTTAAGTGAAGAAGATAATCTGGTTGGCTTATTCCTGGATTAATTCTTCTAATAGTGAATTTCCTCCCTGGCTCGGTAGCCCCCAGATGTAGGTGTAGTTACACACTAAACTGGGTAAACAATTTATTGTGTTCTTATCGCTTAAATTTACTGGTGAATTGTTATCAGAGTGTCGACATCGCGGTCATAACATTCTCTATGACATCACGTATCTGCTGCCAGGAATTTCATACATGTTAGTAGATTAGGGAGTAAAGACTTAGAACCATCCTATCATAGAGGCCTTTCCCAAATAAGGTGTTCTTTCCCCTAAGCCCATTTGGGGTTTCCTATGTCCATAGAGGAAATTTTTGGAATGAAAAATAAAGCAAAAATGACCCATATAACACTACGTGTCGACTTGAAAAATATTGTGTCAACACATGCAAGACAATAGCTACAGGCTTAAAAATGAAGTACATGTGTCAACGTGAAAATTGTATGTGTCGGCACATGTGCATGTGTTTTAAAGCAAAAATGCTGAAGGGTTTAATATTGAAGCACATGTGTCTAAGTATAATTCTTATGTGTCGACACATACTGAAGCTTTTAAAAAGTTATCAAAATTCTTATTTTATGTGTCGACACATAGAAATCTTAGGTTGACATATAAATTTGTTTTTTAGTGTAGAAAATTGATTTTTCATGATTGAGACCAATTTTAAACTTGTTTAAACGATTTCTAAGACTTCTAACGAAAGGAGTTCCATGTGACATAGAGATACCATCCAATATACATAAATGCTAAGTTTTCTTAGTTTTGGTATCATGCAAAATATCTAATGGTGAAGTTACACTCACATACTCTGCCTTTTTGATGATGACAAAACATGCGACGATGAATTCCTTTTTGTTATCGAAGGCTCCCCCATACTTTGTGCTTCCCAACTTCATCTCGCATATGCTTATCCCCCTTTGACAACATCAAAAAGAAAGAAAACAAATTGTGAGAAGTATCATATTCCAATATCAATACTAATTTATCACTCAATTTTTTTTTTGTAAATAAGAGCATACAATTACATATCCCTATATATATAATGATACAAAAATTAATAGATAACAAGCATAGAACATTATCAAACATGTAATGCAATTGCATGAATAATAATGAATGCGATACTTGAGCAAGCTAATCAAGTTTCTTGTATATAGTCATGATTACGTAACACAGTCCAATGGAACTCCCAATACCGCACACGTATGTGTCTTGCGCGGTGAAAGAACATGTCACTACTCAATCCATAATAAAAAATATGGTCATAAAATATGACTCAACTACAACAAGAACCATATGTGTAACATGATTACATTCAACTCATGCACAAAGGCAAGAAATAATAATAAAAACACATATTTGTACATACAACAACAAACTTGTAAAAATGTGAAAGAATTCATACACGAAGTTATTATAAACATATACATTTAAAACACACAATGGTTATCAATGAAAAATTTTGGAAATGAAAATTCATGGTTTTCATTATTTGAGAACATCTCAAGCACTTTTAACCAACAAGTAACATGCATTAAGAAAAAGTCTTACTTTTATGGAGCAATAGAAACAATATTACCTCACTTTTGATGGAACAGAAGTTGCACTCACATAATATAAAATACTCAATAAAATGTTGAAACAAAAGCATAAAATTGCAAGCATCATAATAAAGAAAGAAACACCAGAGACATTAATAATCTTCAATTCCTCATGTTTGTTAGAAAAAGGGTTTGGTTGCAAACATTTTGTGAAAATATCAGACAAGTTGATTTTCACTCCCAAAATGATCGAAACACAACATCCTCTTTTTCAACATGATCACAAAGTTAATTCCTCATGCATGTGTTCATTCCTTGAATTATTTTATTTTGGAGTCCGAGAAAGTAATTTAACTTCCCATAAGACTCATTTCAAACACTCCCAGCATAAGCTTAGAGAACTCTTTGACAAGAAGCTTGTTAGTATAATCAAATATGATATAATGTAAAATGTGTAATGCATGATGTTTAATAAAGCTAAACATGTTTATGTACACATAAGTGTTTATAAATAAAATATATCAATTAAGAATTATTTTTCAAATGAATACTCATAATATATATATATATATATATATATATATATATATATATATATATATATCATACACGAAATATGTCATGTACTTAGATAAATAAAAAAATAAATAAAAGAGAGAATTTACTAAAAAAGTATAAGTTAAATCGATATTACCTCACCATACAACATGACAGAAGATGCGTTTTGCATTTCACAAGGAAATAAAATATTCTAACATTATAATAAAGTATTCTAACATTATAATAAAATTATACAAATACTAGTGCAAATCGTCCAAGTTAGTTGTAAATATCATTATCTTTATATATTAATAATGTTTTAATTCAACAGCTAGCACTTTAATTTTATAACAGATCATGGTAAATATTTGCTTGTATTAAATTTAAACATTTACTTACCTAAGCAAGCTCAAATCCTACCAAATAATTAATTTAATTAATTTTTTAAAGGTAAATAATTGCTTGTATATAGTTTGTAAATTAAATGTAAATTAATAATTATAATAATTTTTAGATTATTTAAAAAATATCAGAAAAAATTAAATATAACAAACTAATTAATAAAAAAACATTATTTTTGTAAGAGTCAAATTCTAATTAAAAGAAGAATATTAAGAACACTATATTAAACATTTATCTTTGATGAATGAAATACATATGAATCTCTTTTAATTTTATTACACCTATAAACTTTTAACACATAAAAGAATAGAAATATAGGAAAAAAAAGTTTAAAAGAGAAAGTTCTTATAGATAATACAGTGAACATTTTAAAGTTAGGATGTTAAACTAAAAATCTAGATGGGAATGAACATATTGAATCGTTAACTGCTGTACAGCTAGAACTTGGCTGACATACTTGTTTGGATATTAGCCACTAGATTTCTAATTATTGTCACCATTAATCAAGCTGCGGGACTAGACTTTGGTTCATCGTTACTAGATTTTGTTTTTATAACATATACTAGATTTTCAGTTATAGTTGTTACCATTAATTGCATCGATCTCTAGCATATAAATGACCACTTGCCAACATTAACTATTAAGTTGTACGACTTGAATGGTACTATATAACTTTCTACGAAACTTTTCTCGTGAAAAAGATATTTAATCCAAATTACTTTTTTATATTTTTATAAAATATGATTTTTATTTTTGTTTTGCATATATTAGATCTGAGGGAGACTCAATTTCATTAAATAAAAAAATTAATCAATATATCAATATTTTTAAAAAGATATTGTTCATATTTTTTTATTTATAAGGAAGAGGATTGGAAGTTATTACATTCTATTTACGGTAAATTTAGTAAACAAACACCAGACTTTAAAAATGATTATTTGTAGGTTCTACTAGTTAATTTTAAGACCTAAATGCATAAATTCTTGTGACTTTATTTGATTGTGTTGATGTGAAGTGAAACGTATTTTGATTTCTACTGTTTGAAACGTGAAGTTTGTAGAAAATAAAGAATTTCGACTTGATCGTAATCTTGGTAAAAGTAAGACGGAAAAGTAGAAATAAAGTGCAAAAAAGAAAATTTAACAAAAAGTAAGATTGCTTAAAATATAAAGACAATGGTGTTCAGGATCATGCATTTTGCTCGAATGACTCATTTTCTGCCTTATAGTTGGATACTTTAAGTGGATGAGTTTTCGTAACAATTTGACACCTTGAATTTTAACACTAGAACTCCTATTTAAACTAATACAAGATTAACTGTTTGTAACGACTTTCTCCTTAAAAATCGACATGTCTCTGTTGCATGCTTTTTGCCTCTGGATTTATCTCCGTGATTCATGGATAAGACGAAAAATAGTTATTTTTCTCTCTCCGCGCCAATCCAAAGGATGTCAAAGTGTCATACTAACTTTTACGTCAAGTGTCGACTACACTTTTGCCTTCAAAATTTTGAATAATTACTCCGAGAAAAATGCTAAGTTGCAACTTCCGCCTTATACTTGAAGCTTCGACTTTTTGAATTGAAGGATTGTGTCAAAATGCTTTTCTGAATCTCCATATTTTACTTAATTTTCTCTGAACCTTTCTTCAAGGACGGAGCTATGTTTATCCATGTGTGGGATAAACCCCTACTAACAATGAAAATTAATAGAATGCCCACTAATATTAAAGAAATATTCACTATGTCAAACAAGCCTTTCGACAACGTTTTTTTGGCTTTAGGCAGCGTTGCCTAACGTTGCCTTTAGGCAACACTTTTTTCATAAGTGTTTCCTTAAGCCTACCTGATGCAGCGCTTTTTTAATCAAAAGCGTTGTCTATTGAACCTCCTTAGACAACGCTTTTACTTTAAGCAACACTTTTAGAAGCGTTGCCTAAGGCCTTTTAGAATTCTCTTAAATTGCTTAGGCGCTTTTATAAATCGTTGTCTAAAGGCCTTCTTAGGCAGCGCTTATGGTTTGAAAAGCGCTTTCTTATGTACTCTTAGACAACGCTTTTAAATAAAAGAGCTGTCTAATGTCAACGGAATTTTTTAAATATTAGACTTATTTTCTCTTACAGAAAGCGTTGTCAATATATACAATAAATTTTTACCAGATTTTCAACATTTTTTGCACCAGGTTTTCACCACATTTTGCACCAGATAAATATGCACCAAATTTTCATATACAATATATACATATATATATATATATATATATATATATATAATTGATGATGTATACAAAAACTTGAAAATTGATGATACAACTTGAAAATTCTAAAATGCTAAATTAATGTTTAATCTACATATGTACTATTTTCGAGAATTTCTAAAACACAAAAACAATGAACTTGTTACCTCTATCTTCTACATCTGCACCTATAACCTGAAACAAAACTAAAAGATCGAAATTCATACCATGATAATACAAAACTTTATTCGAATTTATACTTAAAACTCGAAAGTTATACTCAAAATTACCATAAATGAAAGAAAGACTATATACCTTATAAAATTCTCAACTGCATAAAGAAATGACACCATTCCTCCATAAGTTCATCCAATTGATCTTTTGAGTAATGAGCACACTTGAATTCGTCAAAGTACGACATAATAATATAACATAGTATGTGATTTAGTTAACACACTAAGCCATTTTATGAGAAATATTAAAATAATTCCTAAGTAAAAAATCCATACCGTGGGTGGATTCTCTATTCGGTCCAAAGAATAGTTTCTTTCATAAACCTCAAGATGAAATAACCGCAATCTACACCATTACGCTGACGAGGACACTACACGTGGAAAGAGAATACGGATATATACCAAGATATACCCCTTAACTTGTTTTATCAAGTATCATCACTAATATAATCAAAATTGTGAAAATATATCTCCACTCTGATCCATGTAATATTGTTGGCTCTACTCTTTGGTACTTGAATATCTTATTATGATCGAAAAGCTTGTAGAATGCTATAATAAAATTTAACAACTATTTAGAACAATCTCACTTTCGTATCAATAACCGTCTTCAAATCTGTGTATGTTGTCCAATCATTGTATAAGAAATCTAGATAATATACAATTTCTCTTACAGAATTAATCGCATCCAATAACCAATGTCCCTTGTAAGATTAAACAAATGTTAGATGGAAAGTTTCTACACAACTTCAAAAAACGAAAAATTATAATAGATTAAGTTAGGATGAAAATCTTACTTATGACTAGTATTATATGGTAAAAAGAATAACCTTTTCATATCTTAGCTGGCCACAAATAAACCGAGTACATACGCTATGACATCATCTGCTTTTTTATGATTAACCATGAGTTGACGGTGTTGGGAGCTAAGAACGCGAATCTTTCTTCCAGGGTGCATCACTTTGTCATACAAAAACCTTAAATAAATTAAGTATACCTGATGTATATAGCGATAACACTGAGGCCTAAAGTCAAATGTTGAAAAACTTGATCTATATCCTCTCTACCAATTTCTTCCATGTATTAATAACCAAAAATGTCTGCCTTCCCAGGTATAAGAGAAGTACCACAAATTGGAATATCTATTATTCCTATGTATATCCGAAGGCACGACCTATATTGAGAAGTAGGTTTTTTGCTAGCCGAGGTCTTCTTAGCAACAACCTTTTTTGTGTGGAAATGTTGTTAATCCCATGCTCCTTACCCCTACTGACCTGTTCAATCTCTTTAGCATGCATCTAAATATCATATAATTAGTTAGGTGAAGTTTAAGATCAAGAATTAACATTTTCTATGCATAAATATCATATAATTGTGTTACACCTATTTTTTTTGACGCAACTGACTTGGTTTGCCGCGTAATCCCCTTATATTTTGATTTGGGCTTTGTTGGAGTCTAACATTTCCATGTAAAAAATATACGTAAAATGCTCGTAAAAACTTTGAATACACAAAGGTTCATAATGGTTTTAAGCATACATCATCATCTACGCGAATGAGGCTTGACGACCATGCAACATACGCACCTACTGCCTCTCCCACCAATGTTGCATCTGAAACATCGTATGGTATGGGTAATAATGTACCCCCTCTAAAGCAATATCAATTGATACTGTAAAATATCCAGCAGGAAGTGGTTTATGGTGAAGTACTTCTCCTAAAGTATTATGCACTTTCCCCTTGCCAACCATCCGATGAGTCGGTGATGATAAATAGAGTAGACAGGGTGAAATGCCCTAAAACCAATAATAAATATGACATTGTTAATGTGTATATATATATGTCTATTAAATAAATTACACTAATTTAATTTCAAAGTAATATATATTACCTCGAGAATTTTTGGTTTGAAATCACAATTGATACTATCTTTGTCACTAGTATCCTTGATCCTTGAACCTTGCCCTTCTTCCCGACGTCTTTCTTTATCCTTTTTCAACTCATCAAATTTAGCTTTTAATATTTCTACCTCTTCCATCACTTCTTTGTTGCTATGAAATTTTCTCTTTTGCTTGTTACCCAAAGTGTTAGTGTAAGCCCTAGAGGCCACTACCTTTTGGTACTTGTATCGGAATGACTGTAGATGACTGACCATATATTGGAATGACTGTAGATGACTGACCATATATTCTTCTTCACCACATACTGTAACAACCTTCCTTTTCACCGGGTACTTCAGTTTCTAATGCAAGGTAGAGGTAACAGCGCCTGCCCCATATATCCAAGGGCGCCCAAGTAGGCAAGAGTAAGCTAGACGGATGTCCATGACAAAGAAAGTGGAGTCAAAAGTCTGGGAACCGACTTTAACAGGCAGAATGAGCTCTCTAAGTACTGTTCATTTAGAACCATCAAAAGCTCTCATAACTATATCACTGGGCTTCAGAACCAATCCTTCAACATCAAGTCGATCAAAAGCAGTCTTCGGAAGGATATTCAAAGCAGAACCGGTATCCACTAAAACATGAGACAATGTAACGCCCTTGCATTCGACAGAGATGTGCAAGGCTTTGTTGTGTTTTTTTCCAGCAGGAGTTAAATCAGCATCCGAGAAGCCTAGGCCGTTGTTGGCAGCCAGGCTAGCAATACAAACTTCAAATTGATCAGTAGTAGTGTCTTGTGGCACGTGAGCATTCTTCAGAAATTTCACCAAGGCTTTAGCATGGGCCTCGGAGCACAAGAGCAGAGCAAGCATGGAGATTTTGGACGGAGTCTGTCCCAACTGTTCCACAACATTGTAATCACTCTTCTTGATAATCTTCAGAATTTCCTCCATTTCTTGTTTGGAGGTGTCTTCAGTAACTTCCTATGGTACTTCTGGCTGAGTAGGATGAGTCACTGGTTCTTTCCCTTTAGTCTCGGGAACTCGTTGAATAGCTGGAATGCGAGCTGGAGTCGTAGTGTCTTTTGGAGGAGAGATATCTGGAGAGAACAATCTTCCGGTTCTGGTCACCTTGCTTGATCCGGTGATGTTGTCAACATCAGGAATAGTAGCTTCAACTGTAAGATCTTCAATGGTCAGGGGGTCTTGCAAGACGCCATGATAGTAAACATCAGCTCCATAATTCCAAGGGATAGCCTTGTTAGAGGAATACGGAACTGGCCTGGGGGAAGTAATGATGAGAGGTGCCACTCTAGGCACAGAATCAGCAGAGGAAATTCTTATAGTGTTAACATCAGCATAGTCTTCCGGGAAATCGTCACCCCATCCGGTTGCCTTAACATTTTCAATAGGAATCTTGTAGCTCTCAGGAACAGTGTAGTTCACCATGTAATCAAACTTCCCACTTGGCTGCCCCAAGGTATCCCATGCCGACGGTACAACTTCATTCACATCTTCAATCTTTAGTTTCTTAGACAAGTCTTCACACAAACTCTCCATGGGTGGTTTTAGGAATAGTATTTCACGGTTATCCATCATGAACTGAACACGTCTTCTCAACCAAGCATAACCATCAGGTGCAGATGGGCACCAACGACAATTCTCTGGGCATCCTGGATTGACACCGGCTTGCAGCAAATTCTTCTTAGCAGTCATCAGAGGAATAGTCAGGTCATCTATGTTGAAAACGTAAGTATCCTCACCAACAACATTGGAACCTTTGTCATGGTTAGGCATAGGCACGTTGATAACATTCGGAGTCTCAACAGGAGGGTCAAACTCAATCTGCTTAGCTTCGATCATATCTTGAATCTTGTTCTTCAGAGCCCGACAGTTGTCAGTGTCGTGCCCTGGGCTGTTGGAATGATAAGCACACTTAGCATTAGGATTGTATCTCGGAGAGGAAGTGTTGATGTTCCGAGGAGGATCCCTCAAGGTAATCGGCTCGCTTTCAACATGTGTTGCAAGGCTTCATGACAATGGCATGTTGATCTTCAGAACTTCCTTCGTGGCTGCTCGCCACGCTGTCTCACCGAGGTTGTGCCGATGTAGGATCGAGATCACAACCGCCTACGCATTGAGCGCCTCGGTCTTGGCTCGATTTTTTGACCATACGCATTGGCTTCTTTCTTACCACCAAAAGATCTTCGCAAAGATTTGAAGATGTCTCTACATGAATCTTCCCACTCTTGATACCAGCCAATGCGCCTCCTCACAATATCACCGGTGAATTTGGTCAAGAGTTTCCAATTAGATGATTAAAGAATGGCCCTGCTGTGTCCCCATAAACATATCAACCAACTCCCTATCGGACAAGGGTGGTGAACTCACTAAATCTCCATTTCGAGCATTCTCCTGAACTTCTCATCACGACCCATAGACATGCTTTGAAGTTGCATGCGAGTGGGTGTCAATTCAAAGATTGTACCATATTGTCAGAAAGCATCCGCTAAGTCACCCAAGTACGGATATGGTCATTCTCTAGTCGATAATACCACTCCAATTGAGTCCTAGACAAACTCTCTTGAAAATAATGCATCCACAACTTCATCGTGTAGGGGTTGATCTTTGAACATAGGACTTCAAATGCAGCTTCGGACAAGAAATGCCATCATATTTGGCAAAAGTTGAACTTTGAACTGGGAGGAATCACCACACCGTGAACAAGACTCGATCATCAAAATTCAACCCACATCTTCGTGTTTTCACAAGATTCAGACGGTCTTCAAGTTGCTTGTCATCTTCATCGAGTAATCATTATCATAGCGATCCTCTCTCTCTTTCTCAGGCTCACGCTGACTGCCTTCTTCATTACCCTTGACACTCCCCTCAGTCTTGACACTTTCTGAGAGCTCTATCTGGCTAACCACTTTAGGACCGCCTTTGTAATGTCTACCCATGTTGAGAACACCAACGACCCTCTTCTTTTTGCTAATGAGCTTCTTCAGATCCTCTTGGCCTTGGACCAAGCTAGTGAACATCTCCTGGAACTGAGCATTCTGAGCCTGGAGATCTTTGACGGACTGTTCAAGAGCCATTTCTGCTAAAATAAATAGCGAGAAAATAAGAAAACCAATCTTCAATGTACCTGTTATGAAATGTTATGCCATGATATGCGATGTTTATGCAGATGCAGTGCAATGTTTTCAAGGACCTTAGAGATTTAAATTTGTTAAACAAGCATCAACAAACATTTATTAGTTCTCTTCTTTATTCTTTTTCTTTTTAAGTACAAGAGATAGTTCAAAACAATAAAAGAAAGGCATAAAAATCCTAAAGCTCTAAGTCTCCCATGGGCGCTCCTCTGGTGCCGAGGTAGGCTGATGTTCCGCCTCGTGAAGTAGCTTGGTCAACTCTAGTACTTTCTTCTCGCATGTAACACTCGAGCTTCAAATGTATCCCTTCTTCTTTAAGCTGAATCCGTGATCTCTTTAAGTCTTCAAAATCAGTAGGCATGTCGGATGGAGAATAAGATAGGTACGCCACCTATAGCAATGTGTTCCATAATTACCGGTAGAACAAGCGTGAATGGAATCATGAGGTTTTGAGCTCGAGCTCACACCCATTCGAGGTAAGGTCCCAAGGAATGGAGTTTTGTGCCCCAAAGTCTTGGTATCGCCTTCTTTACCATGCCCTAAGCGTATGAACCTTCGCAAGAACTCGAGATCGTGGTTGTAGTCGAACACAATATCTTGAGAAGCATATCATGAGGACCATCTCTTCGAGCAAAACCAAACTAACGTAGCTGAGAAGGGTCAAGTAATACCTCCTTATACCAAGTAGTGGTACATTAGGGAATTCTCCGCAACGCTCAATGAATGTGAAGTCCTTTTGAGAGAAAAGACTCCAACGAATATCTGAATGGGAAAGTGACATTAACCTCTGAGACCACTTCAACCTTTGTTCGTTCTTCAAAACTGATACAGGAAGGTGCGAAATAAACCACCTGGAAAGTAATGGGATACAACACATGAGAGTTCCTTTTCTTTTAATAGTACGAGTGTGGAGAGAATGTAGGATGTCTCCAAGTAAAGTAGGCACATGATTGTGGGTAAGAAATAACTTGATGGTGTTGACATCTATGAATTGATCCGAGTTAGGAAATAGAACCAAACCATAGATTAGCAAGGCCACAATATCTTCGAATGCATGGAAACTCATAACTTTGAGGAATTCTAGCTTTTAATCGTGAACTTAGCAAGTAAACCCTTAACTCCGCTTCTCGCTTCCCAATTGGCTTCAATGTCCGAGCGCTTAAGATGTAATGATGTGTCTTCGCATCTAGGAACCTTTTCTAAACCGGTGAATGGCATTTGGTCAAGAATAGGTATCCCAAGTAGCTTAGAGAACTCTTCCAAGGTAGGAACTAACTAATAATTCGGGAATGTAAAGCAATGGTGTTTCGGATCGAAGAACTGGAATAGGATATGCATCATATCTTCTTCAAAACCGGAGATAACCAAATCAAGTAGATAACCATGTCTTTTGATGAATTGAGCGTGATCTGGAATCTCAAACCAATTCTTTGAGTTGAGAAGGTATACCCATGAAGTTGATTCGGATAGTCTTTCTGGAAGCCATAATCCCTACAAAACAGAGCAAAGATAAATCCCTAGGTCCTTGAAATAGTTAGAAATGATATGCAATGCGATGATGTCATGTTTAGCACACACAAAAATTCACACAATGAGCCTAGGTTTAAGGCTTGATGAGGTATAGGTGATTACCCCACCAAAAGTTTGAGTTGGTTCATCCCGCCCTATAATAGTAACCGGTTCTAGGAATCTCACATCATTGATCTTTCTTGTATGCTTATTTCAATACGACTACCAAGTGGTCGAATCGAAAATATCCCAAAAGTATGATCTCAATGAGCGTAGTATCGAGTATCAACCAACCTTAGTCTCAGACAAAGCCGCCATCTCACTACCTTCTAATGGCCAAGATAGGTCAACTAAGGTTCTAAAAGTTTAGTTAGTGCTTGATGACACCACGCAGAAGCCAAATACTATCCTCAACTTGGGAATGAAGAGTATCCGGACATCAAAAGTATCACACTAACGTAGCCATCTGTTGTACCCCAAAATTTACCCTCCTCTTTCCCGCGTTATTTTTGGCTTATAATCCCATTGCATAAAAATATATGTCATATCATGCATAGCATTCATCATAAGGAATATCAGATTCCAGGTATTCCGAATGGTACCCAAAAAAGAGCTCATATCTCAATAAAGTGGATTTCGGGTTTCGGCGCATTTTGGGCACTCCAGAAGGCGTATCTCTCATATCCTTGGGTATTTTCTGTTGAGTTTTGACTGGCACTTTCCTTTCATTATTATCCATGACTTTCATTTGGAAGCTGAGAACGGATTTTGTGAGGAAGGCTCTCAAAGGAGTCATTTTCCTCGGCGTGTCAAGCTGATTTTAGTGCTGAACCGTGTGTTTTGGCTCACCGAAAAGGCATTACTTTCTAGCTGGAAGCTCGGAATTGAGCGGGATCAATTTCTAAAATTCCGTATCAAGGTCCTCTACAACTCTCATTTGCAACTCAGGAGCTAATTCCCCACCGATTGGCACCAGAATTTTAATCTATGAGTTTGATTTTTGAGCTGAACTGAGCAATTTTAATCTGATGCGCGAAGTTCGAAAAATCATATCTCGCTCGATTTTCATCGAAACGGAACGGGACCGGTGCCAAAAGTTCACAAATCTTGTTAGCTTCCAATGTCCCAAAGATACGCATGTGTAAATTTCGGTCAGAAGATCCTCGTCTGAGGCGTTTTCCCCACAGAGCACGAACGAAATTTTGCACGTGTCAGTGGTCCAAAATTGATGCTGAAATTTCAAAATTTTTTATTTCCTTGACCATTCATCGGATCAAGTCGGGATTTTGATTCATGCAAGCAAAATTGCATTCCGGACACTTTTCGTTCACATTCCGACTCCTAATTCCGCACGGATTTGGCTGTTTTGGATTAATTACGAAAATTATTCGGATAATCATGATTAGCTTTTTGATTATGGATCCAAAGCTATAAATAGATTTTCCTCTTCACAAATCAAAAAAGACAATTTTTTGCTTAATTTCCCATTACCACAAACACTCCAATTCTCTCAAATTCCAAAGCACAAAAACTTCAAAAAGCTAAAACTTCAACTTTCCCTCCAAGAAACCACCACAGGCCGCCACCGGACCTCCGTGCACCACCGGCTTCTTGCACAGAGTGCGCTAAGCGCGACCTCCACGCTAAGCGCGACCTGCAATTCTTGATTTTTCTTCATCACAACTCCTTCTACTTCAATCCATGGCATCCTCTCCTCCTTCTACTCACATCTGACGTGGAAGGAATGATTTAATCTTGATCTTCTCTTCAAGTTCAAGATTCAAGAGTTTCTCTTCATCTTTCTCCAATTCTCCATTGGATTTCCAACTTTTCTTCAAGGATTCAAGTCTAATTCTGAAGATTATCCACATTCCCTCATTGATTTGGTATTTTCTTTGAAGAGCTCAAGGAATTCCTCTTCAATTTGACCCAAACTTCAAGTACAAGTAAGTGTTAGGTTCAAATAAGCACTTATTTTAAGCTGTTTTCTAATTTTCAGCTTTTCTTGAAATTGAATGTTGAAACCACATGCAAATTCAATGTAGATTCTGATTTTAGGATTTGTATTCTTGAATTCCTTGATTTGAATTGATTTTTGCCGCCTTATTGGCGTCGGAGTTTGGATTTTGGTTCATAGCATGCATATACACTCGTGCATTCGATTTCCCCTTGCATATAAGACATGAACTCATACACTTTGCATCATCCATTGCACGCTCATGCATTGATGAGTGTTTGACTTGAGCGATATCATTGATTCGTGGTGAGTGGAAGCATAACTCGCATTCAACATGTAGATATCCAAGCATCTCGCGATTGGCATAAACTTGTCAGCATGTGCACCTAGGTGTTCGTGTTAATGCTCGACTTAGATTCTTCGGAAGAGAACTTCAAATGCCATGGCTAGCTCGCATCATTGTGCATATGAACATTGAATTATCATTTTGATTCTGCTGCTCCTTGCATGTTCATGCATTTACATTGTTATGAACATTGGAATTGTCATTTTGATTCGCCTTGCATGTTCATGCATTTACCTTGTTATGAATATTGAATTATCATTTTGATTCGCATTCCTTGCATCGCTCATGCATTTAACTTGTCACATGAACATTGGAATTATCATTTTGATTCGCATTCCTTGTCGTCGCTGTAGTGACGCTAGAGAATCGAATCAATTCGATCCTCCGCTTGAAACGATTTACTTTTGATTTGTTTATAAAGATGTCATGAGCATCAAGCTTTATTATTTTCAACACAAGAAAAGATGATTTAATGATCATGAAAAGGGAAAAGTCATAATACCCTCAAATGATTTTGATATGCATTACGACTAGCGTAAACTAGACGTAACGCATTGGGGAGATTCTGAGTAAGGGGGTTTGTCATATAAAGGGAATAGATGGATCACCCTAAATATATATAGTTATCTATAGCGTTATATATGAATACGTTTGATACGTTTGTGTGTTTTAATTGCTATTTCTATGATTGGGAAAGTTTCTCCTTTGGGATTTTAAGAAGGATAGATTATGTGGGATCCTAGTGTTTATTATTATTGTGCTCGCAAAGATCTTTGGATCTTCTGCATACATATCCCTTAGTGGGAATCAGAGCATTTGTAGCTCGGATCTAAAGGGATCTATGGTTTGTTTGGTCTGAGAGAGAAAGAAATTTGCTCGCCAAGGATGAGACCTTGTGCTCACGATTCTCAAAAGGATGTTGAGAAAGTCAGAGCAATCGTAGTTCCCACTTATGCTAGTGGAAACAACGGAAGTTAGTAAGAGACAGACGAATGTCATCTTAATGAAAAATGTATCTAATCTATTTCATCACATACATTTTTGAAAAGTTTGATTGAAATCTTTCATCGTAAGTTATAGGTGTTTTGCTTGAGTATACAAGCGTTACCACTTACATGTTTAAGAAAGATGTTTAAAAAATGATTGAATCTTTTAACTGTAAGCATTGGGTGTTCTACTTGAGTGTACAAACGTTACCACTTACAATTAAGAGATGTTTTTAGTTGAAAAGAGTTTGAAAAAGTTTAAAAAGAGTTTTGGCTATATGTGATGTAATGGATGAGATACTCCTTCCATAGAGATGATAAACGCCTAAATCTCGAGGAGAAATTGATTGAATTAAAGGGATGCTTTTAAGAAGCCCGTGGGTCCTTGTATTGTTAGCCCAAGAGGAGGCATTCTGAGGGTCATCGAGGGTCATCGAGGGTCCTTGTATGAAGCTCAAGAGGAAGCTATGGTATGGTCGGCTTTGGCTTTAAAAGGGATTTCACCGGAAACCATCCTTTTGAATTAAGAGCAATTTCACCGGAAATTATACTCTTTGGGTTCTATCCTAGCTGGTGATTCTTTGTATTGAAGCCCAATAGAGGCTGTTAAGAGATTTCCGCCTCTTTCATTGTATGATGCCCAAGAGAAGGCTAAACTCAATGAGGAGTTCTTTTGAACGAAGCCCAAGGAGGTCGACTCACAGGGAGTGTTGTCTTATATGAAGCCTAAGCGGAGGCTAAACTCAGATGAATGAGTTTTCTTATATGAAGCCTAAGAGGAGGCTGAACTCAGATGAAATGAGTTACCTTGTACAAAGCCCAAGAGGAGGCTAACTCTGTGGGAAGAGTTATCTTGCATAAAGCCCAAGAGGAGGCTAAACTGTGGGGAACCTATTGGTTAGACTAATTGTTATGTTATAATTAGACAGTTGTATAAACAAGTGTGTGTGTGTGATATGTATTCACAGGAGTTTATGAAGGAAATATAAACAATGCATGATGTTTATTTACAAGTTTTTATGAAAGAAATATAAACAAGTGTCTCGTGGAAACTAACGTTAAAACGAGCGTAACTTGATTATTTACAAGTTTGAATTGTGTACAAGGAAGTAAATATGTACACGAACGAGTTATTTATGTACAGAGAAGGATGGATGTACATAGGAGGGTTGGGACTTACACCATGATGGTGGCCCATTGGCTTAAAAGCAGTTTCACCGGGAATAATGCTCCTTTCAATACCAATGGTATTCAGTGTATATACAGATGAAACGGAAACGAACGATCGAAGTTTATCTGTGTTTGAGTATTTACAAAAGGTATCTGTATTATGTACAGGTAAAAATTGATATGCATATGAAAAGAATTTGATATGTACAAGGAAAATATGTATGTACATAAAGAATGTTGGGACTTACACCGTAAGGGAGGCCCATGATCGGTTAAGAAATTCGAGAGAAAACGAATTTGGTTTTATCGTTTAATCGGATCGATCATGGAAAAAGATGCAAGTTTGATGAAAAGTTTTGAAGAATGTTATTTGAAAGTGTTTTTGAAATGTGAAGTTTACTTGTAAGAAGTTTTGAAAAGAATCGGGATTCGAAAGTTTGAAAAAATTCACCTTTAAAGGTGTTTTGAAAAAGTGCTCAAAGTGTCGTTTTCGGCTCGATCAAAACATAATCAGATGAAAGTTTTTTCTGAAAATTTTTGCACTATCATAAAATAGATACATTAATTGACAAGTGTACAAAAAATCACCTCAAAATGAGGAGTTTTGATTGGGTTTTAAAAATGTCAAAGTTTGTAAAAAAATACAAAAGTTTGAAAAAAAATGGTCCCAAGGAGGCTTGAACCCGGACCGTTAGGCAACACGTGGCATAATGACTTAAGAGTGAGCTGGCAACCGCTGGGCGGCAATACATCCGTGTATTGAAGTCAAACCACGTGTTAATATTATATTGGATTTTTTTGAATTTGAAAAACAAACAAGAACACGCGCGAACTCCATCTTCGTCTTCCTCAATCCTTGTTCAAACCTAGATTCTTTGTTTCTCAATGAAAATGGATGATGTAAACATCAAACTTGCACGAAATTTAACAAGTAACATGATGGTAGTGGTTAATTCCATTTATTTTGAGCCTAACATGATTAAATTTCTCAAGAACACGAAGAACCCTAAAACTGAAAATCCTAATTGAAATCAGTATGGTTGATGAATTGATCAATTGATTGAGGGTTAATGATCGTGATAGTGTAAACAAACGGCCAAGAGTTTTTTCAATTGAATTAAAGAATCATGGAGTTGAAGTTCGACCGTTGAAGTCGGAATCGAATCCGGGTTTAAGTGTTTCCGCTGAGTTTTTGTGATTGTTGGAGCACCAACGGCCTCTACGTAAGGTGAGGATGGTCTGCACTTCATGAGCTTGCCTGGATCACTCTACTCAAGTCAACCTGCATATGGTTCAAACTGAAACTTGAAATTGATGTTAGAGTTGTTACAGATTGTTGCTGAGGGTCTGCATCATGTCTATGATGTATGTGGATGATGTTTGGATGATCAAAACACCAATTGCTCGAGCCAACCTATGAATTCGAATCTTAAGGCAGTTTTGGCAAGCTTATGTGCATAGAATGCAAAATCTGTTTTCCAGCTTGATTAGTGTTGATTTTATGTCATAGACCAATTACATATGACATTTAAAACATGTTAGACACCAAACATCTTATGTTTCTTCACAAATTTTCAAAAATGCAAGATTTCTCAATTTTCACAATGTTACTTGTTTAAGAAAGTAAAGAGAAAGCATGTACTTGCATGGCTTTGGTGTAGTTTGAATGGCAAGAAAGACCTCTATTTATAGGCCATGAGTTCTGAAAATAATTGAGAAAGTTTGGCCATTGGTAAATTTGACTTGCCTTAGAGGGCAAGGAAGTCATTTTGCATTAAATGCAAAAGGAAACTTCCTTTTTAACCATGTGTTAAAATTCAACTTGATCCTATCTTATAATAATTACTTCTCACTGATTTTTATCAGCTCTAGTCTATCTTTGCAAGGTGGCAAGTGTTCTAGAAGAAGAAAATGCAAAAATGACCTATAATCTTGAAGTTTTGAACTTGAAATCCATGGTTACGAGCTTATGTTTCAAAATCAAAAGTATAGCTAGACCTATGGATTTGAGATTTCTTGGACATTTTGGAAAGCTTGTTTCAAGGGATACAACTTTCATGTTTTGAGTTTTTCCAATTCAAAGTGAAACTATGTGAAAAATGCCATGAAGTTTGAAAGTACAAAATTTTAACACTTAAAATTTTTCTAAGTGTTGGAAATTTTGACTTTTGTTGACTTTTCCAAATTCTTTGATTTTTATGATCATGGTGATCATTTGAAGTATTTTGATGTTGGAAAAGGTTTTGTCTTGAAAAGTTGACCAAAAGTCAAAGTTTGACTTTTCTCGTGCGTATGAAATTTCATCGATGTTTTAGAAATCGATCGATGAAGTCTGTGGAACTTCGTGATGTTTTGAATCCAGAAATTAGGTCAAGATGTTGTATCTAAGATATAATGACCAATCTCTAACCAAAAAAGTCATTCATTGATCAGAAAATCAGAGATTACTCATGCTCGACCAAAACCCTAATTGGTCGATCCTCGATTGATCAATGAGAAAAGTTGGATATCTGAGGATCAAAGGTTGGTGATTTGATCAAGATAGATCAAATGAAGTGAGTAAAACTCAAACCCTAATTGGTTGCCTCTTGAATCAGATGAAAATTTGATGAAACCCTAATTTTGACCTGTGAATGCTACACCCGATTAATCCTGTTCTGGACTGTTAGTGATGAAATGATGCAAATATAAGGTGGTATATTAGGTCAAAAATTGGGGTATGACAGATGCCCCTATTTAAGTTCTTTAACCTGAGATATGAAGATGAATATCTTCATTTCGATAGGTGTGAAGAGACTTAAATATCAAAATACGCAAATTTTGGACCTAAGATACCAAAAGATGCAAGTGATAAAAAGATTCACCCAGGAAATATCAAAGAAATGACATGGTGGGGAAAAATTTGTGAGGATGACTCGATCTGTTTAAGAAAAGAGGATCCTGTTTGTTGAGAAACAAGCAATATGTCTCGCTGGGGAAAAGGAGATTCACAAAATATGTGAATATCTCTGCTTCATTGGGAAACAAAGAGATTACCTTCACCCTTGTGACAATGTTTAAGGTAAGTGAAAATGATATAACCAATTATCACCCTTTGTGATAGTTTATGGTAATGAATTCGAAGATGTTACCAATTATCACAAGATAACTATAACAAGGTAAATCTTTTGAGAAAATTGTTGATTCAAATTTTGTGAATAATGTATAAACGATGGAAATGATTTAAACAAGTTCTGAAGATATTACCAATTATCAGCAAAGTGATAACTATAACAAGGTAAATCTTTTGAGATATATTACTGAGTATTCCGCCTCGTGAATAGCAGATAGTAATGGAAACAGATCTCAAACGAGCTTCTATTTTCTCGGATACAATCTTGCCATGGATCTCTCTTTTGAGAAAATACGGGCATTTTGATTGGAAGACATAGGTTTCTTTTTTAGACAGAAAGATAACTGTGGAGATTTTTTTGAAACTTTCATGATTTGAACTTGCCGAGAAGAACAATTGTTTTATGACAAGTTTAAAGATGAAAAGGAAATAAACGGCTCGGATGACGAGGCTATTGCTTATTGTTTTGCTGGTTAGAGACGAAGTTCTATCCAGGAAAGAACTGGAAAGAAACGATCAATCAAGACATTGTTCCAAATGAGGAATACCCTCAGATGGGGAACATGATAGAGAGAAGATGTATTTCTCTTCTTGGGGATAATCTGTTGGGGATATAATCGTACCTACATGAGTAAGTGTGATTTAAACCAGTGATATGGAAGCAAACATTTCGAGGAATGCAAAAATGCATGAATGATGCTATTATGTATGAATGTCATGAATGTTATATGCATGCTGACAATACTTTGACAAGGACAACAAAGAGGTATTTGGGAAAAGGACCACGTCACAGTTCGAACAAATATTCAGTGAAATCTGCCGTAATGGCGTAGTCGTTCACTGATGAGGTATTTGAGTTGCATGCTTTAAACTTTCTGAAAAAATACATTTTATGGGAAATCTTGTTGGGAATTCTTTTTTTGGATAAGAATACCGTCCTTTGATGATTTCTGATGAGGAGAAGACTTCTGTAGCAGCCGTTCTATCCTTCGGAGATTGAAACACTCGCGTAAGAACTGTTGAAGTTCTTTCTGTGTTCATAGTTCAAAGGAAAATTTCGCATTTGTTTCAAAATTTTTGAAGTAAAAATTCATTTAAAACCTTTTTTAGTTTCAAAAAGTGACTTTCACAATAAAAAGCATTATTTTACAAAACTGAATAAAGCGAGAATTTGCAAATAAAAAGGCACAAGGCTCAAATTCATTGATAGAATGGTAATCAGCCAAAGGCGTGATTCCATGAACTATTTACAAGAGTTGGAAATGATAATTTATTGGGAAAAGGCTACATTGAAAGCAATAACCACTATTATCCCTAACAACTTTGAATTCCAACCGTGTTTGTTGTTCGTAAGATTTGATTGAAGATCCGTGATGGAGGATTCTTCAGATTAACAAGTATGATCGATGCGCATTCGCTATTTTTGGTATCCTTAATTTTTGCCTAGATTGCCTTTTCAGGTTTTCAATCTATCAGGATAATTTCTATTTATTGTCTCTAATTTTGCTCGACCGCCTTTTCGTGTTTTCGTCCACCGAGATGCTCTTTTGCCTAAGCCGCCTTTTCGTGTTTCACTTACCGAAATGTTTTTGTTTTTTAGACAAAGTATTTTTGATCTGATCAAGATTCACAGGATGCGGAGTTCATCACCGTTGTGAGAGTCATAGCACCGCCGTAAAAGCTTCTTTTGACCACGATGGCCTTCATAATTAGGAGTCCATTTTCCCTAGAATCGTTGAAAAGATGTAATCTTTTAAGCACGAGGTCACCTTCCTAATTCACAAGGTCGGACCTTTATCGAAATCTTTCTTCATTCTTCTTTGATACGCTTGTCCATGACACGTAGCGGTCAGCGCTTTTCTTCGATTAGGTTCAGCTGATCGATCCGCTTGACACCACTCTACCTCAAATAACTTAGTTTCCATGAGAACCTCATTGATGGAATCTCAACTTCCACGGGAGCACTGCTCCATGTCAGATACCGTAGAAAAGGAGTTGCCCCGCTGAGGCGACCCAAGCACGATACCCATGCAGAGCAAATGGCGATTGCGTGCCAGAGGTGATGACCATTTTCGGACGATCTTTTGATGTTCTTGGCGCTTCAACGCGCCTGCTCATCTTTGGTCAGAAGGAGATGAATTATGATGCTCGATCTTGAATTCTCACATAGTTCTTTCATCATTTTGTTGTTCAAATTATCCATTGTTTGTAATGATCTTACTTGAACTCCATATCGGCAAATGAGGTTGTTCTTGATGAACCTCACAACCACTTGTCTTGTAACGCGGCGTAAGATGCCGCTCACCCATTTGGTGAAGTAATCAATGGCTACTAGAATGAAGCGATGTCCGTTGGACGCTTTTGGTTCGATCATCCCGATCATGTCAATGCCCCACATGGAGAAAGGCCACGGAGATGAGAGAACGTTGAGTAGAGCTGCGGCACATGGATCTTATTTGCGAGATCCGCACTTGTGACATCTCTCGACGTGTTTACAGCAATCGGATTCCATTGTTATCCAATAGTATCCCACCCTTAAGATTTTTCTGGACATTGCATGTCCATTTGAATGGGTTCCAAAGGATCCTTCATGCACTTCATGGACGATTGTGTCTGCTTCGGTCTCGTCGACGATCCGAGCGGTGACCATATCAAGTTTCTTTTGTATAGCACATCTTCATTCAGGAAGAAATTCCTAGAAAGCCTCCTAAGAGTTTTCCTATCCTTGTACGATGCCCCGAGTGGGTACTCTCGTGTTTGAAAGAAACGTTTGATGTCGTGGAACCACGGTTTATCGTCAAGACCGCTTCCCATAATACATATGCAGGTCTTTCAAGGCGTCTGATACGGATCTTAGGCATATCGTTCCAATCGTTGACTTTGAACATGGAAGGTAGAGTAGCCAAGGCGTCTGCCATTTGATTCTGATCTCGAGGGATATGATGCTGTCATACCCCAAAATTTGCCCTCCATCTTCTCAAGACATTTCATACATCTATACTCAAGGATTCCTCAAGAGTTGATCAGACAAACCCTCTCCTAGACAATCAACCCAAACTAGGGTTTGATAATTCTCAGATCCAGATTGACTTCCAACATCTCCAATGGTCTTCATGCCTCCTCATATGCTTCAAAGATTCTCCATGTCAAGTTTCAATCCTCACAAGTCAAGTGTCCTCAGACAATTGCTCAGATGGTTGAAAATCAACAGATTGGACAAAAGTCAACTGTGATCAACATACAGTCAAACTTCATAATTTTTGTTCAACATCCTCATTTTGAAGTTGCATTCATCATTTGATCAAGGGCTGATCATGATTCATCAAGAAAACTCAAGATTTGCTCAAAAGTCAAACTTTCTAAATTAGGGTTTCTTAGTGAAAAGTCAACCAAACTTTGACTGAGCATAACTTCTTCATACTTTCTCAGAAATTTTTCCACCACCTCTTGTTTTGAAGGAAATTCAATTCTCTACAACTTCATGTCTCACAAGAATATCCAAAAAATGCTTCATTTGGAAGGTAAGGATCAAAACATTACATGTCCTTTTCAAAAGTCAACAAAAAGTCAACTTTTTGTTTTGAAGATATATTGAGCATGGAAACTCCAATTGAGATGAAACCAAAGAGGTTGGTTAGAGGACTCTTAGAGATTTCTAAAAAGTCCAAGAACACTCAAAAATGTGGAAAATTGAGCAAGATACACTATTAAGTAGTTGGGAAATTTTGGATAATTGCACAAAAGGAGATATTGGTCAAAATGCAAAATTTTCCAAATGGGCCTATAATCTTATGATCCAAACTTGTTCATGACATTATTTGTGACTCATAAATGCTTGGCCATGGCAATTTTCTATTTTATTAATTTATTTTTGAATTTTAAACCATTTAATTCAAAATTAAATTATATGAAATATGAAAATAAGATATTCTTTTAAGAAGATTGATTTTATATCATGCTTGAGGTCCAAGAAAGCCCAAAATACATACCAATTTCGTGCATGATCATTCATTTAAGAGAAAATCAAATTTCTTTCAAAAATTTGATTTTATTTGAAAATCATTCAATGCATTCAAAACCAAATCTTTTTGCCTTGTTTTTTCTCTCTCAATTCACTCTATAAATAGCCAGCAATATGCCAAGTAAGAGACACGAAACCCTAGCCCTTACAACAACCAAAACTTTGCCAAATTTTTTCAAGAATAGTTGAAAATCAAATTTTTATTTGCAGCCTCTCTCAGCCTCTTTCAACCATCCAAACGTGTTCAGGGGGTAAGATTGAGTAAGAATACATCTTTATCATTGATCAAAGCAAGCAGAATCGAGCCATATACATGCATACATATTCAATTCTTTTTTGATTTTGCACTTTTATTATCTGCTCATTTCAATTGATTCTAATGCTTTTGTTGTGTTCATGAGGCTCCATATACCTGATCTGGGCAATCGTTGTTGAGTTTGAACGTCCAAATCGCGTGATGTCATGATTAGGATTTTGGAACTGTTGAGTTTCGAACTGATAGCTAGAGGCACTTTTAGTAAAAACTGAGACCACCATTAGATTCGCAGACCCCGATTTTGGGGGGGTAGTCTTAAGCCCAGCCTTCGAATCCACGTATTTTTGCAGGTTCAGAGATCGTGCTTGCCGGAGAAGACAACCGGGAGCTAGGGCTCCGGCGTCGCGCGGACTCGTTTGACCGGCGAAGAGATGGCGTGGCATGATAACGTGTTTTGATTCGTCCATTCGTAAGTTATGGGGTCCACGCGTGCTGACTTGTTTTCAAACTCATCCAGGACGCGTCATCACTTATATTGAATTGATTTTGGCTTTTCTAACACCAAATGCCAAGTGTCCCAGTGGTTAAGGCGTGGACTGTGCAAAGATGCTCCTCCTGGTCCCCTGTTCGAACCATGCCAGGACCGGTTTTGCATTTTCTTTTACAAACTCAACTTTTCTTTCAATTATTTTCATATTTTCTTTCATTTAATATTTTACATGCATTTTAATTTAATTTCAATAATTTTTATCATGCATTAAAAAACACCAAAAATATTTTTCTTTTTTGCATTATTTTCAGAAAATGTTTATTTAATTTATAAAATTAAAAAATATTATTTTTCATGCATATTTAATTTTATTTCTAATTTATCATTTAAATCAGCTTTAATTAGTTTTTAATTATTAAATTATCTCCAAAAAATCTCAAAAAATTATTTTAGCATATTAATATTATTTCCAGCATGAAATATTTTTCTCATTCAAAAATTTGCATTTTTACCAACATTTTCCTCTTATTTGATTTCCTCGTATTTTCTGATTTGTCATCTTTTCACAGGTTATCCCGTTTCGGACGATTTCTTTTTACTGTTTTCTTTTTTCCAATAATGTAATTGCTCATGGGATGTAATAGTTTAATTAGGGCTTTTATTTTCCGCATGCTTAAATTATGTATCTGCCCCAAAGCCATGTAATAGCTTAGGATTTATCTTTCCGCATGTTTACCATTCCGCATTTTAATTTCCGCACCCTATAAACTGTTAGTAATTAGGCGTGTATGGCAAGATAAAATTGAACATAGCCCACTAATTTTCAAGATAAAATATCTGAAATCAACACACTTCTCTCACACACGCACCCCTTAGGGTAATTCTCTCTCGTTGCCTTACGAAATTCAAATGGTCATGTCCCTCGAACGTAGAGGTATTCTAGCACCGTTGCCTACAAACAAATCATCATAGTCCCTTCGATACAAAGATCATAGACCCACGATGTCGCCTACGAATAGATGATCTTGACCCTCGATTGTCGCCTACGAAAAATGATGATAGTCCCTTCGAATGTGCTAGGATACTTCCTACAAGTTGCCTTCTATGACCAGACGATGACCCTTCGAATGTCCCGCTTACATCCAACGAATAGAGTTACCTACCAACTAATGGTATGGATAGCATTATTCTAAAGGAACGTAAATAACACTAAAACCACCAATTCCGAGTAGGTAATAAGACTTTAGTTGCTTGCTCTATCAAAACACTTTTTACACCTCACACTTTTGTCAAAGTTCAAACTCTTTTCAAAACGAAACATTTCCGAACACTTTGTATACATTCCTACATGAATCATTACAAAGTCAAAGCGAAATTCCTTTTTCAAAACATTTTTGTCAAACACACGTAAAGCAATTTTTAAAGTGATCTAAGAGCAACTAAGAGCCCTGAGATAACTACGGATGGAAAGGGTGCTAATACCTTCCTTTTCATAACCTTCTCCTTACTCGTAATCTAACGAAGGTCTTTTTCATACTTTTACCTTCCTTAATTGGATAAAAGAAAAGTCGGTGGCGACTCTGCTATCCGCACATTTGCGATACAAAACCTACAAAGTCGGCTCACCGTGTTACGTAACTAGTGACTCACGGGAGAAACCCTAAAGAGAGAATTTTAGGGATTTATAGATCATTTTATGCTTTCTTTTGACTTGCTTGCTTTATCTTTAAGGGTTGCTTGGGTATTATATTTGTGGGGATCCTACACCCGATCCGGTTTCCTTTAGGTAAGTAGCGATAAATCGTCGCGACCGCTAGACGATATCAAAACGGTCAACATGATGGCTACGCTAACGTGACACTTTGGATGTCCCGATACTCTTCATTCCCAAGTTGAGGATAGTATTTGGCTTGGTGGTGTCATCAAGCGCTAACTAAACTTTTAGAACCTTAATTGACCCATCTTGGCCATTAGAAGGTAGAGATGGTCGGCTGTGTAGACCGAGGTTGGTTGATACCGATACTACGCTCATTGAGATCGACTTTGGGATATTCTTCGTCGACCACTTGGTAGTCGATTGAAATAAACGCCACGAGAAAGATCAATGATGTGAGATTCCTAGAACCCTTACTTATTATAGGACAGATGAACCAACTCAAACTTTTGTGGGTAATCACCTATACCTCTTGCAAGCCTTAAACCTAGGCTCATTGTGTGAAATGTTTGTGTGTGCTAAACATGACATCATGACATCATTCGCATTGCATATCATTTCTAACTATTTCAAGGACCTAGGATTTATCTTTGCTCGCTTTGTAGGTATTATGGCTTCTAGAAAGACTATCCGAATCAACTTCATGGGTATACCTTCTTAGCTCAAAGAATTGGTTTCGTAAATTCCTACCATGCCGGCCCATCAAAAGACATGGTTATCTACTTGACATGGTTATTCCGGTTTGAAGAAGATATGATGCATGTCCTATTCCAGCTTCTTCGATCCGAAACACCATTGCTTTACATTCCCAGATTATCAGTTGGTTCCTACCTTGGAAGAGTTCTCTAAGCTACTTGGGATACCTATTCTTGACCAAATTCCATTCACCGGTCTAGAGAAGGTTCCTAGGTACGAAGACATTGCATCAGCCTTACACCTAAAGCGCTCAAACATTGAAGCCAATTGGGAGACTAGAAGTGGAGTTTAGGGTTTACTTGCCAAGTTCTTAATTAAGAAAGCCCGAGAATTCCTCAAAGTTATGAATTTCCATGCATTTGAAGACATTGTGGCCTTGCTTATTTATGGTTTGGTTATATTTCCTAACTCG
>CM038794.1:74844892-74880733 GCA_021764765.1 Vicia sativa | reverse complement strand
ATATATCAAAACTTCCATAGTTCCGCCAAGAAACACTCACTTATTTCAACAATCAAAATCAAGCCCAAAACCGATAGATAAGAAAGGATAAGATTCAATGTCAAACCTCGCTGCTTTTAAATATCCTAGATCGTGGAAAGCGCCACACCTTTCTCGCTCAAATGATATCTGAAAGTCAACTTCAACCCGCAAACCATAGAACCAAAGGGTATAATGCATGGAATGTTATGATAAACGTGAAATTTAAACCGATAAAATTGAAAAGAGGGCAAATTGGGTGCAATAGCTTCTATTTAATCGCCTTAAACCGAAGTGAAATTCGGTAGCCTTGAACTTTTTAGGTGTAAGATTAAATACTACAAAACCCAAAAATTTGCGCCCAAGAACAAGTAGAAATATTTGTGCTTTTTTATAATTTTTATTTTCTAAATCTTTGTGATTTTTTTTTTTAACAAGGATTGGGAATGAAATTCGTATGTCATGTAAGGCTATTAGACATACATGTGAAAGAGACTCAATCAAGACGACTCTAACAAAGGTTTCAAATAATACATGCCCCAGAAGGATATCGACACATAAAGATCGAATATACATGTTCGATAGGATATTGAACATATATAGAGCATATGTCGTAAGGATATTAGACATACTAGAAAGAGACCGATCAAGACGACTCTAACAAAGGTTTCAAAATACATGCCCTAGAAGGATATTGGACACATAAAGATCGAATATACATGTTCTTGTAAGGATATTGAACACATATAGGGAGCATATGTCGTAAGGATATTAGACATAATTTGAAAGAGACCGATCAAGACGACTCTAACAAAGGTTTCAAATATACATGCCCTAGAAGGATATCGACATATAAAGATCGAATATACATGTTCGTAGGATATTGAACACATATAGAGCATATGTCGTAAGGATATTAGACATTACACGTAAAGAGACCGATCAAGTCGACTCTAACAAAGGTTTCAAATAATACATGCCCGTAAGGATATTGGACACATAAAGATCGAATATACATGTTCTAGAAGGATATCGAACACATATAGGAGCATATGTCGTAAGGATATTAGACATACACCGAAAGAGACCGAATCAAGACGACTCTAACAAAGGTTTCAAATATACATGCCTGAAGGATATTGGACACATAAAGATCTAAATACATGTTCGTAAGGATATTGAACACACATGTGGAGCATATGTCGTAAGGATATTAGACATACCCGAAAGAGACCGATCAAGACGACTCTAACAAAGGTTTCAAATATACATGCCCCAGAAGGATATTGGACACATAAAGATCGAATATACGTGTTCGTAAGGATATTGAACACATATAGGAGCATATGTCGTAAGGATATTAGACATACACCTAAAGAGACCGATCAAGACGACTCTAACAAAGGTTTCAAATAACATGCCCGTAAGGATATTGGACATATAAAGATCGAATATACATGTTCGGTAAGGATATGAACACATATAGGAGCATATGTCGTAAGGATATCGACATACACCGTAAATAGACCGATCAAGATGACTTGTAAAGGTTTCAAATATACATGCCCTGTAAGGATATTGGACACATAAAGATCGAATATATGTTCGGTAAGGATATTGAATACATAGGAGCATATGTCGTAAGGATATTAGACATACACAGAGACCGATCAAGTCGACTCTAACAAAGGTTTCAAATAATACATGCCTTGAAGGATATCGACACATAAAGATCGAATATACATGTTCTAGAAGGATATTGAACACATATAGAGCATATGTCGTAAGGATATTAGACATACACCGAAGAGACCAATCAAGACTACTCAACAAAGGTTTCAAATATACATGCCCAGTAAGGATATTGGACACATAAAGATCGAATATACATGTTCGGTAGGATATTGAACACATATAGTGAGCATATGTCGTAAGGATATTAGACATACACCGAAAGAGACTGACCAAGACGACTCTAACAAAGGTTTCAAATATACATGCCCGATAAGGATATTGGACAAATAAAGATCGAATATACATGTTCGTAAGGATATCAACACACATAGGAGCATATGTCGTAAGGATATTAGACATACACCGGAAAGAGACCGATCAAGACGACTCAACAAAGGTTTCAAATATACATGCCCGTAAGGATATTGACATATAAAGATCGAATATACATGTTCGGTAAGGATATGACATATAGGGAGCATATGTC
This sequence comes from Vicia sativa, assembly GCA_021764765.1. Classification (NCBI taxonomy): domain Eukaryota; kingdom Viridiplantae; phylum Streptophyta; class Magnoliopsida; order Fabales; family Fabaceae; genus Vicia; species Vicia sativa. The sequence goes on along the minus strand of CM038794.1, from coordinate 74,878,494 downwards.
ATGTAAGGATATTAGACATACACCAAAAAGAGACCGATCAAGACGACTCTAACAAAGGTTTCAAATATTACATGCCCGTGAAGGATATCGACATATAAAGATCGAATATACATGTTCGGTAAGGATATTGAATACATATAGGAGCATATGTCGTAAGGATATTAGACATACTCCAGAAAGAGACCGATCAAGACGACTCTAACAAAGGTTTCAAATATACATGCCCGTAAGGATATTGACACATAAAGATCGAATATACATGTTCGGTAAGGATATTGAACACATATAGGAGCATATGTCGTAAGGATATTAGACATACACCGGAAAGAGACCAATCAAGACGACTCTAACAAAGGTTTCAAATATACATGCCCGGAAGGATATTGGACATATAAAGATCGAATATACATGTTCGGTAAGGATATTGACACACATAGGAGCATATGTCGTAAGGATATTGGACACACACCGTAAATAGACCGATCAAGATGACTCTTGTAAAGGTTTCAAAATATACATGCCCTGAAGGATATTCGACACATAAAGATCGAATATACATGTTCGGTAAGGATATTGAACACATAGGGAGCATATGTCGTAAGGATATTAGACATACACCGGAAAGAGACCATCAAGACGACTCTAACAAAGGTTTCAAAATATACATGCCCAGAAGGATGTTGGACATATAAAGATCGAATATACATGTTCTAAGGATATTGAACACATAGGGAGCATAATATGTAAGGATATTAGACATACACCAAAAGAGACCGATCAAGACGACTCTAACAAAGGTTTCAAAATACATGCCCGTAAGGATATTGACACATAAAGATCGAATATACATGTTCGTAAGGATATTGAATATATAGGAGCATATGTCGTAAGGATATTAGACATACACCGAAAGAGACCGAATCAAGACGACTCTAACAAAGGTTTCGAAATATACATGCCCGGTAAGGATATTGGACACATAAAGATCGAATATACATGTTCGGTAAGGATATTGAACACATATAGAGAGCATATGTCAGGTAAGGATATTAGACATACACCGTAAAGAGACCGATCAAGACGACTCTAACAAAGGTTTCAAATATACATGCCCTGAAGGATATTGACATATAAAGATCGAATATACGGTTCGGTAAGGATATTAAACACATATAGGAGCATATGTCGTAAGGATATTAGACATACACCGAAAGAGACCGATCAAGACGACTTAACAAAGGTTTCAAACATACATGCCCGGTAAGGATATTGGACACATAAATATCGAAATGCATATTAGACATACGCAAGAATGAGACCGATTGGAGCGCACTCACCGGGAAAAGGTATATGGAATGGTAAAATCGCGATCGTCAATTCACGGGAAAGAGGCCAAACAAAGGGATCCTATCAAGGATCGCCAACCACGTTGGACTTTAAAAGGTTTCAAATGTGCAAGAAATACAATATCCTCAGTGCCAAAGGCGGTGTAATTTTCAAGAGTGGCAATTATATGAATTACCACACACCAAGTATGGATACTCAAATAATTGAGAAGCAAGAAAGGTTAGACACCAACTCTTACTCGTGACTCTAACGACAGAGGCAAACACGTAATATAACCAACAATAAGAATTTGCAAAGCAAGACGCTTGGTAAATGAATTGAATTTGAATGATGTAGAGACCGACACGGGTCAAAATGCATAACAACAACAAGCGTAATTTCTTGAGGGAACTCGATCGGGAATACCACTGGGATTTTTAGATTGACTTCTCTCTGAGACGCAAAAGGTACCAGAAACATTTTAATCTGGCTTATGCTTAGATGCATGTTTGAGATTATTTTTTAGCGTAATGCTCCATATATCAATGGAAATGCTACGCGCTTTTGAGGATGATATGCAATGCAATGATGCATGTTTTAATATTCCGGGACTAAAGGCAATTGTGAACTGCCGAGGAAGCAGAAACCTTCCATGAAATGAATATAAAATCATCTGGTCTTTGTCAAAGGGATGATAGTCTGGATTCCGACAGGAGGATTGCGGAATAGAAATATCAACTTTCAATGAACAACATCACTGGGGAAGTAACTCTTAGTGATTAACATTCATCTGGGATGACAATCATATTGCGTAGAGTTCTTGATTTCAATAACTCTGGATTACGAGCTCTTGCATAAGAGTGGTTGACAACATCTTCCAGCATAAGCGAGCCATTGAAAATGATCTTGCTGGTGTAAACCGTTCTTTGCAATTTTTTGCATCGGGGAAAGAATGACAACATCCAAAGGCACACATAGGTCATAGATAACTCTTGTTGGAGAGAAAGAAACTTTGTCAGCTGACCAATGCTCAGGTGTATCATTCCCTTATTCTAAAGTCCTTAGATAATAAAAACTGTAAAACGGGAAACACAATAATATTTCTGCTACAGAGATCAACCGTTTCATTAATTAATGTGTGTACCCGAAATTCCGAGCAACTTCAGAAATTATGCCACGTGCTGTAGGGCACTGATGTTTTATATGCAAAGTTTATTAAAATATCGGACGTTATTTTTGCAAACAAAGCAGTTTTAAAAAAACATGAAAATAAGATAGAATAAAAAAGAACGTAGTTTGGATAAAAGTAATTTTATTGATTGACTAGCCCGTAAATGAGCATTTACATCAAGAAGCAATTCCTGAAAAAGAGGCAATTGCTTATACATCAAAGTTTAAAAGAAAACAAAAGTGACAACAAAATTATGGATTTTTGTCGAACCCCGAATCCGCCTGTCCCTTCACAACTTCAACATCCCTTAATATCAAGCTATCCAAAAAGTCTCGATTAGATCGACCTCCATCTCTCCTCGATTATTTAGTTGTCGTAAAAGCTAACCAAACAGTGTCATGGTGATCGTAGTCATTCACCGTGAATCCCTAATTTTTCCTCGGACCGCCTTTCGTTTTCGATCCAACGGATACCTTTTGCCCAAGCCGCCTTTCATGTTTTCGCTCACGGTGTACAATCTTTATATTTATCCTTAACTTTTCCCGAATCTTTGATTCGCCGGGATGCCCTTATTTTGCTTAGGCTAGTCAACCTAATCGGGTCTCTTTTATGCAAAGTATTTTTGACTACATCCGCATTGATCGGTGAGGGAAATCCTCTCCGTCTATAGTCATGCGAGCAACATAGCTCCTCCCAGAAAACCTTCTTCACAACATACGGTCCTTCATAATTTGAGCCCGCTTGCCCCGAAAGGTCCAGATTGTTAGAGGCAAAATTCTTCTCAGACAAGGTCACCCGCTTGAAACTCGAGGACACACTCTCTTGTCGAAAGCCCTTTTCATACGCTTCGTATAACCGTCCATGACAAATAGTCACAATCTCTTCGCCAATGAGATTCAATTGATCATGTCCGCTCGAACCCATTCAGCTTCATCGAAGTTGTACATCCGTTAAAACCTTAAGGAAGGAATTTCAACTTCCACGGTAGGACCGCTTCCATACCGATACCAAAGAGAAGGAGTCGCCTCGCTGAAGTGCGTATCGAGGCACGATAACTGCAAGGCATATGGCAAAGATCTCGTACAATCCTTGTAAGTGACAACCATCCTCCTCAGACAATCCTCTTGATATTCTTGTTTGCCGCCCACAAAGACCATTCATTTTTGGACGATATGGAGAAGAGTTATGATGTTTTATCTTGAAACCGAGACAGCCTCTTTCATCATTTTATTGTTGAGATTCGAACCGCTATCGCGATAATCTTCTTCAGAACCCCATAACGACAAATGATATTATGCTTGTAAAACGTGTGACCACTTGTCTAGTGACACGAGCATAAGATGCGCCTCAACCCATTTGGTAAAGTAGTCAATGGCAACAAGGATGAATCGATGTCCATTAGAAGGCAATTTAATTTCTCCAATCATATCAATGCCCCACATCGCAAAAGGCCATGGAGAAGTCAAAACATTCAATGAAGAAGGCGGCACATGCATCTTATCAGTAGATCCGCATTTGTAGCAGTGTTCGCATGGTTGTAGCAATCATCTCCATGGTGGACCAATAATAACCTCGGCCTCAAGATCTTCTTGGCCATGGTATGCCCACTAGAATGCGCCCTAATGAACCTTCATGAATTTCTTCTATGATCTTATTTGCTTCGTGTCATCCACGATCCGAGCAAAACAGAGTCATAGTTCCTTTTGTACAACACACCCTCATCGAGGAAAAATTTAGTCGAGTACTTACAGAGCCTTCTTATCAACGATGGAAGCATCTTCGGGTATTCTTTCGCCCTCGAGATACCTTTTGATATCAGAGAACCAAGGCTTTTCATCCGTCTCACCTTCTACTTCATAACAGAACGCAAGCTTATCCAACCTCATTATAGTGATAGACGGGGCATCATTCGCCCATCCGACCTTAAACATGGATGACAGAGTAGCCAAAGCATCTTCCAAATTGTTCTCCTCCTTGGGATGTGATCAAAAGTAATCTCGCCGAAATAAGGGATCAACTTCAAGACATGCTCTCGTGATGGAATCAAATTTGTGGCGGTCTCCCAATCTCCGCTGATTTGACTAATTACCAAAGCGTAATCTCCATATACCGCTAAGATTTTGATTTAGATCATGGTCGCTCGATCCCAAAATACAAGCCTTACTCGCCATATTATTGGTGCAATCAAAATGATTCGCAAAGGAATGGAATATGAAAACCTATCGAGAGGTGATAACGCGCCAACACCATTTTCTAATGCATTTGAGGCTCCATCGAACGCCATCGCCCATCGTGAACTCGCTCGGGTCCTCTTCGTGGCCAGGAATATTACAATCCTCGATATACATAATGTCCTCATCGTGAACTCAAACTTCATCTACCGATAGTCATCTTCAATGGTTGTTGAGCGAGATAGTCGCCACCACACTACCTTTGATAGCCTTCCGAGTAGTGTATTGATATCATATTCTCGTCAGATCATTTGCCAATGGGCCACCCTTCCCGTGAGAGCCGGCTTCTCAAAGATATACTTTATCGGGTCCATTTTGGAGATCAAGAGAGTAGTGTGAGTAACATATACCGTTCGAGTCATTTATCGCCCACGCGAGTGCACAACAAGTCTTTTCCAATAATGAGTATCTCGATTCACACTGTGAACTTCTTGCTCAAGTAGTATATGGCGGCTCTTTCTTCCCTGCCTCATCATGCGATCGAGCACGCAACCCATGGAATTCTCCAACACTTGGCACATAATCAATCTGGCCTTCCACCGGGGTCGAGAATTGGGGCTCTTCAAGTACTCGAGAATCGTCGAATGCTTGACAATCATCGCTCCAACTACCGGTCGCCGATTCTTCCTTCAATTTTGAAAATGGGCTAAGTGTAGTGTAAGATGAGAAATAAACCTAGCAATGTAGTTCGCCTTCCCAAGAAACCCGCACTTCCTTTTCTCGTCTCGCCTCGCATCTCTTGTATCGCTTTTATCCTCGCGGGTCAACTTCGATCCCTTTTCGCCACAATAAAGCCTAAAAGTTTCCATCTCACCCTTAAAGGTGCACTTATGGGTTTAACCTCACCGAACTTTCTCAATCTTTCAATAATTTCAACAAGTGAACTAGTGTTCTTCTTCCGTCTTGGGACTGGAAATCATATCATCAACGACTTCAATCTCTTTATGCATCATATCATGAAAGAGAGTAAACATAGCGCGACATATATTGCCCTCGTTTTCAAACCAAAAGGCATCACTTTGTAGCGTAAAGTTCCCCACTACAGAATGAAAGTAGTTTTCCATATCATTGGCGCCATCTTAACTGGTTGAGCAGAGAAACCATCCATGAAGGAGAATACTTTAGCTTGAGTAAGACATATCGACCAAATGTCGATGTGTGGGAGAGGGAAGTCATCTTTAGGGCTAGCTCTATTCAGTCCCTATAATCAACACACATCCTTACCTTGCCGCCTTTCTTCGGTATTTGTGACAATGTTTGCAACCCATGGGGATAAGAAACAACCTTTAGGAAACCCGCTTCCATCCGCTTTTGAACTTCTTCTTTGATTTTCCTTGACATTTGGATGTGTTCTCAAGCTTCGCTTGGGCAGCCTCGAGGGCAATTCATGCATAACGATGTCAGATTCAACCCGGCATATCTTCATAAGACCAATCAAAGATGTCCACGACTCATGTAGCATTTCGACAAGCTTTTGCTTAACTCCATCTTCCAAAGCTGCCCCGATCTTGACCTCCTTTCGAGCATCCCTGCCCTAGATTGATCACTTTGAGTCTCGTGCTTGGACGACTTTTCTTCTTGCCTCAACATTCGCTAATTCTTCGTGTAATTCATACCCTCTTCTTCTTCATTTTGATAAATCGGTTTGTCGAACTCATAATGAGCCACGCGTAATCATCGCGACAAAATCCGGATCAACGAAGGATCGGATCTCTGGTTGGTAATTTTATTTTTATTATTATTATTTTTTATTTTAGATTTTTTTAATAGTAAAATAAAAAAAGAAAAAGACAAAAAGTTTGTATAAAAAGAAAGTTAAAACTTGATATTGTCACCTTTTAAAGAATACGTGAAGAAAAACAAAGAGAGAAAAATTTGAATGCAAAAAGGACGCCTTTATTAATGATAAACTTGAAAGTTAAAACATGGTGGCTATAAAGATGATCACTACGCCTGGGCATAACGTAGGAATTATGGCATGACATAAAAATGTAAAATTACTTCAAAACGGTAACCACAAAGAACGCCTTTCAACGAACCATTTTGAAAGCTCACGCCTGAACAACAGATCCACTTGTCCACATCGCTATCGTATGCTTCACCATCAATTGCATCAACATCTTCAATTTGGATTCCACCTTTGACAAACTTGACAGGAGGAGACACCCCCTTGCTCATTGAGGTAGAGACTGGGACCTTCATTCGAGCAAAACCCAACCCTCTTATCCGTTGGGTAGGAAGCTCTAGCACTTTCCCCACCCTTCGGGATGTCCCGACCACAATAGCCCCGAGCTTGTAGGATGCCATGGAGACTTCACCTTTTGCAAAGGGATCTTATCGATCGACACGGACTCAAAAGCTTGGCATGGAGTTTCGTGGATCTCCTTCCACTTCAACATATCGAAAGTTGCTCGATGACCGACGACATAATCTTCTTCACCATAAATGGTGACCACCTTCTCATTAATTAAGAACTTCAACTTTGGTGCAAGGTGGATGTCAAAGACTGCCCCATGAATCCAAGGCCCAAGCAAACAACAAGAGGGAGGGATTGATATCCATGACGAAAAAGTTACATCAAAATCAAGGCCTATCTTAATAGGCAATCCACCGCCAAACACCGACCTTTTGATCCATCAAACGCCTTAACTATCGATCACCGGTCTCAAGACAACCCTTCATAGTCCAACTTCAAGAGAGTAGACTTCTAAGAACATTGAGGGATGATCCCGTGTCAACCAAAGACACGGATAAAGTAGTTCTCGCCATTCCACGGAAACATGTAGCGCTTTGTTATGCTTTTCCTCGAGGTAAATCAAGTCAGAAACCGAGACCATTACTTGCCGAAATGTTTACAATGCCTCCAAACCGTTAACAGAGATCTCCTGGGCACGAAGACGCCCCATAGCTGCATCGAAATTGCGGTGAGGTTCGTAATCCCTTAACAAAGCTAAGATAGAAATCTTGGCGCGCGCCGTCGAGTCGATTATCTTGTAATCGCTTCTTTATATACCTCATCAATTCTTCAACATCTTTGGTCATCTCGTGGCTCGTAATGTGTTCAAATCTTTGGTGTTGACTCACCCTAATCATGACTCTTTTCCCTTTTGCTTTAGCCTTGGCCAAAGCTTCAAGACTTTTCTCCACTAGATCGTGGAGAGAAGATTCGCCCACTTCGGTAATCCGACTTTCTTCCGCAATATCATGCATCGCAGCTCAATTTTTCAATCTTCTTTTCATCGACTTTCCTTCTTCAAAGGTCTTCACATTCAATTCTTGCCACCGGTAATACTCGACCCATAATTCCACGGAATGGATTTTTCACTAGTATAGGTAATCGGACCCGCAAAGTGATGATCACAGGAGGTTTCTTAGTCGGCATGTGGATCGTAATGAGAATCCTTCTAGAAATGACGGGATAGTGACCACGCCAACCTCTTCTTGACCATTCTCACATCGAACTTTTCTCGATGAATCAAGAGTCCCATCAAGAATCAAACGCTAAATCTGCTTCTCAAATCATCACAACCTTCACTTGGATCAAACATCGCTTACAACCATCATCACAACCAGGAAATCTCCTTTCAAAGAATAATTGCTTCTTTATCCACCACAAAGGGTGGTCAAAACATTAACGCCCATTATCGTGTTCAAACTTCCATCTTCAGAATCGTGATTAATGCTTTCCACCATGAGGAGGCAAAGGGTGTTGAATGAAATTAGAGTAGGAGGAGGTCCAAAATTGATTGCCTCTGTGTCAAGTAGGTTCTGAACCTTGTATTTGAAGGCGATATAGTTCTCAATAGAATGCCCCTGGGCATTGGAGTGGTAAAGGCAACGAGCATTCACATTAAAGTACTTTGGCAAAGTTATCCGGTCAATCTTCAAACAAGCAATCAATCATATTCAAACTTTGCAAATGAGCAAATACATCCGCATAAGACATTGGGTGGGATCAAACTCTTCACGGGTCTTGTGGTGGTTGTCTTGGAACAACATCTTGTTTTGGAACACTAGCGGAATAGTTACAAAGAAGAATCTTGACCGAATTCTCGGCGCTTCATTCTTCGCTTGCACTGCGCGCCGACTCGCTTTTCTTTCTTCTCCGTAACCACCAAAAGACTTTACGCCACCAACTTGATTCTTGTCACACTCAACATCCCGAATCTTTCCTAACTTAATCCCCATCTCAACTCTTTCACCAAACATCACCATGTCGAAGTACCGGTCGATCAAGAGGCATAGTATGGCCCATATAGTGTGCCGGTGAAAATTTGCACCATCTCTCGCTCTACCATAGGGGTTTGAACTTAGTAGCCTACCGCGCCACCTTTGCTGCATTCTTGAAAGATCCGCTTTTCCGAGCTAAGTTGTGCAACCGTTCTCGAGGTGCCATATCGTTGTTAAAGCCATAGTGTTGAACAAAAGCTACAACCAACTCTCCAAGTTCGCACTGGAGCTATCAGGACCATATACCAATCCAATGGCCCATCACCAAACTATCTTGAAAAATGCATCAAGAGCTTCTCATCATTCGTATAAGCAGACATCCTCCTATAGTAATACCTCAAATGAGTTTTAGGACAAGAGTTGCCCTTGTACTTTGAAAGCTCTGGGATTTTGAATTTTGGAGGAATCTTCACTCCTTGAACCAATCCCAAGTTGGACATGTCGAAACCTAAAACTTCCTGATTCTCAATGGCTTGCATGCGCTCCTCAAGCATCTTCAACTTCCGATCAGCTTCTGTTGGTTCTTCGACATTGGAAAACCAATCCTCAAAGTTATCTTCATCATGCTGAGGAACCGGAATCTGAATAGTCCTCCTGCCTGGTGGAGGAACCAATACAGCTCTGGCCGCTGGCGATGTGTGGGGGTAGGTGAAGGAGGAACCACCGAAGCGTGATTCATTTGAGCAGCCTGATTCTCTCCGGTAAGATCCACAAGACCGGTGTTGACTTCCAAGCTAATTCCAGACAAAGCATTCCCTTGAGGGGGAGGAACAACTTCAGCTCCTTCAGTAGTGGCTGCGGTGGGTGAAGCAACTCGTTTTTCAAAAATCTTTTAAATGAATTTTCAAAACAATGAAATCGCCACCTAATTTTATTTGTTCTAAAAGAAGAACGGGAAAATATAGATAAAACCCACGAAAATCGGATAAGACGGTTTACGAGATTAAGAGATGCAGGTTCGGGAGTTGGTTATGCAAGGGGAAGGTATTAGCACCCCTCACATCTATCGTACTCGATGGTACCCATTTAGTTCAAAGTGTGGTTGTGTGTTAATGTGAAAATTTTACGATCTTCTAAGTTTTGAAAAAAAGAAAGATAGGGAGAAGAAATGTTTTTATTATTTTTGCTCGCCTTTGGTCGTAAGACTTAGTGCCTACGCATCCCTCGCAATGGGAAAGTCGAGCACCGTAGTTCTGCTCGAAAATAATTGTTTGTTGATTGATTTTAAATGAAAAGACAAGTCGCATTTTTAAAGGAGAAGACTGCCTAACGCCCACAAGGTGTGATAAAGAAATAAAGGACTACGCACCAACATGAGGGAGGGTTTGAGAACACCTCTAGTACTCAAGTGGAGAAGTCGAAAACCTTGGGAATAGAGGAAGAAGCATCTCAATTATAAATGAATCATGTCTAATCTTGAAAAGGGTTTAAAGGCAAATGGTGCTTGGAGCGCACAAAAGAAGTTTGAATGTGTTGGAATTGATTTTAAATTGTGGATGACAAGTACCAAAACGTTGGGATATCCTCTAACGATTCAATACTCGAGATTGGTGATTGAGGTCAACCGATCATCTCTCATCCAAAATCTTCATTATGAAAAGAGTGAGGTGAAACAAAGTTCACTTTTATTAAGTGTATGGAATAAAGTATTTAAGTCATTGGGTTACCCTCTAATGGCCCAAATACTTTACATTTTAATTAAATCGTCGGGTTATCCTCTAACGATTTACTTAAATACCATAGCACTATGTTGTTTTTTTTGTTTGGAAATTCATTTTTGAAAATAACTCGACGTTGGATCGAGGTTTGAGAAGAAGACTCGACATTGGGTCGAGTTTTTATTGAAAAGTGTTTTAAGTACTTGGTGAATGGAGAAAGAATCAGGATCAAGATAATTGTAAATAACAAATAAAATCGACAAAGCCCATACAAGGTGGCCAACCTAAGTATACAAATAATTAAATTACATGTGTACTAGCAAAGTGGGCTAGTCTACTATAACGACTAATTGGAACAATTAATCGAAATAGGCTCACTGTAAGAAGGCCCAGGATCAAGCGTACATGTGTGCATGTGTGGTCATCGCGACGCTTCGTAGCTTTGTCGACTTACGGGTTTAAAATGATTTACAATTATTAGTTGAAAAAAAGATTTTTGTTTTTTGTGTAAGTGAGTTAAATTAAAATAAAATAAATGTGCACTAGATAATTATTACAATAATTGTTTTTTGGGAGAGGGATACATGAATTATAAATGGGGATTAAACGGTAAAATAAAATGGAAAGCGATAAATTATTTACAATGCATCAAGGGGATTGGGGTACATTATTCGAATGGGGATAAATTAAAATTAAAAGGAAAACGGTAAATTGATAAAAACATACATATAGAAACTAAATGCGGTAAAACTTAAATATTAATTAATTATTGTATTTTATTAGATTAGTTAACTTTAGAATAAATTTATGAAATTAAATATAAGACATGCAACTACTTTGTTACAGCATAATTCGAATTTAATTACAAATGAATATGTAAAGTATAATAATAATAATAATATGTATATGGTATATATTTACAGTATTAAATATAAGAAATAAATATAATATGTATATTTACAGTATAAAATATAAAATAAAATAAAAATGCACGTATATTGTATGTACAATACTAAATATTAAACATTAAATAAAAACAAAGAATATGAACAAGAGTATATAAAATGTATGTAGATGCGACACTATAAAATGTATGCTTGAACCATCCCTGATATCTTCACAAATAATGATACATTAGTAGCATAGTGTGAAATAAAATGAACATAAAATCGCATCGAATCAAAACATGGTTAGTAACTAAGAAATAAAATAAAAATGTAATTAACATGAACTATGTATACTGGATAAGCAGATTGTAATTGAAACCAAAGAAGCCACAAGTTATTAATTAATCCAAAGTAATCATGGAAAAACGAGTTCTAAACACACTTAAACCACATGAATCCAAACCGGCAGCACTTATGCACATGAAATAAAACTAGAATTCAAACCGAAATTAATTGATTGAAGCAAAACCGACAGCCACTATTCACTCAAATATACTTGAAATAAAATGATTTTCTTACTCGAATTCAATATAAAGGATACGCTGCCCCAAAAGTTTCTCGCCAAATTCACACGCAAGTAAATGCGGTATCATTGTCAAACCATCATCGAAACTAAACAAATACATCTTTATTCACAAACTTCAATCGAAATAAAATGAAAAATACGCTTTACTCACAAACTTCAATTGAAATTAAAATGAGAAAAGATGCAATATCTTAATGGTTTCTAAATCGACGCGGATAAACGCGACCTCAATATCAAGCCCTCATCGAAACCGAAATAGGATTCTTCTTATCAAATCCAATCGAAATTAAAAAGAAATGAGCATAAAACATGGTGTTCTAATATGCTTCGCCAGATTCGCACGGATTTACACGGCATCATCATTTAGCCTTCATCGAAACAAAAGCAGATTCTTATCACCAATTCAAAAGAAAACAAAATAACATGGCTGCCCTCGACAGCTTCGATTTCACGCATACAAAATGCGGAAATAGAATTGCCTTCATCGAAACTATACAACCTTCATAAACTTCAATAAAAGTGAGAATAACGCAATAACTGTTGGCCCCAAATGGTTTCTCGTTCAAATTACACGCGAGTAACGCCGCTAATCATAAAACCTTCATTGAAACCGAACATGGGTACTTTGTCGCAAAACTCATTGAAATTTAAGCGTTTAAACATAGTGTTGACACCCACACAAAACAAAATAAGACCGACACCACCAACCAAATTCCAAACTCAAATTCAAAACTAATAGACAAATCATAACCAATGCACTTCAACCTATGTAAACGACATGGCATATGATACACTAGTTTTACCAAATTCCGACACTTACAAGGCAAACACTCTCAGTCAGAATCAAACACAGATTTACATCGTAACCAATACAAACCAAAACCGATTTGTTTTTCAAATGATGAATCAAATTAAGACATTCCTAAACCATATTCATAGAATTATCACAAATCAATAGTTTAACAAACAGCATAACATAGTGATATAGGATTTACCGATAAAATGTCGATCTCGTCGCAAACATGCAGCAGGGATTTGCGCTGGTTGGAGTACTCAATGTTGCCGAAGGACGGAGAACTGTTGGGTAAGGTCGGGTTTGGAACCATGGGAGGTGTGCAGAAACGGAAAGGTGAGGAAACAGAGGCAGTGTAGAGTGCTACGGCGGTTGAGAAAGTTGTATGGAATGAACGATGGTGGTGTGAAGGAGAGACAACAAGACTTTGATACAGTGGGGAAGAGGATGAGGTTAGCGGTGGTTTGTGAGAAGCAGGGAGCAGCGGCGGTATGGAGATTAGACGGAACAGGGAGTTTAGGTTTGTTGTTCACCGTGACAGAGAGGGTGATGGTGTTGGTGGTCGATGGAGGGTTCCGAAGAAGAGAAAGCTACGGAGGGTTAAAAAGAAGAGGGTTTGGTTTGAAGATGATGGAGGATGGTGTTTGTGAAGAATCGATGAAGAGGTGAGAGAAGGGAAGTGGGAGCGGTAATGGAGAGAGGAGGCGAGGGTTGTGAAGATGATGGAGGTTCCGGTGAAGAAGATGGGTTTGGGTGAAGAAGACAGTGGGTAGCGGATGGTTACGGCGATGGGTGGAGACGGTAAGGAGAATGAAGGGAACGGCGAGTGACAAGGGAGGAAAGTGGATGGAGGTTGAAGTGTGATGAGAAAAGTATATTTATTTTTCTGTGTTTTCTTTTGGTTTCTAATTTTTGACCATTTTTATCCGCTGCCTCTCTTTTCAAATTGGCCTCCTCCCATGAACAGTAGCAAACAATCAAATATATAGTAATAAATTAGGTTTAGCATATTTTAAAAATACCAAAAATGCCCCTCATGATTAAATGGGCCACAAAATTGGATTGGGTAAAAATTAACAAGCCCAAAAGTATTTTGTTTGGATTTTTGAGATAAAATTAGACACTTAAAATTGTCAAAACGGAAAGTTGGACAATAAATTATCCGAAAAATAATATTAGCACATTAAAATAAACTATGGGTCTTATAAATTAAAGAAAAATTATTGAAATGGTTAAAATTGAAATAAAATGATAATAAAGAATACCCGATTTTAAACGCTTACTGTTAAAAACGAGACTTCGAACTTTATCGAAAAATTGAGAGCACATTTTTATGATCTATGCGACACGTAGATTCATAAAGCAAAGCGTAAAAGATGAAAACTTGAAATATTTTCCCGCTAATTTTCGCAAGATTGAATTGCTTTTAACAAATTGCTTATAAAATCGAAATATCGATATCATCGACATATAAATAATTTAAAAATCAATGCAAACAGAGACACGATAAAAATGCATGAAGTAACATAATGTATTTTACAACTAAAAACGATGCAAACATCAATTTAAACTAACTTTGGTCAATTTAAATACGATTTAAATGATGCAAATGCAATGTGTGAATGATGCATTAATGCAATAAAAATAGAAAATGGGTGCAATTGGGTTCCTATTTAAATATCTTCACCGTGATGATATGAAGATGATCAAGCTTCATATTATCGCAGTTGGGAGATAGTTAAACATCAAAACCCAAAATTTTGCCCCGAGATGCAATGGTATGCGTGAATAAATATATGAGAAAAGTGTCAATGCAATTTTTGACATATTTTTGAATGATGTATGATATGAGATGTAAATTTGTGGTAGACAATCGATTTAAACAGATCCAAGCTACATCGTAGAAATAAACCGAAAAGACAATCGATTTTAAATGATCCGTTACATCGGGAAATAAACGGAAAAGACAATCGATTTTAAACAGATCCGCTACATCGTGAGATAAACTGAAAAGACAATCGATTTTAAACAGATCCGTTACATCGTGGAGATAAACTGAAAAGACAATCGATTTAAACAGATCCGGTTACATCGGAGATAAACTGAAAAGACAATCGATTTTAAAGATCCGTTACATCGGGAAATAAACTGAAAAGACAATCGATTTAAAAAGATCCGGTTACATCGAGAAATAAATCGAAAAGACAATCGATTTTAAACAGATCCGTTACATCGTGGAAATAAACCGAAAAGACAATCGATTTTAAATGATCCGTTACATCGTGGAAATAAACCGAAAAGACAATCGATTTTAAATGATCCGTTACATCGGGAAATAAACCGAAAAGACAATCGATTTTAAACAGATCAAGCTACATCGAGAAATAAACGGAAAAGACAATCGATTTTAAACAGATCCGGCTACATCGTGGAACTAAACCGAAAAGACAATCGATTTTAAATGATCCGCTACATCGTGGAAATAAATCGAAAAGACAATCGATTTTAAACAAACAAGCTACATCGAGACATAAATTGAAAGTACCAAGTAAGTTGGATTTTGACCGCAAGGTAAGACATTGACTGTAACAAGACCTCGGGAAAATGCAAATGAGGATAAAACACTCTTGCTATGCATGATGTATGAATTTTGTGATGCATGATATATGAATGATCTATGCATGTAGTATGTAATGCAGACATTTATGACAACGGAGATTGACTCTTTTGTGGAGGTAACATGGGAACTCTGATTCCTCAACACGGGGAACACTGCCAACTCTGCTTGGAAAGAATGTCTTGAGAAACACTTCTAACACACTTATGAATCGCATTGAAATGATGATCCTTGAAGGGAGGACTGCAACGCTGCTTAAGGATTGCCCCAGATTAGCTGATTGTTGAGGATAAACCGATCATGGCTTCAAATCTTGAAATGACTGAGGGGAAAGGAGTGCCCCGGTATAAGTCTTGAAAATGCTCTTCTGATTAAAACAATTCTGATAATGACTTGCACTGAGCAACAAATCTTGAACTGATTCACAACAGGATCTGAAAGATACTTGCCCCTGATTAGGATCACTGACCAAGTTTCCTAACAGTTTGGACTTCCTAGATGATGAGGAAAACTTGTTTGCAAGCAAAAATTGTTTATTCAGACATGGTAAATTTAATGCAAAGTTCATGCAAAAGTTTTGAAATAAAAATCATTTTAAGAATGATGTAATTGCTGTATAGAAAATGAATTACTAGTTAAAACACAATGGTTTTAAAAAAATTTAAAAGGTGAAAGGGAAAACCAATGTATGGATATACCAAGACAGTTGATTTGCAAAAAATCTTAGGAGTCATATTACGCAACCTTGCTGTAGTATACTTTCAAAAGAAACCTGGCTTCAATTAGGTCTTTTGAGGGTTGTAACGTGGTTTGGTTCACGGTTTAAGAAATAAAGGATAAAGGCTCAAAATTTATTTATACCCAACCCAATCCTCGTGATGTTCTTCAGCCCTACGCTCAGTTAACTCAGACTGTGCATTCAAGTTTCCAAGAGATTTTGGATTGTACACTGATAGTGATGATGGCTCAGAAACCGATATATTCTTGAGATAGCAATCACTTCTTTTTTTTTGCAACATTTTGTTGTTTGAGGACTTTTGTCAACTCTTTTTTTTTTTTTTTTTTTTTAATTTTGTCATCCCTAACTTTTGATTAAACCGTTCCATTTAAGATTATGGTCAGCAGGATGCCCCAATTTTTTTGCCTAAGTTGCCTTTTAGTTTTAACTTGGCGGCTTTTTTTGATATTTTTTAAAAGACAGTGCCTGCTTGACTTTCATGATTACGGGGAACCATCATCATCACTTTTTGACTTGTATGACATCTCCAACACTTCTTGATGTGTGCGAAGGAAACTTGATTAAATACAACCTTTATTGAAAGGCGCTTGAATGAATGCACATCCGAATTAAACTAAGAACTACCCCGCCTGTGTTAAAAATTGCGGTTTTTTTCGTAGAAAGAAACTCCAACTTCTAGGCTCGGGTCGACAGGGATTAACTTCCTTATTTCTCCAAGGTTTGGGAATTGAAACAATGCTCAGATATCATCAAGAAAGTTTTATTCGAAAGCATACCAACAACAATTATGGGTATCTTGTTTTTATCATCCTCCTCCAATCTTTGCAAAACAAAAGTTTGGTAAAGAAATTAAACAGAAAATATATATTTGAAAAGAAAGTAGTAAATAAAAATTATTTGAATCAAAACAAAGGCAATGCTCATTTCATTAAAATTAACATGGAATTACAAACAAAGATTTGAAAGCCACAGCTTTAACATAAACAAAGGAAAATGCAAATGTAAAGAAACATGGCCTAGTGACTAATCGCCATAAGGATGAGTCATTCCGTCTCAAACATCGGCTTTAGGAGGTGACATGGGATATTCGACCCATTCTTCAGCCACTTTTTCCGGCAATGGATTGTTGATAACATTTGCGGAGGATCTCCAAATTTATCTCCTTGCTTCGATTAGCTCTTGAACTCTAGCCTCAATGGGTAACAACGCTCCAAATCGTGACCAGCAGCCTCCCGGTGGAACTCACAATGAAGATCGACCGAATCCGGATGGGAGAGGATCCGAGGAGTCGAGGCCTAGTCGTGATTAGACCTAGTTCAACCAAGTGAGGATACAATGCGGTAAGTCATTGGAATAGGGTCAAACCGATTCCTATTCCTTGCATTATAGTTCGATTTTGTCCGCCACCACGCTGAGGAATCAATTTGTTGAGCCTCGTAGGAGTGATGGCATCTACTTGCGGTTGGTCATAGTATTGAGGCTACGACGAGGTCTTCTCCTTTCAATCGAGACAACATTAGTTTCACCATCTTTCTTCTTATGGAAGTTTCCAAAAGATTTCTTGGCACCACTAGAGGATTCACCAAGAATGACACTTTTCCTCTCTTGATTCCTCTTCTAGCCTTTGGCCAATAGTCACCAAGTCCGTGAAGCGGAGGACACACTACCAATCATTTTCTCCCAATAGAAAGGGATAAGGTATCCATAAACAAACCAGGAGCTCCTTCTGATAAAGGTGGTTCAACTTGTGAAGCCTCTCCACCATCGAGCGATTCCTTAAAAGATTCCTTATCACTCCGAGACATATTTTGTAATTGACGCGATCGTGAGCCATGTCAAGATTGTAATGGTATTGTTTCATGAAAGCATTAATCGATCCCGAAGAATTGAATATGGCCTTCTCAAGTCCCATATACCATTTCAATGAAGCTCCACTTAGCCGCCCCGAAACAAGGGATAAGAAGTTTGTCATTCCTCGATAGCGTACATTTTCCTCAAGTACATCAAGAATGACTTTTGGACAAGTGTGTCCCTTGTATTTCTAAATCGTGAGTTTTGAACTTATGAGGCATAACCGATCGTAAACCAAACACATGTTCTCGCAAGAATACCAAAGACATCGTTGCCTTCCATAGCTCTCATCCTTCTTTCCGAGTCCGATATTGCTCATGGACTTCTTCAAGTTCATCAAAATCTTTCGACCACACTGTGGAGTGTCAAGACGGTAATCAAAGAGAGGATTCTCATAAGCAACTTGTGAGGGTTGATGCACAAAAGGTCGATGAGGAGCAAGATGCATGATCGGTTGAGACTCGGAAAACGAGCCGGAAAACTGGTCGGGAAGACTCGCCAACCATTAGAGTAGTTGCAGAGGTGGAACGTAATTGGTAACCCAAATTCGCCAAGTAGTTAATCGCATCCGAGAAGATCGAGGATCAACAATGTTAGCTTCGACTTTAAATTATAGTCCTTCGAGGTTGCTCACCGCGATCGTAACTTGCATCATTTCGTAAGTTTAGTCATGCTTGACTTTAACTCATCGATTTCCATTTGGACTCGCATTGTGTTGTTCTTGGTATTCCATTCTTCTCTTGACGCTGGCTCTAGTTCCGGTTGTGCAGAGGAATCACTTGACAAGAATCAACAACCAAGACTGAGATGACAAAATGAGTCTTTCGACAACCAGAATGTATGAAACATGCAGATTATGCAATGAAATGTAATGTTATTAATGCAAAAGATGTGATGAAATGCAATGTCACATACACAAATGGAATGCAACATAATGATAGTAATGTTCACAAAATGTGAAACAAGGATGGTACAGTAATCAAACAACTTAATTAGGTGGGATCCTATGATAGGATGGCTTTAAGTTTTCTACCCAAATTCCCATGGATGGTTTTGTTGTTTGCTAAATGTTTCTTGAGTCTCAGATCCCCTTTAACAAACACTATCATCACGCCGAGAGGCCTACGTGGTAATAGTATTTGGAAAAGTATACCCCAAGAAACGGCTCTTAACGGATACTCAAAATCCAAAATTTGAGCGCTTGGTCTTGGTTAGACAACATGAACAAACTTAGAGTTATAGGTCATTTGTCCAAAGATTGATGTCCGCGCTATCGCTGGCCAACAACCTCCTTAAAACAACCAACTCTAAGCCGAGTCTTCGCTTCGGCCAACAAGACAATGGAGTCGTGGACCTAGGCTACGCAACCTCTATTCCTAAAAGGTGACCTAGAAGTCTGGTAGGGCTTATCTATGTATCAATAATCCCATCAAGAATTCCCACACAATGGATATATACACATGATAATAAATAAAGCATAGAAAAAAAGATCAACATAAGAATAAAATAAAATACAAAGAAGAAAGTAAAACAATAAACACACAACCATACAATGAACTAAACTAGGGTTAACTCGCTTGAGAAAAAATCCCCAGTGAAGTCGCCAACTGAAGCAACTCGTTTTTTTTCAAAAAATATCATTTCGAATGAATTTTCAAAAACGGTGAAATCGCCACCTAATTTTATTTGTTCTAAAAGAATAACGGGGAAATATAGATAAAACCCACGAAAGAAAAGGATAAGACAGTCTACGAAATTAAAGAGATATAGGTTCGGGAGTTGGTTATACAAGGGGAAGGTATTAGCACCCCTCACATCCATCGTACTCGATGGTACCCATTTAGTTCAAAGTGTGGTTGTGTGTTAGTGTAAAAATTTTACGATCTTCTAAGTTTAAAATGAGAAAGAAAGGGAGAAGAAATGTTTTTATTATTTTGAGTTTGGCACGGTTTTGAAACCGCGCCCACGATTCCCTCGCAATGGGAAAGTCAAACTCCGTAGTTCTTCTAGAAAATAATTGTTTGTTGATTGATTTTAAATGAAAAGACAAGTCGTCATTTTTAAAGGAGAAGACTCGCCTAACGCCCACAAGGTGTGATAAAGAATAAAGGACTACGCACCAACATGAGGGAGGGTTTGAGAACACCTCTAGTACTCAAGTGGAGAAGTCGAAAACCTTGGGAATAGAGGAAGAAGCATCTCAATTATAAATGAATCATGTCTAATCTTGAAAAGGGTTTAAAGGCAAATGGTGCTTGGAGCGCACAAAAGAAGTTTGAATGTGTTGGAATTGATTTTAAATTGTGGATGACAAGTACCAAAACGTTGGGATATCCTCTAACGATTCAATACTAGATTGGTGATTGAGGTCAACCGATCATCTCTCATCCAAAATCTTCATTATGAAAAGAGTGAGGTGAAACAAAGTTCACTTTTATTAAGTGTATGGAATAAAGTATTTAAGTCATTGGGTTACCCTCTAATGGCCCAAATACTTTACATTTTAATTAAATCGTCGGGTTATCCTCTAACGATTTACTTAAATACCATAGCACTATGTTGTTTTTTTTTGTTTGGAAATTCATTTTTGAAAATAACTCGACGTTGGATCGAGGTTTGAGAAGAAGACTCGACATTGGGTCGAATTTTATTGAAAGTGTTTTAAATGCTTGGTGAATGGAGAAAGAATCAGGATCAAGATAATTGTAAATAACAAATAAAATCGACAAAGCCCATACAAGGTGGCCAACCTAAGTATACAAATAATTAAATTACATGTGTACTAGCAAAGTGGGCTAGTCTACTATAACGACTAATTGGAACAATTAATCGAAATAGGCTCACTGTAAGAAGGCCCGTGGATCGCGCATATGTGTGCATGTGTGGTCATCGCGACGCTTCGTAGCTTTGTCGACTTACGGGTTTAAAATGATTTACAATTATTAGTTGAAAAAAAGATTTTTGTTTTTTGTGTAAGTGAGTTAAATTAAAATAAAATAAATGTGCACTAGATAATTATTACAATAATTGTTTTTTGGGAGAGGGATACATGAATTATAAATGGGGATTAAACGGTAAAATAAAATGGAAAACGATAAATTATTTACAATGCATCAAGGGGATTGGGGTACATTATTCGAATGGGGATAAATTAAAATTAAAAGGAAAACGGTAAATTGATAAAAACATACATATAGAAACTAAATGCGGTAAAACTTAAATATTAATTAATTATTGTATTTTATTAGATTAGTTAACTTTAGAATAAATTTATGAAATTAAATCTAAGACATGCAACTACTTTGTTACAGCATAATTCGAATTTAATTACAAATGAATATGTAAAGTATAATAATAATAATATGTATATGGTATATATTTACAGTATTAAATATAAGAAATAAATATAATATGTATATTTACAGTATAAAATATAAAATAAAATAAAAATGCACGTATATTGTATGTACAATACTAAATATTAAACATTAAATAAAAACAGTAATATGAACAAGAGTATATAAAAATGTATGTAGATGCGACACTATAAAATGTATGCTTGAACCATCCTCGGATATCTTCACAAATAATAGATACATTAGTAGCATAGTGTGAAATAAAATGAACATAAAATCGCGATCGAATCAAAAACATGGTAAACGAAGAAATAAAATAAAAAATGTAATTAACATGAACTATGTATACGGATAAGCAGCAGATTGTAATTGAAACCAAAGAAGCCGTGCACAAGTTATTAATTAATCCAAAGTCGAATCATGGAAAAAAAACGAGTTCTAAACACACTTAAACCACATGAATCCAAACCGGGCAGCACTTATGCACATGAAATAAAACTAGAATTCAAATCCGAAATTAATTGATTGAAGCAAAATCCGGACAGCCACTATTCACTCAAATATACTTGAAATAAAAATGATTTTCTTACTCGAATTCAATATAAAGGATACGGCACGCTGCCCCAAAAGTTTCTCGGCCAAATTCACACGCAAGTAAATGCGGTATCATTGTCAAACCATCATCGAAACTAAACAAATACATCTTTATTCACAAACTTCAATCGAAATAAAAATGAAAAAAATACAGTTTTACTCACAAACTTCAATTGAAATTAAAATGAGAAAAGATGCAATATCTTAATGGTTTCTACTAAATCAGACGCGATAAACGCCGACCTCAATATCAAGCCTCATCGAAACCAAATAGGATTCTTCTTATCAAATCCAATCGAAATTAAAAAGAAATGAGCATAAACATGGTGTTCTAATATGCTTCTGCAGATTCGCACACGGATTTACACGGCATCATCATTTAGCCTTCATCAAAACAAAAGCTAGATTCTTATCACCAATTCAAAAGAAAACAAAATAACATGGCTGCCCTCGACATTTCGGTCGATTTCACGCATACAAAAATGCGAAAATAGAATTGCCTTCATCGAAACTATACAACCTTCATAAACTTCAATAAAAAGTGAGAATAACGCAATAAAACGGTGCTGGCCCCAAATGGTTTCTCGGTTCAAATTACACGCGAGTAACGCGGCTAATCATAAAAACCTTCATTGAAACCGAACATGGGTACCTTTGCTGCAAACTCATTGAAATTTAAGCGTGCCTAAACATAGTGTCGACACCCACAAAACAAAAAAAAGACCGACACCACCAACCAAATTCCAAACTCAAATTCAAAACTAATAGACAAATCATAACCAATGCACTTCAACCTATGTAAACGACATGGCATATGATACACTAGTTTTACCAAATTCCGACACTTACAAGGCAAACACTCTCAGTCAGAATCAAACACAGATTTACATCGTAACCAATACAAACCAAAACTGATTTGTTTTTCACAAATGATGTTGAATCAAATTAAGACATTCCTAAACCATATTCATAGAATTATCACAAATCAATAGTTTAACAAACAACATAACATAGTGATATAGGATTTACCGATAAAATGTCGATCTCGTCGCAAACGTGCAGCAGGGATTTGCGCTGGTTGGAGTACTCAATGTTGCTGACAGTGACGGAGCGTGGTTGGGTAAGGCCGGGTTTGGAACGCGGAGGTGTGGTAGCGCGTGAAACGGAAAGGTGAGGAAACAGAGGCAGTGTAGAGTGCTACGGCGGTTGAGAAAGTTGTATGGAATGAACGATGGTGGTGTGAAGGAGAGACAGCAAGACTTTGATACAGTGGGGAAGAGGATGAGGTTAGTGGTTTGTGAGAAGTGGAGCAGCGGTATGGAGATTAGACTAACAGGAGTTTAGGTTTGTTGTTCACCGTGAGAGAGGGTGATGGTGTTGGTGGTCGATGGAGGTTCGCAAGAGAGTGAAGGAGCTACGCGGAGGGTTAGAAAGAATAGAGGGTTTGGTTTGAAGATGATGGAGGATGGTGTTTGTGAAGAATCGATGAAGAGGTGGAGTAGAAGGGAAGTGGGAGCGGTAACAGGGAGAGAGGCGTGAGGCAGAGGTCAAGATGATGGAGGTTCCGATTGGGTGAATTTGGGGTGAAGAAGATGGTAGCGGATGGTTACGGCGATGGGTGGAGACGGTAAGGAGAATGAAGGGAACGGCGAGTGACAAGGGAGGAAAGTGGATGGAGGTTGAAGTGTGATGAGAAAAGTATATTTATTTTTCTGTGTTTTCTTTTGGTTTCTAATTTTTGACCATTTTTATTCGTTGCCTCTCTTTTCAAATTGGCCTCCTCCCATGAACAGTAGCAAACAATTAAATATATAGTAATAAATTAGGTTTAGCATATTTTAAAATACCAAAAATGCCCCTCATGATTAAATGGGCCACAAAATTGGATTGGGTAAAAATTAACAAGCCCAAAAGTATTTTGTTTGGATTTTTTGAGATAAAAATTAGACACTTAAAATTGTCAAAATAGTAAAAGTTCGGACAATAAATTATCCGAAAAATAATATTAGCACATTAAAATAAACTATGGGTCTTATAAATTAAAGAAAATTATTGAAATGGTTAAATTGAAATAAAATGATAATAAAGAATACCGATTTTAAAACGTTTACGGTTAAAACGACTTCGAACTTTATCGAAAATTGTGAGAGCACATTTTTATGATCTACGCCACGATTCATAAAGCAAAGGCAAAAGATGAAAACTTGAAATATTTTCCCGCTAATTTTCGCATGATTGAATTGCTTTTTAACAATTGCTTATAAAATCGAAATATCGATATCATCGATATATAAATAATTTAAAAATCAATGCAATAAATGAGAGAGAGATAAAATGCATGAAGTAACATAATGTATTTTACAACTAAAAACGATGCAAACATCAATTTAAACTAACTTTTGGTCAATTTAAATACGACGAAATGATGCAAATGCAATGTGTGAATGACTTTTTAATTTTAAATATAATGCAAGTAGAAAATAGGTGGTAAATTTGGGTGCAATAAAGGCCTCACAACCAAAGCTCTCAACTCCTCTTGTTGCAGAGCCATGTTTTGAATTATCTCCATCAATTGCCCTACACGAGCATCCATTCTTGTCCCTAGGGCAGCCATGTCAGCTTCCATCTTCTCCATCAATTTCTTCAAGTTACTTGTTGCACCATGAACGACTTAAACTCGTAGTCTCTCATCTGTGGAGAAGAAAATTAACGGCAGAAGTAAGATGACTGATCTCAAAACCCTGTTATGTATGATATGTTATGGGGGTATGCATGCATGCCCATGATA
Organism: Vicia sativa; assembly: GCA_021764765.1. Classification (NCBI taxonomy): domain Eukaryota; kingdom Viridiplantae; phylum Streptophyta; class Magnoliopsida; order Fabales; family Fabaceae; genus Vicia; species Vicia sativa. Next base: position 74,853,667 of record CM038794.1, on the reverse strand, counting down.
TGTTTTTATACATTTTATTTTCAGTGACTCTTTGAAGACTCGTTAGTTAACAATAAACATTAGAGAAAAGACTGATTAAACTGCAATTCAACGAAATCTCATAGAAAATCAAAATGTTAGGTGTGACTACAAGCCTGTTCAAGCTCAAACAGAGCAATAAGATTCATACTGGAATTTAAATCATTACATTAATCATTAGATTCAAATATTCAGATAAGATAAGTTGCTAAAAACTAGAAATGCTGTCCACGACGAAGCTTCAAATCTCTAGTTTCCGCCTTGAACCGGTTCACGACATCTTGACAAAGGAAGAGGAACTCTCTCACAGCAGGAGGTATCTGGTTGCCTTCGAGGTCTTCTAGGGCCGACCTGATTCTCCAAGGTACATCAACAATGAAATGGTTACACATGTCCACCATTCCAGTGTACTTCCAATAGAAATGCCCATTCTGCTCTTCTAGAAAGGACACAATTTCATCCTTTTCATCCAATAGAAGATTCAGCTTTTGGATCTCATCAATCCAACCTTGACATTGCTCTCTAAGGCCTTCATAAGCATCCTTATTGTTATCTCTTTCTTCCTCAGAATGTTCATTTTGAACTTTTTCACTAGTTCAATTGCTTCCAATTCTCAGCGATGCACTTCTTCTTTTTTGCGCTTATCTCATTTTCTAGCATTTTATTGGTTCGTATAGAGAAGCTTCTAAATTTGAAATCTTTGCTTCGAGACGTGCTTTCAATGCTCTTTTCTTCAATGGCCCTCTTCATCTAGATAAGCTTGTCCCCTTTGTTGCCGAAAGCGGTCTTCAATTGTCGACGGAGGTCCCTTGCCCCACTTGCAAGACTTCTTCAACTCTTCGTAACATCTCATCAAGAGCTCTTCATCCTCTATTCGCTCTTCTCCCGCTAATTCTTCTTTACCTCCTCGAGGTTGGCTTCCAAATTTTCAGCTCGAGAAAATGCGAGAATTAGAGCTTTGTAGCTCCAATCTTTCCTCCTCCATCTTCCTCGATGATTTCAAGCCTCGTATTTCCTCTATCGGACATGAGTGATTGCAGGTTCGATGATCAAAAGGTACTCCACAAAGTAAGGCGACTTGATTTCTTTAACTCTCTATCACCCATCGCGATAAGACCTTCCATCAATTCCGCCTCTTGATTAGCTCTCGACTTTCCCTATGGATTTGACCCAGCTCTTGGATCTTCAATACTGTTACATCCTTTTTACCAAGCTCGTGTACAATGAAGCTTTCCAAGAGCTCAGGCCTTGGTTCATTTTCCATCGGATACCCCAATTGTCTTGTTGCAAGTCTTGGGTTATAATTGATGCAACCCATAGACCCAATCAAAGGAACATCAGAATATCCACCACAGTGAGTGATTACATCAACGAAACCCCAACCTAGAGAATGCCACAACACACCATCGGCTGTTAGCGAAGCCAATTTTTGAGACCAAGATAAGTTTCTCAGGATCCTCTCCCACGGTTCGCTCTGAGGGATATGAGATGTCAACCATAAATACAAAGAAGGAGAATAACACGTAACCACCCTCGCTTCTTCGATGTCTCTCATGGAGATGGTAAAGAACATCAGCCAACAATGCAGGAATAGGGTTCTTTGACATGAAAATACCAATAGCAGACGGGCTCAAATAACCAATTTCATTAGTTGGAAACAAAACCACCCCAAAGATGAGCAAAGCAAGAACGGAGCTGAAAGTCGGCCAATCGTCTTGAACACTCAAACTTAATAACTTATCCTCCAAGTTTTGCCTAAGAATACCTTTATCTGTAATCCAAGGTGCCACCTCCCTTACAAGAAGAAACAAGGCAGCAGCTACCTTAGCCTTATCCAAGTCTTGCCCTATGTTGAGGAAAAGAGTATCGTCCTTCAAAGGCCAATTAAGAATTCTCTCGAACTCCTCAATTGTAGGAACAAGCTGAAAGTCTTGGAATGTGAAGCATCGAAGAGGAGGATCATAGTATTTTGCCAAAGCAATCAAAGCTTCCATGTCCATATTGGTAGTCAAAAGATCTAGGATGTTCCCAAACCTTTTCCCAAAATAAGCTCTACTGACAGGCGGAATTCTTTCACTTTGAGTTATCAGCCTCCCCAACTTTAGTTCTTTGAATTTGAGACATGGAACGATCTTCACAGTTTGATTAATTCTTCCTTTCTCCATCGCACCAACAAAATCTATAAGGTTCCTCGAAAATAAAAGTTATATGCTAAATGGTTTTGTGTAAATGTATGCAATGCATGTTGCAAATTAAATAAAATGGTTCAAAGGATCGGCCGGTCATGGTTTCGACGCTACCCAACAATTTAAGGCTAATCTTATGTTTTTTGGCTAAATGTTTCTTGGGGTCTCGATCCCTTTTACAAACACTATCATCGCATGCGAGAGGCCTACATGGCGATAGTATTTGTAAAAGTATACCCCAAGAAACTTTAACGGGATGCTCAAATCCAAAATTTGCGCTTGGTCTCTTAGCTAGACAACATGAATAAACTTAGAGTTATAGGTCATTTGTCCAAAGATTGATGTCCTCGCGCTATCGTGGCCAACAACCTCCTAAAACAACTCAACTCTAAGCCGAGTCTTCGCTCGGCCAACAAGACAATGAGTCTGTGGACCTAGGCTACGCAACCCTCTATTCCTAAAAGGTGACCTAGAAGCTCGGTAGTGGGCTTATCTATGTAACAATGCCCATGAATTCCCAACACAATAATATATTAACACAATAATATACATAAAGTAAAGAGAATAATAAGCAAATAAACAATAGATAAGCATAAAGAAGAAAGCGATAAACAAACACAAAAACATGCGAAGAACTAAACTAGGGTTGACTCGCTTAGTCAAAAAAATTTTAAAATAGTCCCCAGTGAAGTCGCCAACTGAAGCAACTCGATTTTCAAAAATCATTTAAATGAATTTTCAAAAACAATGAAATCGCCACCTAATTTTATTTGTTCTAAAAAGAACGGGGAAATATAGATAAAACCCACAAAAATTGGATAAGGCGGTCTACAAGACCAAAAAGCATGAATTCGGGAGTCGGTTACGTAAGAGGAAGGTATTAGCACCTCTTACGTCCATCGTACTCGATGGGACCCATTTAGTTCGAAATGTGTTTGTGTGTGTTTGCTAACTTCTAAATTATGAATTTAAGAAAGAAGAAAAGGGGTTTGTTTATTATTTATTTTGAGTTTGACACGGTTTCGAAACCGCGTGCCTACGTATTCCCTCGTGCAATGGGAAAGTCAAAACTCCGTAGTTCTTGTTGAAAATGTTTGGATTGGTGGTATTGATTTTAATTGAAATGTTTTTTATCTTTGATAATCGCATATGAGCGAAAAAGGATTTGAATGGGTTGGATTGATTTTAATTGTAGATGACAAGTATCAAAACGTTGGGTTATCCTCTAACGATTCAATACTCGAGATTGGTGATTGAGGTCAACCGATCATCTCTCATCCAAAATCTTTATTATGAAAAGTGTGAGGTGAAACAAAGTTCACTTTTATTAAGTGTATGGAATAAAGTATTTAAGTCATTGTTACCTCTAATGGCCCAAATACTTTACATTTTAACTAAATCGTCGGGCTAACCTCTAACAATTTAATTAAATACCATAGCACTATGTTTTTTTGTTTTTTTGAAGAAAAATTGATTTTGAAAGAACAAGTTCAATTCATTATTTTAGACTTGAAAGTGTTTTGAAAGTTGCGGCGTTGGACGTAGAGAAATGATATTTCGGGTTATGATTAACCAAGTATATGGACTTGATTAACCTCGTGAGGATAGGTGCTCCTATCCCCAACCATGAGACCCTGGTGCATGGTGATTGGTATGTGGACCAATTATTTTTTTCGGGTTATGATTAATCAAGGCAACGAGGGCCTTAATTAACCTCGTGAGGATGGCCATGCCCATCCCCAACCATGAGACCCTTAGATAATTCGGTGTGGGTAACCAAAGATGAGAGATCGGAGGCGTTGTTGTTGTTTTTATGTTAATTTGTGAGTGGAGTGTACAATCGCGTAATAAACATACAAGCGGATAATATAATAAAGCGGATAGTAAAAGAAAATAAATTAACACACAATACAAACCGGAATTTAAATAATTATTAGTATAGATTTTTTCTACTTGATAAAAAATCAACTAATAATTTAATTGATAATTTAGCAAATAAAACTATCTTATACTAATTATTATTTAATACATCAATAAAAATAAAAATAAAAGCTTGCATAATAATAAATTTAAAGAGAGAGTTAGAAAATGGGCCTGATTGGAGCTTTAATCTGGGGGGTGTGAACAACAAATCTGAGCCCAAGCCCAAAACAATGTTGCTGGATCCTGTATGAGTGCTTCCATAGATCATATTGTGGTCCACCATTCTGGATCATTGGATCTGAACTTCAACATATCTGACGGCTTGATGCAGGAGGGTGCAAAATAGATACAATACACATATACACACCAGATTCGAAATAGACCAAACAGGTGGTGACAAGTGTCACCACCTGGACTAACCACCAAGACTAAACATTCTAACATCTTCCTAAACTCATTTTATACTATAAATCATAAAAATAAATAATACTAACTCTAAAATAATAAAAGAATTAATACTAATATAAAATGAAGACAAAAAAAAAATCAGTTTATTTTTATTATATTATTATATATTATATTCTTTTAAATTAAAAACTAAATTAGTTTTATTACAAACTTTACTATATCTTAGATACCTAAATAAAACTAGACATATTAATAACTAATCTTAAGTTATTTTATAAAATAAAATAAAATCTGTTTTTTTTTAATTCAAAAAACTAAATCAGTTTTTTTTTAAAAGAAAAACAAACAACAGAAAAGTTGTGGTTATATATTTACTAAAAAACTATTTACTATAAAAACTTGATTATATATATTTTTTTTTAAAACAAACCACAATTAAATTGTGGTTAGAGGTCTTAAACAGAAAAAGAAAAGAAACAGCTCCACTCATCTATTCGTTTCTCTCAAACGCATGCAAACCCTCTCATCCTCACAAAACCGATCTCACTGCTTCGTCGACTCTTCCTCGTCACTGCTCCTCAATTGCTTCGCCATCTCTCGCGATCTAAGCCGCTCACCGATTCCTCTCTCTCTCGCCGTTTCCTCATCGCCGTCACATCCTCATTGCCTCACCGTCGCTGCCTCTGCCGCCGCAATGGAATCTCTCTCTCTCACCGGCAGACATTGTTACGATTTCCTAGTTTTTTTGAAAACTGTTTAGTTTTGTTGTGTTTTACACATCGGAACTGAAACCCTAAATCGCTAAACATGATGATGGTGATGATATGCAGAAAACCTTAGTCAACTTGACGATTTCATGATTCTTTAAGAATTGAGTGATAGATTCCACTTGAAATTAATGGAATTATCACCGCATTTCCAAATCGAACCATATTCGGTAGTAGAGAAAGATTTGAAACAAAACGAATTTCATAAAGAAACTTATAATTTTTCAAAGAATGTCTTGAATCTCGTGAGCAATGAACGTGACCAGAAAAGGCCTAGACAGGTGGCAACTTGACATTCTTGAATCTTGTAAACAAACCCTCTAGATGAGTATTTTCACACATGCCATACGTCAACTTTCTTGAAGAACGAACTAAATAATCAGAAGAAAGACCTGTGCATCGACTTTGCGAGTAAAAATCTCAACCACCAAAATCCTAAACTCGTAATGGATTGATCTCTTGAATCAGAGGCAATGATATCCAATATATCAAAACTTCCATAGTCTGGCCAAGAAAGAGACCACCATTTCAACAATCAAAATCAAGCCCAAAACCGATAGATAAGAAAGGATAAGATTCAATGTCAAACCTCGTTGTTTTAAATATCCTAGATCGTGGAAAGCGCCACACCTTTTCTCGCTTCAAATGAAAATCTTTGAAAGTCAACTTCAACCCGCAAACCATAGAACCAAATGTATGAATGCATGTGAATGTTATGATAAACGTGAAATTTAAACCGATAAAATTGAGATATGAGGGCAAATTTTGGGGTGCAACATTGAGCGTAGTCATTTTTTGAAAATCAAAATTTAGCATTAATTCCCCAGCAGAGTCGCCATTTTTACTGCTCACAAGTAAAAGTGACGCTTAAGAATCGAATCGTATTCGGATCCTCGCTCAAACGACGATTTCTTTGATTTGTTTATAAAGATGTCATGAAAGAAGCTTTATTATTTTCAACACAAGAAAAGATGATTTAATGATTATGAAAAGGGAAAAGCTGTTAATACCCTCAATGATTTTGATATGCATTATTTACTAGCGAAACTAGACGAACGCATCGGGGAGATTCGGTAAGGGTTATATAAAGGAATAGATGGAGCACCCTAAATATATATAGTTATCTATAGCTTTATATGAATACGTTTGATATGCTTGTATGTTTTAATTGCTATTTCTATGATTGGGAAAGTTTCTTTGGGATTTTAAGAAGGATAGATTATGTGGGATCCTAGTGTTTATTATTATTGTGCAAAGATCTTGGATCTTCTCGTGATACATATCCCTTAGTGGGAATCAGAGCATTTGTAGCTCGGATGTAAAGGGATCTATGGTTTGTTTGGTCTGAGAGAGAAAGAAATTTGCTCGTCAAGGATGGGACCTTGTGCCTACGTATTCTCAAAAGGATGTTGAGAAAGTCAGAGCAGTCGTAGTTCCCACTTATGCTAGTGGAAACAACGGAAGTTAGTAAGAGACAAACGAATGTCATCTTAATGAAAAATGTATCTAATCTATTTCATCACATACATTTTTGAAAAGTTTGATTGAAATCTTTCATCGTAAGTTATAGGTGTTTTGCTTGAGTATACAAGCGTTACCACTTACATGTTTAAGAAAGAGGTTTAAAAAATGATTGAATCTTTTAACTGTAAGCATTGGGTGTTCTACTTTAGTGTACAAGCGTTACCACTTACAATTAAGAGATGTTTTTAGTTGAAAAGAGTTTGAAAACGTTTAAAAAGAATTTTGATTGTATGTGATGTAATGGATGAGATACTCCTTCCATAGAGATGATAAACGCCTAAATCTCGAGGAGAAATTGATTGGATTAAAGGGATGCTTTTAAGAAGCCCGTGGGTCCTTGTATTGTTAGCCCAAGAGGAGGCATTCCGAGGGTCATCGAGGGTCCTTGTATGAAGCTCAAGAGGAAGCTATAGGGTATGGCTGGCTTTGGCTTTAAAAGGTATTTCACTGGGAAACCATCCTTTTGGAATTAAGAGCAATTTCACCGGGAAATTATACTCTTTGGGTTCTATCCTAGCGCGGGTGATTCTTTGTATTGGAAGCCCAATAGGAGGCTGTTAAGAGATTTCCTATCTTTTTCATTGTATGATGCCTAAGAGAAGGCTAAACTCAATGAGGAGTTCTTTTGAACGAATCCCAAAGGGAGGCTGACTCAGCAGGGGAGTGTTGTCTTATATGAAGCCTAAGCGGAGGCTAAACTCAGATGAATGAGTTTTCTTATATGAAGCCTAAGAGGAGGCTGAACTCAGATGAAATGAGTTACCTTGTACAAAGCCCAAGAGGAGGCTAACTCTATGGGAAGAGTTATCTTGAATAAAGCCCAAGAGGAGGCTAAACTATGGGGAACCTATTGGTTAGACTAATTGTTATGTTATAATTAGACAGTGTATAAACAAGTGTGTGTGTGACATGTATTCACAGGAGTTTATGAAGGAAATATAAACAATGCATGATGTTTATTTACAAGTTTTTATGAAAGAAATATAAACAAGTGTCTGTGAAACGAACGTTTAAAACGAGCGTAACTTGATTATTTACAAGTTTGAATTGTGTACAAGGAAGTAAATATGTACACGAACGAGTTATTTATGTACAGAGAAGGATGGATGTACATAGGAGGGTTGGGACTTACACCATGATGGTGGCCCATTGGCTTAAAATAAGTTTCACCGGGAATAATGCTCCTTTCAATACCAATGGTATTCAGTGTATATACAGATGAAACAGAAACGAACGATCGAAGTTTATCTGTGTTTGAGTATTTACAAAAGGTATCTGTATTATGTACAGGTAAAAATTGGTTTGTATATGAAAAGAATTTGATATGTACAAGGAAAATATGTATGTACAAGGAAAATATGTATGTACATAAAGAATGTTGGGACTTACATCAGAAGGGAGGCCCATGATTCTGCTAAGAAACCAGAGAAAACGAATTTGGTTTTATCGCTTAATCGGATCGATCATGAAAAAGATGCAAGTTTGATGAAAAGTTTGAAGAATTTTATTTGAAAGTGTTTTTGAAATGTGAAGTTTACTTAAAGAAGTTTTGAAAAGAATCGGATTCGTAAGTTTGAAAATTCACCTTAAAGGTGTTTTGAAAAGTACTCAAAGTGTCGCTTTTCGCTCGATCAAACATAATCGATGAAAGTTTTTTCTCAAAATTTTGCACTATCATAAAATAGATACATTAATTGACAAGTGTATAAAAAATCACCTCAAAATGAGGAGTTTGATTGGGTTTAAAAAATGTCAAAGTTTGTAAAAATACAAAAGTTTGAAAAAAATGGTCCTGTATGGTTTCGAACTTTAGACCCGTTAGGCAACACGTGGTATAATTACTTAAGAGTGAGCTGCAAATCACCGCAAGAATACATCCGTATTGAAGTCAAACCATGTGTTAATATATATATTGGATTTTTTTGAATTTGAAAACAAACAAGAACACG
>CM038794.1:74793541-74844792 GCA_021764765.1 Vicia sativa | reverse complement strand
CAAGGAAGTAAATATGTACATCTAACGAGTTATTTATGTACAGAGAAGGACGGATGTACATGTGAGGGCTCGGACTTACACCATGATGGTGGCCCATTGGCTTAAAAATAAGTTTCACCTGAATAATGTCCTTTCAATACCAATGGTATTCAAAGGTATATACTGATGAAACAAAACGAACGATCAAGTTTATCCGTGTTCGAGTATTTACAAAAGGTATCTCAGATATGTACAGTAAAATTGGTTTGTATATGAAAAGAATTTGATATGTACAAGGAAAATATGTATGTACAAGGAAAATATGTATGACATAAAGAATGTCGGACTTACAATCAGGGGAGGCCCATGATTTGCTAAGAACCAGAGAAAACGAATTGGTTTTATCGCTTAATCGGATCGATCATGGAAAGATGCAAGTTTGATGAAAAGTTTTGAAGAATTTTATTTGAAAGTGTTTTTGAAATGTGAAGTTTACTTGTAAGAAGTTTTGAAAGAATCGGATTCGTGAAGTTTGAAAAATTCACCTTTAAAGGTGTTTTGAAAAGTGCCAAAGTGTCGCTGCCGATCAAAACATAATCGATGAAAGTTTTTTTCCTAAAATTTTGCACTATCATAAAATAGATACATTAATCGACAAGTGTATAAAATCACCTCAAACGAGGGAGTTTCGATTGGTTTTAAAATGTCAAAGTTTGTAAAAAATACAAAAGTTTGAAAAATGGTCCAGGAGGTTTCGAACCCGAGACCAAGAGCAATACGTGGTAATTACTTAAGAGTGAGCTGCAACCGGGCTACAATACACTGTATCAAGTCAAACCACGGTTAATATTATATTGATTTTTTGAATTTGAAAACAAACAAGAACACGCCGAACTCCATCTTCGCCTTCCTCAAACTTTGTTCAAACCTAGATTCTTTGTTTCTCAATGAAAATGGATGATGTAAACATCAAACTTGCAATTTAAATTTAACAAGGAACACGATGGTAGTGGTTAATTCGATTTATTTTGAGCCTAACATGATTAAATCAAGAACACGAAGAACCCTAAAATCAAACTTAATTGAATCGCATATGGTCGATGAATTGATCAATTGATCGAAAGCGCATGATCGTGGGATAAGGCAAAAACAAACGCTAAGAAGTTTTTTTCAATTGAATCAAAGAATCATGGAGTTGAAGTTCGAGTTCCACCGCTAGCGGAATCAATTCGGGTTTAAGTGTTTCAACAGTTTTGTGATCATTGAGCACCAACGGCCCCATGGAAGGGGCGAGGACGGTCCACTTCATGAGCTCGTCGATCACTCTACTCAAGTCGACCGCATATGGTTCAAACCGAAACTTGAAATCAATGTTAGAGTTGTTACGATAGTTGCCGAGGGTCGTGATCATGTCTATGATGTACGTGGATGATGTTTGGATGATCAAAACACCAATTGCTCGAGCCAACTATGAATCAATCTTAAGGCGCTTTTGGCAAGTTTATATGCATATAATGCAAAAACTGCTTTCCATCTTGATTAGTGTTGATTTTATGTTATAGACCAATTACATATGACATTTAAAACATGTTAGACACCAAACATCTTATGTTTCTTCAAATTTCAAAATGCAAGATTTCAATTTCACAATGTTACTTGAATTTTAAGAAAGTAAAGAGAAAGCATGTACTTGCATGCTTTGGTGTAGTTTGAATGGCAAGCAAGACCCTATTTATAGGCCATGAGTTCCGAAAATAATTGAGAAAGTTTGGCCATTGTAAATTCGACTCGCTTTAGAGGGTAAGGGAAGTCATTTTGCATTAAATGCAAAAGAAAACTTTTTTAAATCCAATGTGTTAAAATTCAACTTGATCCTATCTTATAATAATTACTTCTCACTGATTTTATCAGCCTAGTCTATCTTTGCATGGTGGCAAGTGTTCTAGAAGAAGAAAATGCAAAATGACCTATAATCTTGACGTTTGAACTTGAAACCATGGTTATGGTTTTATGTTTCAAAATCAAAAGTATAGCTGCACTCCATGGATTTGATAGTTATTGACATTTTGGAAAGCTTTGTTTCAAGGGATACAACTTTCATGTTTGAGTTTTTCCAATTCAAAGTGGAACTATGTGAAAATGCCATGAAGTTTGGAATACAAAATCTTAACACTTAAAATTTTTTCTGGTGGTCGAAATTTTGACTTTTTGTTGACTTTTCCAAATTCTTGATTTTTATGATCATGATGGATCATTTGAAGTATTTTGATGTTGAAAAGGTTTGTCTTGAAAGCTGGACCAAAAGTCAAAGTTTGACTTTTCTCGCGCGTATGAAATTTCATTAGATGTTTCGTAAATCGACCGATGAAGTCTCGTGAACTTCGGTGATGTTTTGAATCCGTAAATTAGGTCAAGATGTTGTATCTAAGATATAATGACCAATCTCTAACCAAAAGTCATCTACGATCAAATCGATTACTCATGCTCGACCAAAACCATAATCGGTCGATCCTATCGATCAATGAAAAGTCGATATCCGAGGATCAAGGTTGGTGATTCGATCAAGATAGATCAAATGAAGTGAGTAAAACTCAAACCCTATCGGGTTGCCTCGAATCGATGAAAATTTAATGAAACCCTAATTTTGACCTCGTGAACGCTGGCACCGATTAATCCTCTGCTCGGACTCGTTAATGATGAAACGATGCAAATGTAAGGTATATTAGGTCAAAATTGGGTGACACTTGCATGTTCATGCATTTAACTTGTCACATGAACATTGGAATTATCATTTGATCAGATTCTTTGATGTTCATGCATTTAACTTGTCACATGAACATTGGTTTTATCGATCCGCTTCAGACCTTGCATGTTCATTCATTACTTTGACATGAGCATTGGTTTTATCGATTTCGGATTAGATCCCCTGATGTTCATACATTCACATGTATTTGAACATTGGTTTTATCGATTTCGATTAGATTCCTCACGTTCACGATTTCACATGTATTCAACATTGATTTTATTGATTGATTTGCATTCCTCACATGTTCATGCATTTCCACATGTATTTGAACATTGGTTTTATCGATTTCGATTTGCATTCTATGTTCATGCGTATTACTTTGATATGAACACATGGTTTATCGCCGATTCGCATTCCATGCACGCTCATTTAGCTCCCATTCATTGTCCGGACATGGCCTAACATCGCGGGTCGAACTATTGCATAAAACATCATAAAATGTGTGGTTCTAGCACAACTGATTTTTCAAGAAGTGCAGTCGCGCTTTAGCGGTATTTTTTCCATTTTTCCGATCTCGATGATGAACAAGAGTCACCCCACTGTGTCATTACCTTTGCATCCATTCCGGTGGACACGATTTACGATGCATATGCGGCTCGCTCCTTCGATATTCGCACGCTTTTCCTTTATTCGCTCGGGTCTAACTACCTTCTTGCGTGTTTTGTCGATTGCACCCACGGTACACCATCATTTCTAGCTTGTTTTGTTTGCTTTATTCTGCTCTGTGCATTGTCGCTTCGGATGTATCAACACGTATTCCGCTTTATTTGGATGCTTTGAGCGATTCTCACCGCTACTTTTATTGCATGGCTGCAAGATTGAAGTTTTCCTGAGTATTTCATTGGTTATGCCTCTTCTGATTCTATATCCGTTCTGCTTTCTACAGCATATCGCATTCTCTTACAGCCTTCCTAGATATCATGAGAAGTAGGGCTTTATGTGCCTTCTTTGCCATGAGAAGTAGGAATAGAGATGCATGATGGGCTCTCCGTGAGTCGAGCATGTTCGTGAACCCCTCGGGTTTATTTAAAGACCCGCTAGTAAGTACCCCACCCGGATCTGGTATAGTTGCTCGCTTGTCTGCTTTTTCCCAGAGCCCGTTAGGATTGGTTCTTTAGCCTAGACATTAGGATCCTCATCCTTTGCATGTCAACATAGGTAGAGATTCCCTTGCATCCTCAGCCATAGATCCGATTTTGCTTTACTAGTTTCTTTTTGCATGCTGCATGTGATTAAAACTAAAACTTGCTTTTCCTTTCAAACTCAAAACACTTAATAATGGTTTAAACTCTTTTCTCAAGGTAAAAACAACCAACCAACACCAACTCCTTTCGCCTTTGCGCGCTTTCTTTTCTTTTGTGTTTAAACCCTTTTTCACAAGTAAAAACACAAAACACACCAAAACAAGTGAGCCGAACTATCATTCGACTCCATTGCACGCGAATACTTAGGCATCTTGTCACTGGCTCGATCGAGCAAACTTTGTAAATACTTCCTTCTTTTCCTGGTTTCTATTTTCTTTCTTTTGCATGTACGATTAACGATTAAGCATATAGATATAACACCCTTTAGTTAGAAATAGAAATGGATACCCCAGAGTACTAAGTGGCGGGTGCTAATCCCTTCGCAGAATTAACTCCCTTACCTAGATTCTTTCGACTTCACTATTATAAGACCGTGATTTCTCCCCTGTGTTTACTCGATGTTTTCCTTTCTCCTCGTGAGATAAAAGACGTCGATGGCTTAATTTATCCGATACCTAGTTATCATGCTCTGAGGTTCACGGTTTTCACCGACACTGGCCGATCGCATGCACTGTGCGGGTCCGATCAGAGTCGATCCCTTTCTTTCATGTATATTGGTGTTTATCTCGCTTATCGCTTTATCATCCCTTGTATGCTTAGATTGCATTCTATGTGGCATATTTACATTTTACATATCCCCGTATCCGACCGCCGCCGCCGGGTTTATCTCGATCCGGGGTGGGTGTTACTGAGGTAAAAAGGCCAACCACCCCGCCAGGACACATAGGCTAATGGATGTCCACGACGAACCCACATCCTGCGGTGCGGTGAGGTACGGAGCACCAATTCGACGAGATCCGATGACGGCCGCCGCCCACACCGTTGTGTAGCCAGCAAGTACTTGACAAAGGGTCGCCGACCGACTATCATTAGGGATACCCTCGCTGAGTCTAGAATTACCCGCGAGTCAGCGGATATCATTACCACGGTGTATCGCTGGTGACTATGGTGACTTGTTATCACGACTTTGTTATCGATGGTGACTTGGTATTTTCTCGTATCTTCCGTATTTTCGGTATTCGCGGGATTCCAGCTGACGACCTTCGAACCCTGGTGATATCTGTGATCCGCTCTATGTGATATCTTGTTGCAGACAAGTTTCGTGACTTTGTGATGCTCATCCGAGTCCAAGATGCTAGTTGGTTCCGAGCAGCGATACATGATTCAAAAACATTGCATTCATGAAAAATTTTAACTTTGCATTTTAACATGCATATTCATATTTCTAGGATTTCTACCTTGGGTCTAGTTGTCGGGTTGTTTGGAAGATGGATATCAAAAGAAGAACAATCGAGACGCTATCCAAGATACAAATTTCACGCCCAACTCGAGAATCTACTCTGATGGCCAACAAGTCTCCACCGAGAATGTTCTCACGCCTCCCGGATTATGGAAGGATTCTAACATGGTTGAAAGCCTTTGACCGACACGTATGACGGCCCGTGCCCTTTTCCAATTTATGACCGTAGTTGAGGTGCTTTGTATTCCCCGATTACTTGTCGATGCCTACATTGGAAGAGTATTCAGTATCCTGACATTCCTATCTTGCATCGTGCCTTCATGCTTCCATGAGACCGACCGATGATCGATTGCCAAAGATCTTCATTTGCAAAACTGTGGTATCCGCCAATGTCGCAAGCAAGGGTGTCGTGAAAGGTTTTCATTCGCTTTCTTGGGAGGGTAATGCCAAATTTGTCAAGAAGGATCGAAGCGGCATCACGCCATTTTAGTCATTGATCTACGGATGTGCTTGTTCCGAACGAGCCCAAATTTGCGGACAGAACACCATTTCTATTTTCATCCAATCAATCCACTCGATTTCATGGGAGATGTTTATCATTCCATCCAAGCCCAGTTTCAAAGGGAAAGGTGGAGTCGTAAATTATCAGGCCATCATATACCATTGGTTTCAAGGTTTTCCTAATCTGTGCATTTTGTCTGCAAAAAGTGACGCCGCCATGAATCAAATCAATTCGGATCCTCCTCGCTCAAACAATTTACTCTTTCGATTTGTTTATAAAGATGTCACGAGCATCAAGCTTTATTATTTTCAACACAAGAAAAGATGATTTAATGATTATGAAAAAGGGGAAATCGCTAATACCCTCAATTGATTTTGATATGCATTACGACTAGCGAAACTAGACGTAACGCATCGGGGAGTTTCCGGTAAGGGGTTTGTTATAAAGGAATAGATGAGCACTTAAATATATATAGTTATCTATAGCTTTTATATATGAATATGTTTGATATGTTTCGTGTTTTAATTTGCTATTTCTATGATCGGGAAAATTTCTCCTCTGGGATTTTAAGGATGGATTACGTGGGATCCTAATGTTTTGTTATTATTTGTTCGCAAAGATCTTCGATCTTCTATACATATCCCTTAATGGGAATCGTGAGACGGTAGCCCTGATCTAAGGGATCTATGGTTTGTTTGGTCTCGAGAGAAAGAAATTTTTCTGCCAAGACGAGACCAGGTCATACGTATTCTCAAAAGGATGTTGAGAAAGTCGAGCAATCTTAGTTCTACTTATTCTAGTGGAAGCAACGGATGTTAGTAAGAAGACATAGACAGATGTCATCTTAATGAAAAATGTATCTAATCTATTTCATCACATACGCTTTGAAAAGTTTGTCGATTAAAATCTTTCATCGTAGTTATAGTGTTTTGCTTTGAGTGCATGCCGCACCACTTACATGTTTAAGAAAGATGTTTGAAAATGATTGAATCTTTAATTATAAGCATTAGGTGTTTTCGAGTGCATGCCGCTACCACGCACGATTAAGAGATGTTTTTGTTTGAACAGTTTGAAAAGTTTTTGATTGTATGTGATGTGATAGATGATACTTCTTCCATGTAGATGATAGATGTCTAAATCAGAGAGAAATTGATCGATTTAAAGGGATGCTTTTAAGAAGCCCATGGGTCCTTGTATTGTTAGCCCAAGAGGAGGCATTCCGAGGGTCACGAGGGTCATCGGGGTCCTTTGCATGAAGCTCAAGAGGAAGCTATGGTACGGTTGGTTTATTTTAAAAGGGATTTCACCGGAAACCATCCTTTGAATTTAGAGCATTTCACCGGAAATTATACTCTCATGGTTCTATCCTAGCTGGTGATTCTTTTGTATTGAAGCCCAATAGAGGTTGTTAAGAGATTTCCTATCTCTTTCATTGTATGATGCCCAAGAGAAGGATGAACTCAACGAGGAGTTCTTTTCGAACAGCCCAAGAGGAGGCCGATTCACAGTGAGTGTGTTTTATACGGCTAAGCATGAGGCTAAACCCGATGAATGAGTTTTGTAATGAAGCCCAAGAGGAGGCTAAACCCGATGAAATGAGTTATCTTGTACAAAGCCCAAGAGGAGGCTAAACTTCATGTGATGAGTTGTCTTGTATAAAGCCCAAGAGAAGGCTAATGGGGAATCTATTGGTTAGGACTAGTTGTTATGTTATAACTAGATGATTGTATAAACAAGTGCGTGTGTGATATGTATTCTCGTGATGGCGAAATATAAACAATGTATGTTGTTTATTTACAAGAGTTTATGAAAGAAATATAAACAAGGTCCGTGGAAACTAACGCTTAAAACGAGTGTAACTTGATTATTTACAAGTTCGATTTGGTACAAGGTAGTAAATATGTACACGAATCCAGTATTTATGTATGGAGGACGTGGATGCATATAGGATCGTCGACTTACACCATAAGGGTGCCCATTGGTTTAAAAGCGCGCTTGTGAATAATGCTCCTTCTAATGCCAATGGTATTTAGTGTATATACGTACGTAAAATGTAAACAAACGATCAAAGTTTATCTCGTGTTCGAGATGACAAAAGTATCCAGATATGCAGATAAAAATTGGCATGTAAATGAAAAGAATTTGAAATGTACAAGGAAAAATATGTATGTACATAAAGAATGTCGACTTACACGTAGCGGAGGCCCATGATCTAAGAAATCGAGAGAAAACGAATTCAGTTTTATCGTTTAATCGGATCGATCATGGTAAAAATGTAAGTTTGATGAAAAGTTTTGAAGAATGTTATTTGAAAGCGTTTGAAATGTGAAGTTTACTTATTAGAAGTTTTGAAAAGAATCGGGCTTCGAAAGTTTGAAAAAAATCACCTTTAAAGGTGTTTTGAAAATTACTCAAAATGTCGTTTTGGGCTCGATCAAAATATAATCGGATGAATGTTTTTTCTGAAAATTTTTTGCACTATCATAAAATAGATACATTAATTGACAAGTGTACAAAACACCACCTCAAAATGAGGAGTTTTGATTGGGTTTTGAAGAAGTCAAAGTTTGAAAAAAATATGAAGAGAAAAACAAAAAGTTTGGCAAAAATGGTCCCAAGGCTACTCGAACCCGGGACCATTGGGCAAGGCGTGGCAAGAGAGTTTTAAGAGTGAGTTGGCAACCGCTGGGGCGGTGATACATCCATTAACTTATGCCAATTCAGTTAAATATATTATAAAACATTTATTTGAATTTGAAAAAAACGCAAATTACTCAAAATGTCGTTTTGGGCTCGATCAAAATATAATCGGATGAATGTTTTTCCTAAAATTTTTGCACTATCATAAAATAGATACATTAATTGACAAGTGTACAAAACACCACCTCAAATGAGGAGTTTGACTGGTTTCAAGAAGTCAAAGTTTGAAAAATATGAAGAGAAAACAAAAGTTTATAAAATGGTCCCAAGGCTACTCGAACCCGGACCATTGGGCAAGGGCAAGAGAGTTTTAAGAGTGAGTTGGCAACCTCACGCTGATACATCCATTAACTTATGCCAATTCAGTTAAATATATTATAAAACATTTATTTGAATTTGAAAAAAACGCAAATTACTCAAAATGTCGTTTTGGGCTCGATCAAAATATAATCGGATGAATGTTTTTTCTGAAAATTTTTTGCACTATCATAAAATAGATACATTAATTGACAAGTGTACAAAACACCACCTCAAAATGAGGAGTTTTGATTGGGCTTTGAAGAAGTCAAAGTTTGAAAAAATATGAAGAGAAAAACAAAAGTTTATAAAATGGTCCCAAGGCTACGAACCCGGACCGGGCAAGGCGTGGCAAGAGAGTTTTAAGAGGAGTCAAGAATCACGGGGCGTGATACATCCATTAACTTATGCCAATTCAGTTAAATATATTATAAAACATTTATTTGAATTTGAAAACGCAAATTACTCAAATGTCGCTTGGGCTCGATCAAAATATAATCGGATGAATGTTTTTTCAAAATTTTTTGCACTATCATAAAATAGATACATTAATTGACAAGTGTACAAAACACCACCTCAAAATGAGGAGTTTTGATTGGTTTTAAAGAAGTCAAAGTTTGAAAAAATATGAAGAGAAAACAAAAGTTTATAAAAATGGTCCCAAGGCTACTCAACCCGGACCACTGGGCAAGGGCAAGAGAGTTTTAAGAGTGAGTTGGCAATCACTGGGCGGTGATACATCCATTAACTTATGCCAATTCGCTTAAATATATTATAAAACATTTATTTGAATTTGAAAAACGCCTATCCGCTTCATCTTCAATCCATCCTAGAATCTTCGCTTGATGAAACCAAAGATGTAAACATGAAAGTTGATCGCTTCAAGCCCAGAACATGATGGCATTACTTAATTTCATTTATTTTAAGCTCAATACGATTGAATTTTAAGAACACGAAGAACCCTAAAACCGAAAAAATCTAATCAAATCGTATGGTCGATGATTTGTTCAATTGATCGAGGGTTAATGATCGTGGATAGTGCGTAAACAAATGGCCAAGAGTTTTTTTCATTGAATCAAGAAATCATGAGTTCGAGTTCGTGTTCTACCGCTGCCGGAATCGACTGTTTAAGTGGTTCCAGCTGTGATTTTGTGATTGTTCGAGCACCAACGCCTTTATGGAAGCGTATGAACGGTCTCGACTTCATGAGCTCGCTCGATCCTTCTACCCAAGCCGACATGTTGGCTCAAAATGAAACTTGAATTTGATGTTAGAGTCATATGCATTGTTGCTAGGGGTCCGTGATCATGTCTATGATGTACGAGATGATGTTTGGATGAAGAAATCTCAATTTGCTCGAGCCAAAGATGGATTCAAGTTTAAGGCGCTTAGCAAGTTTATGATGTAATTCTGATTTCTATCTTGGCTTGTGTTAA
Source organism: Vicia sativa (assembly GCA_021764765.1). Taxonomy (NCBI): domain Eukaryota; kingdom Viridiplantae; phylum Streptophyta; class Magnoliopsida; order Fabales; family Fabaceae; genus Vicia; species Vicia sativa. The sequence goes on along the minus strand of CM038794.1, from coordinate 74,834,528 downwards.
TTTTAAGTTATAGACCAATTACATATGACATTTACAACATGTTAGACACCAATTTATTTAAAGTTTTTCACAAGTTTTCAAAAATGCACAATTTCTCCAATTTGCACTATGTTTCATGAAATTTGAGAAAGAAGAATGAAAGCATGTACTTGCATGGATTTGGTGTAGTTTGAATGGAAAGCAAGACCTCTATTTATAGGCCATGAGTTGAAGATAATTGAGAAAGTTTTGGTAAATTCAACTTGTTTTAGGGTAAGGAAGCATTTTTGCATTAAATGCAAAAGGAAACTTCCTTTAACCATGGTTAGTTCTTACCTTTGATCTTATCTTTATAATTACTCTCCCTCTGATATTTATCAGTTCTAATCTTCAATTGGCAAGGTGGCATGCTTCTAGATAGAAAGAAACTCAAAATGACCTATAATTTCAAAGTTTGTTCTTGAAATTCAAAGATTTTGGAGCTCTAAGTTTCAAATTCAAAAGTATAGCTAGACTCCATGGATTTGAGAGTTCTTGGAAATTTTGGAAAGCTAGTTTCAAGGGATACAACTTTCATGTTTTGAGTTTTTTCCAATTCAAAGTGGAACTATGTGAAAAAATGCCATGAAGTTTGGACAAAAAGTACAAAATTTTAACACTTGAAAAAATTTCTGTGTTGAAAATTTTGACTTTTTGTTGACTTTTTCGAATTTCTTGATTTTTTATGATCATGATGGATCATTTGAAGTATTTTGATGATTGAAAAAGTTTTGTCTTGAAAAAGTTGACCAAAAGTCAAAGTTTGACTTTTCATCGCAGATGAAATTTCATCGATGTTTTAAATCGATCGATGAAGTCCGGAACTCGTGATGTTTTGAATCCGTAAATTAGGTCAAGATGTTGTATCTAAGATATGAAGATCAATCTCCAACCAAAAAAGTCATTCATTGATCAGAAAATCAGAGATTGCACATCCTCGATCAAAACCCTAATTGGTCGATCCTTGATAGATTAATGAAAAATGTTGGATATCTGAGGATCAGAGGTTGATGATTTGATCAAGATAGATCAAATGAAGTGAGTAAAACTAAAACCCTAATTGGTTGCCTCTTGAATCAGATGAAAACTTGATTAAACCCTAATTTTGACTTGTGAAAGGTACACCCGATTAATTTTGTTCTAGACTGTTAGTGATGCAATGATGCAAATGTAAGGTGGTATATTAGGTCAAAAATTGGGGTATGACACATTTGTCGACACCCGGCATACCATGAGGTGGATTCCTAGATTGATGGGTCTCACATCTCACGATATCAATTGGAGTCGACGCGAGATGTCCAAGACTGAGAGTGAGAAGATTATCCGTGCGGAGATTCTTCCTAATGTCCTCTTATGGGCATAAGAGGAGGTATCAATTATAATCCGACTCTTGCTCTGAGACAGTTGGGTTACGCTTGTTGGGACCTCCTGATGTGAGTTTTGTACGGGAAACTTTATATTATGATGTGCCTGATGTTACCGGGATGATGACTAAAGCTATTCAAGCATGGAAAAGCATCCATCTTGAAGGAGGTCAATATTTTGGTAAGAAAGATCCTACGGCTTATGCTTCTTACATCCAATGGATCAAAGACAAGAATAGTGATCGTTAGTGGCCTTCCCTTACCGGAGCAGCGGCTTTTTATCCACCAGAGTCAATTCTGGATGTAGTATCTAAAGGAGATTATGAGCGTGTACTTGCTCAGAATCGTCTTTTGCTCGAAGAAAAGGAGACATTAGCGGTGAATTGTCTTGTTGCAACTCAGACAAAGAACCAGTTGGCTCACGAGCTCAAGTATTTCAAAGGGGAAGCATCTGACTCGACCAAGAAGAGGTCCAGAGTTGAAGATTTCTCCATCCCTATGGAAGAGCACCGAAAGGTTGTCATCGACTTGGAAAAGAAGTATAAGGCTCAAATCGAAGACTTGAAGAAGCAAATGCATAATCAGAAGTTGGTGTATGAATCCCGTATCCGAGAGAAAGAAGACCAGTTATCCCTCGCTGTTGGAGAATTAGAACGTCTCAAGATTCAATTGGGTGCACCAAGGCCAGGAGAATTTCCTATGTCGGATATCTAGATTTATGCTTTACTTGTCTTATGCGGAAATCACCATCAGGCCTGTTGATGGGATTGCTCCTTTTCCATGATTTACCAAAATGATCGATTCAATTGCTTGTAATATTCTTTGATCCAATGATATTAGACTTTTCAGTATTCATTATCTTGTTAAATCCTAAAGCTCGAGTCAAAGTGTTAAGAGTCCTAGAAATGTTCAAATATGCCATTACATGCATAACATGCATATCATTCATATATATACATGCCATGTATAACAGGTTTTGTCCGGAGTTCTCATCCTCGGCTTCTACTTTTATTTAGCGTAAAGATTAAACTTCCACCGCTACTCCGACTGAGCAACGAGAAACGATGTATGGAACAACTCAGGCGCATATGGCCACGATGAAAGCGCAGATGGAGGCGCAGATGACTCAATTCATGGAAGTCATCACCAATATGAATCGTGTCTAAGAGCCGAGGGCTTTGGTCGAGAGGACCTGCTCGAGGATGGTCGACGCAACCGCTTGACGATGCTTCGTGGGTCAACCCGTGTTGAATTCAATAATGTTGATTTGGTGTTAATGACCACCTTCGTGGTCCGTGTACATCTCATCGATCGGTTTCTCCACCACCACCTACCCACCTCAAGGGCGCTTTTCTTGATGATGACGGGCATCGATTTGGGGTCGCCCTCGCTCTGGCACGGATTTCGAAAATGACGAGGGTTACTCGTGAACCGCGAAGTTGATTTCCCGCAACCACCACTGTACCGCTTGCTTGAAGAGCTGGTCAGCCGAGGTCGGGTTATCCGGGCTGGATTTGTCTCGACGGTTTGGCACCGAGCGAGACTCCTCCAAGTTCGAGTGCCAGTGTTTGACAAGTATAATGGTGCAACTTGTCCCAAAACTCATATCACTGCATATTGCTTATGCACTTCTTCCAAGAGAGTCTAACCGGGGCATCTTTAGAGTGGTATATGCATCTGGAACGAGGCCATATCAGGACGTGGCGTGATCTTGTGAATGCTTTTCTCCAGCAGTATCAGTTTAACATTGATATGGCTCCGAACCGCACACAACTGTTGGGTTTGTCTTAGAAGTCGGGGCAAACATTCAAAGAGTATGCTCAGAAGTGGAGAGAACTTGCTGCTAGATTTCAACCACCTATGGTCGAGCGGGAAATGATTGATATGTTCACCAAGACTTATCCGACATTATTATGTTACATGCAAGATTTCGAAGCTTCACGAGATGGTCCGATACGGTGAACGGATCGAGAGTGGGCCAAGTCCGTAAAATCCAATGTGTGAAGGAAATTCTTCCTAACTAAGAAAGCATACAAAGGGTTATCCCAAGAAGGAAAAGGGGAAACCAAGGTCATACAAGTGGTAGAAGTAAGGCTCGTGTCAATGCAAGGACTATATCCGCTTTCAACCTCCAAATCGCAAGCACCGTGTCGAAAACCAGAGGCAACAAGAGAATCGTATTCTAGGAGGTTGATGTCGCCCTACGAGCTATGCCGATTTGTTTGTCCGCTTGAATGGCCTTGTCGGTGAAGCAACTCGATTTTCAAAACTTTTCTCGAACTCCCTCGAAAACAAAGGAATCGCCATCTAATTTTATTCGCTCCAAAAGGAACGGGAAATATAGATAAAACCCCAAAGATGCGGATAAGACGTCTACGCGACCAAAAATTGAATGGGAGTCGTTATGGGGGAAGGTATTAGCACCTCACATCCATCGTACTGATGGGACCCGCTTAGTTCTACGTATGTGTATATTCGCTAATGTTTAGGTTATAAAAGAAATGAAATTTGATTATTATATTTTGAGTTTGGCATGGTTTTGAACCGTGTGCCTACATATTCCTCAGTAACGGGAAAGTCAAAACTCGAGTTCCTCTAAAAAGGTTTGAAATTGGTTGCATTGATTTTATCTCAAAATCGTAGTTTAGACGCTTTCAAATGCCTTGAACTAGGACTTGTTTTGTTTGTTTGAAAAGCTTAAGTCCTCGCTCGATTTGAAACGACTATTGCACCTCTTTATCCTAAAAGAGTTTTAATGATCGCATATGAGCGATAAAAAGAGTTTGAGTGAGTTGAGTTGTTTTTATGTGGGAGACAGTCCAAGCGCTCAACTTAACGCCCAATTACTCGGATGAGTGGACGTAAACATCCTAATCATCTTTTTCACCCAAAGCTTTTGTTAAGAAAAGGTGAAATGAAGCATGGTTCACGCATTAATTCATTAAGACACCAAACATACGGTCGAGGGTCGATACTGACCGACTACCATATGTTTGGGAGGAGGAGAAATGGAGTATTTTTGAAATTGTTTTGAAAGAAGCTCGACGTTGATCGAGGTTTTAAATTATGAAAGCATTCGATGCTGCACGAGAGAAAATGGAAGCGGGTTATGATTAATCAAGTATATGGACTCAATTAACCTCGTGAGAATAGGTGCTCCTATCCCCAACCATGAGACCCTGGTGCATGGTAATTGGTGTAGACCAATGTTATCTTCGGGTTATTATCGACTAAAGCAACAAGGGCTTTAACCCACCTCGTGAGGATGGCCATGCCCATCCTCAACCATGAGACCCTTTATGAAATCGGCGTATGAGCCAATCAGGATGAAGTCGAATTAATTTTAATTTCCATTGTGTGCAACGTGTACATTGGTGAATAGATGCTGAATAAGTAAATAAACAGACAAAATACCATACAATACAATCGGAAATTTAAATAATTATTAGAGACGATCTTTTTCGCTTGATGAAAATCGCTAATAGTTTAATTGATAAGTCATCAAACAAAACTATCGATCTAACAATTATTTATTACATCGCAATGAGAATATTATTTACTTATAAAATAAATTAAATGAAATAGGTAAAATTTAGAAATAGCCCTGATTGTCGAGTTCGACGGATTATGGAAGGAAACCATCTCGATCTTTGGTTGGTCCGAAATACCTCCACGTGTTGGCTTAATCGGTGCGATGCTTCCACTCAAGACCAATCGATTGTTCCCAAACAAAACAAAATCACACCATATGTACATATACTAGAATAGTGCTAACATTCTTTTTGCTAAAAATTGTTTAAGAGTGAAATAAACATAAAAAATAATAGTAAATAGATTTTTTTGTAAAAAATAGGGTGGTGACACTTGTCACCACCAGTTTTAATATGAAATTAAAAAGGGAAAAGGAAAATAGAAATTGTTTTATATATTTTTTTTTATTAAAAAAATTAATAAAAGAAAGAAAGCTTCAACGATCTCTCATTCATCTCCCTTGTTCTTACCGTACCTCTCGTTCTTTCTCACCGGTTTCTCTCGCGTTTTCTCTCCTGGATTCCTCACCGCGACTGTCTCTCTCGCTCGCGAGGTTCCTGGGTTTCTCACCGGTCTCTTCTGCTCGGATTTCGACCCTCATCGGTCTCTCTCTCACCGCTGCATGTTACTCTCCGTCGCGATCAATCCGTCAGTGCTTTCTCTCAATCTCACCATTGCATGTTTTATTTCGCTTGATGTTTGTTTTGATTCGATTGTGTTTACAGTGTTATTGATTTGGGCGAAACGAAAAGGGCTTGAACTCAACCTCCACACGCGATTAAGTTAACAACCTTGGAGACGCTGCCAATGTGAAAGTCAAGCTCGCTTTTTGTCCGGGTGAGATTGTTTCTTGCACTCTTCTTCTTCTTTCTCGATACAGAATATATATGTTTTCTGAAGAAAGAACTCTGAAGGTAGTTTGGCTGGAAAATGATGATTTAAGCTTGCTTTTGCTTTGTTTATGTCTTCGTTTGTGTTTCGTTAAGGGATTTTTGTGTTGTGTTGGAACTGGTTTTGTGTTTAAAAAATTCTCTGTGTTGGTTCTTTGTGTTTTTGTTTTCTGAATGGTAAGAACAGCTCCTGCGCTTGGGGTTTTTTTTATTGGTGTTCTCTCTTTTTACTTCTGAACCTGTGAACTATATCTCTCTCTCCTTTTTGTTTCTGTCCTCTCTCCTCTAACTTGAACAGATTCTGCTTGATCTTCTTCTGTCCCTTCCCATCTGTCCATGTCGTTTCGCTTCCTGCCATGCTCTGCTCTGAATATTGACTTTGGGCTTACTTTCTACTCTCCCAAACTGTCCCTGCTCTGCTCTGAACATTGACTCTTGTGGCTTATTGTTGGGCTCAAAGCTGGCTGTGATGATTGCTTGTCAACTTTGTTGACTTTTGAGGCTCATTTTATTTCTCAACTTCCTATGTTTGTACGTCGGTCCGTGTATTTGCAGCCTTTGCTTTTGTGATGATTTCTTGTACCTTAATGAATTTGAGGCTTATAGTGTCATATGTTGCTTGATACTGCTGTGTTGACTCTTGAGGCTTGCTATGCTTTTGCTTCTTTTCTTTCTTACTCTCTCGATTGTCCCTGCTGCCTTAGTTATGATGGCTATGTATGCTGCCTGTTCTGAACTAATATCTGCTGCCTGTTTTGACTTTTGAGGGTTTAAACCGTTGGATAAATTGATGCTTGCTTGTGGGAATCGAAATATTACTTGCTGCCTTTATGCTTGCTGTTGTTATGCTGAACTGATGTATACTACATTGGTTGCCTTGCTAGAAATGTGCTGTGAACTGGTATATACTCTGTTGCCCGTTACGCTTGCTTGTGAACCAGGTCAGCCCGTGATTTGCAAGCAAGTCAAACGCCAATGATTAATCTTCAAGATTATGAGGCTTGTCATTTAAAACCTGATTCCCGCCAACACCTAATGATGACCCTTGGAACACAATTTTTGATAATTTTGTGTTTTCGTTTCATTTATGCTTACTAACTGATTTTTGTTCCTTGTTTCATGTTGCAAATTGGCATACTTGGAGAGGAAATGGCGAAGGAGCAGGCTTGCAAAAGTGAAGCCATATGGAGCTTGAAGATGGAGCACTCAAAACAAATTCTTTGTATTTAGGCATCAATTCTTAGGAACTTTGAGTTGTAACTTAAAATTAGAATTGCAATTATAATAAGTTTCAAACATTCTATGAACTTGTATACTTCCAATTTGTAACATTCTTGTACCCAAAGTTTGGTAATTTGAATAAAAGCAAGTTTGGTTTGAATATTCTTCGATCTTTGAATAGTAACACCAACATTCCATGCTTGTAATGACTTGGAAATATTGATAAATTTATTCTCGTAGCGAACTTTGAATGAAACAAATCCCGCCAAAAATTTCCAAAGCTTGCAAGAATTCTTGTAGTGTGTTTAGAACATTTGAATGAAGCTCGCATTTGAAAAGTGTTCAAAATTCAACTTGCCAATGTTGGTGTAAATTTAAGACTTAGAATTTGAACAATAATTTGAACATTTGAGTCGCTGTAAAAATTCAATAATCCTATCTTGCCTTGTTTCACAAATAGAATTCAAAATTTTTTGAACTCCAACTCGTGATCAACTTGCTAAACATAAACCAACATTCGATTGGCTCGAGAATTTGAACTTCCTTTGGGCTTGAGAAAATTTACAACTGTGAACCGAATTGGATGGATTTGCATCAACACAATCATCAGACTTTGACTAATTATTCGCCCAAATAATTCGGTGGGTACAAGAGACAGGATCATGAACAAATATTCCAAAAAGAGATTATGGAAAGGAGGGTAAATTTTGGGGTGCGACAGTTGCCCCTATTCAATCATGTTAAACTTGATAAGTGAGAAAGATTGACAGCTTTCGAACATTCGAGGTGGAAGAGGATTGAATACCAGAGAACCCCGAAAATTTGCCCTACGCGGGAAACCAATGCCACAATAGAAAACAGATGACATATCTTGACTACGGAGCCAAGAAAAACATTTGAAGAGAAAAATTGCTAAACATTAACGGAATATTTTAACATAACAGCGCACAGCGAGAAATAATTAGGAGATTTCGACAACACTGGGGAATAACCGAAATGAGTCGACAACAATTTTAACGAACATGCTATGAGCAGCGAAACGAACTTCTCGAGTGAAAAGAGAAACAATATCAAGAATTTTGACATGTTTGGGAACTTAACAAAGAGTTCCCTGATAATTAGGAATACCTGGAGACCTTAAACAAAATTGAAAATGACACAATTGAGAACTTAACAAAGAGTTCTCTGATTGACAAGATTGAGAACTTAACAAAGAGTTCTCTGATTGGTTAAGGAATACCTGGAGACCTTAAACAAAGATAAATGGCTAGAACAATATCGGAATTGTTGGTGCACGAAGGTGCGAGGAGCCATGGCATGCTGAATGTCTTTAACCGTGTAACCTCTGAGTTACCCACAGAACAAATTCAGTAGCGCACCCGAGAGTACAATTCTCTGGGGGATAAACAAAACAATATCCATCACACTGGTGCGATATAGATGTTTATGAAGTCGGTAAATCTTGTTTCCGACATTTCTGCTGATGAGAGATCTTATTGAACATGTACAGACATGTTGAACGACTTTTGAGTTGACAAGATCTTCAATTTGTATGCAGATAGCTTTACCGTCGATAGAAGGATCAGATTTAGCACCTGTGACTGAAAAACTTCTAGGGTAGTGAGCTTCAATTTGCTGGCATTGTACAGACAATGCGTCGTAGCCAGTGGATATATGGATCAACTTCTGAGTTGGAAAAAAATCTTGAGATTTGAATAAATATCCCGCCGGGTGGATATCTATTGTTGAGTTGTTGATAACTTACTGGGGAAATAAACGCACCAGAAGTTTGCCGTAATTTTCTGAGAACTGCTCAGAGAACGAACTGCGGAATTCGCTGCTAGTAGAAATTGTTGAGAAGATTCTTGTCTGAAAGAAATCTTTGAAAATACCAAGAATGATATTGCAGTAATCCTTTCTGAAGGAGATTCACTTGGGGAGATAAAGAAGCTTTGCTGGGGAAACTTCGTAAGAAAAACCGCGTGGAGAAACCATTGGGGATTCCCGGTTGAATAATCTTGTTGACGTTAGAGTTCACCTGAAAGAGGCAATTGTTTCGCTGGGGAAGAAATCTCGAATGGAGAAAACCTCGGTTGTTGAGATTCAAGCAAAGTGTGACTTATGCTTGTAGAAAAGGAGGATAACTTGTCATCTGAGAACTAATCCTTCAATTTGATCCTTTCGAGGATACTTATAATTTTGGTTGAAAAACCTGCAAAACAGATAGCCGAAGCTAATGCATGGGTATGACATGCATGATATGATTATTTTCCTTCTAATGCAGATAGTGCATGATTTCCTGATTGTTGAGAGAAGGAAGATATCACTAGGGAATCCAATTGAACGATCTTGTTGTCATAAGAGTTCACTGGGGATGGTCAATCAATTTTCTGGGGAGAGAGACCTCACTGGGGAGATGACGATATTGTCAACATGTCTTTCACCCAAATGTTCTCCTGTCAATGGGGAGCAAAGTTGGATTGTCATGAAATCTTTGGCTTTCACGTCCAATATTTTTGAACAGACTTCAAATTCTGGCAAAGGCTGGCCATGAATGTGCCGTGATATGACATGAATGGATGAAATGGATGAAATGAATGAATGAATTATGCATGAATATACTAGTTGATGTATCGGTTAACAGATTGGATGCCCGACGCCACTGGGGATCAATGAAGAGCAATGGCCAAAGATCCAAGCCACCAATGTCATCGCAATGAGCTTCCACGGGGGAGACAACGTCTGGATACGGAGATACTTCCAAATCAGAGGAAAGTCGTAATGCTTAGAAGGTCAGTTACTCCCCAACATCTCGTAAATCAAAACAATTTTAAGCTTCAAAACCTTTTGGTTAGACCATTTGAATGATTTTAATTTTATCTAAAACGAACAGCGACATTAAGTTAATCACACAGAAAAGATAAAAAATATGACAAGCAAATGAAGTTCAACTGAATAATTTTATTTAAGATATGAGAAAAGTTACTCATAAGCATGGACTGTGTTCACAAAGATGCGCATTCCTTTAGGAGGAATACACAGGAAGAGTGAATTTGTACAAATTTCTTAAAACAACAACGAAATTGAAATTGAACGTTATTGAACCAAGACATGCTATCCCCCTTCCTGACTGCTATTCTTCATCACTTCGCTTCTGAAGATAGTGATTGAACTAATCATTTCAATCTGAGCCTTTGTAGTGGCAAGGAGACGCACTGCAGCATTATGCCTTTGTTCATTCCCTAACTTTTGCGTGAACCATCTTCGGAAGATCTGGGTTCACCGGGATTTTTACCCTTTTTGCTTGCCGCCTTTCGTTTTCACCACCGGCTTAATTTTTCTTCTCCCTTTAGACATAATACTTTGACCGCTGGCCCTGAGTTGATAGTGTGTCTTCTCCATCCATGTTGTTGAGAACAAGAGCTCCTCCTGAGAAAACTTTCTTTACCACATATGGTCCTTCATAATTTGGTGCCCACTTCCCACGAGGGTCTCTATGCTGAGAGATTATCCTTTCGCACTCACCTCCTTCTTTTGAACACGCTGGGTCGATTTTCTTGTCGAAGCCCTTGATTCTTTTTCGATAGAGTTGGCTATGACACGGGTCAACCTCTTTTCTTCAATTAGATTGAAGTGGTCATACCTATTCGAATCCATTCGCTTCTTCCAACTCGCCCATCGTAACTCGAGAGAAGGAATCTCAACTTCTAGGAAGTACTGCCCATGCCATAAACAAGAGAATAAGGTGTTGCTCCTGCTGGTGCGAATAGACGCTCGCACTCCATGTAAAGCGAAAAGGCAACATCTCGTACAATCCTTATACTGCCTTCACCATTTTCAGAAGATTTTCTTGATATTTTTATTAGCTGCTTCAACAGCACCATTCATCTTTGGTCTGTAGGGAGATGAGTTGTGATGATCAATCTTGAACGTGTCACAGAGCTCCTTCATCATCTTGTTGTTCAGATTTGTCCCATTGTCGGTGATAATCTTGCTAGGAGTGCCGTAGCGACAAATTATATTATTCTTGATAAACCGAGTAACCACTTGTTGCGTCACCTTTGCATATGAGGCAGCCTCAACCCACTTGGTGAAGTAGTCTATGGCGACTAGTATGAAACGATGCCCGTTAGAAGCTTTCGGTTCAATCATTCCGATCATATCAATTCCCCACATAGAGAAGGGCCATGGAGAAGTCAAAACATTCAGAGGTGAGGGTGACACATGCATCTTATCACCGTGACTCTGACACTTGTGGCATCTCATTGCATAGACAACACAGTCTGTTTCCATGGTCATCCAGTAATAACCATCCCTGAGGATATTTTTTGCCATTGCATGCCCATTTGCGTGAACACCAAAAGAACCTTCATGAATTTCAATAATGAGTTGATCTGCTTCGTGTCTATCCACGCATCTGAGCAAGACCAAATCAAAATTTCGCTTGTACAGCACGCCACTACTCAAGAAAAAGTTGGCAGACAACTTCCTCAAAGTTTTCTTATCAGTGAGAGATGCCCTTCCGTACACTCTTTTCTATGTACCGCTGATGTCATAAAACCGTGGTTTGCCGCAGCTTTTCATCAATCATCATACAGAGCCAGTTCGCTCTAGACGCCAATAATGATGAAGGTGCTTCATTAGCCCACTGACCTTGAACATTGAAGATAAGGTGGCTAAAGCATCAGCTAACTGATTTTCCTCTCTAGGAATGTGATGGAAAGTAATCTCATCAAAGTATGGTATCAGCTTCAAGACATGATCTCTGTATGGAATCAACTTTTCATTACGAGTCTCCCACTCTCCTTTGACTTGGCAAACGACGAGTGCTGAATCTCCATAAACTTCAAGGATTTTGATCCTTAAATCAATGGCTGCTTCAATCCCGAAGATACAAGCTTCATATTCTGCCATATTGTTGGTACAATCGAAACAGATCCTGGCAGTGAATGGAATATGAAAACCTGTTGGAGAGGTTATAATTGCCCCTATTCCATGCCCTACTGCATTGGATGCTCCATCAAACACGAGTGTCCACCGGGATCCTGGCTCAGGTCCCTCCTCTGGTCCAGGAATGTTGCATTCTCTAATGAACATGACGTCTTCGTCTGGGAAATCAAACCTCATCGGTTGATAGTCCTCCATAGGCTGGTGGGCGAGATATTCTGATACCACACTTCCCTTGATAGCTTTCTGAGTTACATATTGAATATCATATTCGTATAGTAACATCCGCCAACGCAATTCTTCCAACCAAAGCTGGCTTTTCAAGATATATTTGATAGGATCCATCTTGGATATTAGCATTGAGTGTGGCACATGTACTGCCTCAAACGACGGCAGCCCATGCTAAAGCGCAAGAAGTTTTTCTAGCATAGAGTACCGACTTTCACATTCTGTAAACTTCTTACTCAAATAATAGATTGCATGCTCTTTCCTTCCCGTGTCATCGTGTTGCCCCAGAACACAACCCATAGATCCTTCGAGTACGGTGAGGTACATTATGAGAGGCCTCCCAGGCACAGGTGGTATCAAGATAGGTGGCTCTTGTAAGTACTCCTTGATCTTATCAAATGCTCGCTGACAATTATCATTCCATATGATGGCTTGATCTTTCTTCAACAACTTGAACAAAGGTTCACAAGTAGCTGTCAAATGTGATATGAACTCGGGAAATGTAATTTATGCGTCCCAAGAAACCACAATTTCCTTCTCCGCTCTTGGTGCGGCATCTCTTGAATAGCCTTTACTTTGTCGGGTCCACCCGATACCGTTGACTTACTATGAATCCAAGTAACCTTCCGGACCGGACCAAAGTACACTTGTTAGGATTTAGTCAAGTTTGTACTTCCTCAATCTTTCAAATGCTTTTTCTCGAGATGGACAATGTGCCCTCTTCACCGAGACTTGGCGATCATATCATCCACATATACGCCAATTCTTTATGCATCATATCATGGAAAGAGCTACCATAGCTCTTTTGATAAGTTGCCCCGCATTCTTCAATCCAAAGGCATGACTTTGTAATGTAAGGTATTCTACGGGTGGTGAACGTTGTTTTCATCATATCTGTCGGGTCCATCTTAATCTGATTGTATCCAGAGAAACCATCCATAAAAGAGAAAACTGAAGACTGTGATGTGCTATCGACTAAAACATCAATGTGAGGCAAAGGAAAATCATCTTTCGGGCTGGCTCGATTCAAGTCTCTGTAGTCTACGCACATCCGAACCTTTCCATCCTTCTTGGGGACAGGTACAATGTTGGCAATCCAATCTGGATACACCGACACAGCAAGGAAACCGGCGTCAAACTGCTTCTTGACTTCATCTCTGATCTTCTTAGCCATCTCGGGATGCGTCCTTCTCGGTTTTTGCTTTACGGGCGAGCAATCGGGCTTTAACGGCAACTTGTGCACAACAATATCTATATCAAGTCCAGGCATGTCTTGATATGACCAGGCAAACACATCCGTAAACTCTCGCAATAAGTTGACCAACTCATCTTTTATTTCTTGCCCCAAGGCTGTTCCAATTTTGACTTCTTTCTGATCCTCTTCAGTACCCAGATTGATCACATCCACTGGTTCCTGATGAGGTTGAATCATCTCGTCTTCGTGCTCAACCAGACGTGCTAACTCTTCAGGGAGTTTATAGTCTTCTTCACCATCCTCTTCGGCTTGGTTGATCGGGAAATCGAAGTCAGAAGGAGTTATAGCATGGCTACGTTCAATAGGCTCAGTTTCAGGTAATCTGCGCGTAAATGATTGATTTTATCTTTTAGATATGCATGTTCATTTAGCAGGGAAAACAATGAAAGTGTTGTTGTTTTTATTTAGATGCATTGGAAAGCAAAAACAATAAAAAGGATCTTAAAGTGAATAACAAAATGAGCTTTTCATTGCAGACAAAAAATCATTCAGATACAAAGCCCTACAAAATAATCCTTTGTGCTTTAAGCAGAGCATAGGATTTTTTTTAATTTTAAAACAAGAAATTACTTTGAAAATGAAATGAGAGGGGTAACGTCCTTGACAATCCAATTCTTGAGGGCCACACCATGAGGAGTACGAAACACCATCTGGGAGATCTCCACTGTGCGCTCATCCTCTTCAAGGGCATTGACAGCCTTCTCGGAACGGAAACCTTTTGCAACAAAAGTATCCTCTAGACGAGGCATCTTTCCTTTTCCCATTTCTGAATTTCCACTGATCCTGGAGGATAGTTGATAACCAAGCCCGCACTTGTCTTTCTTCTCTTCTACATTTATCACTGTTCCCCAACCTTCAGGGTTACCGGCCTCAATAAGAGCCTTGACATCTTGCCAACGGGTTATATTGCCTCTGGGCTTTTCAACAGCCTTCACCCCCTTTTGCACATTTCCAACAATCTCTAGAGCTTGAAAGAGAGTCTCATGCACCTTATCTCCGACATCCACATATTTGAATTCAGACAGATGACTGACCAGGTAGTCCTCTTCTCCACTGACCTCCACCACTTGGTTGTTTAGCAGGAACTTCAATTTCTGATGTAAAGTTGAGGTGACAGCCTTTGCACTGTGGATCTAGGGTCGTCCCAACAAACAGCTGTAAGCTGGAAAGATATCCATTACTTGAAAAGTAATATTGAAGAGTTGAGGTCCAATAAGCACTGGAAGATCAATCTCCCCTACCGCCATCCTGCGCGATCCATCGAAAGCCTTCACAATTAGAGAGCTAGGCTTCATAATTTCCCCCTCTACCTGCAGCTGAGCCAATGTCGTTTTTGGAATTACGTTCAGAGCTGAGCCTGTATCAACTAGAACTCTGGCAAGAGTTGTCCCACCACATGTGACAGAAATATGGAGAGCCATATTATGACTACCTTCATTCTGAGGGAGATCAGCGTCGGTGAACGACAAGCAGCTACCATCATTTAGGCTCGAAATTGCAACATCTAACTGATTGATGGTGATGTCTTCAGACACATAGGAGTTGTCAAGAAATTTCAACAGGGCCACCTTGTGGGCTTCAGAACTTCTTAATAGAGACAAGATTTAAATTTTCGCTGGAGTCTGGCTGAGTTGATCAACTACCTTGTAGTCACTCCTTTTGATGATTTTTAAGGTCTCCTCACATGGCTTAAAGATATCCTTTAGCTCCTCTGCACTCAAATCGGTAGCTCCGACTTTCTTTGGAGGAATATCTGACACTTTTTCTGCACCTCTATTCTTCATTGGATCTTGATGATAAATTCGACCGCTACGGGTCAAACCACTCGGACCGGTGATATTCTCAACAGTAGTTTCTTCCAACACCAATGGCTTGCCGCTTACGACAACTTCAGGTTTATAATTCCAAGGAACATCTTTTGTATTTTCATAGGGGATTCGGATAGGCGGATAAACCGTCATTGGTTCCACTGCAGTAACAGGTTCTTCTTCTTGGATAGGAGCTACATGAAGTCTCCTATTATTGATGAGTGGGACCACTACATCCACCTCCATTTCAGCGGGAGCTCGGCTACACTGGACCAAATGTTGATACATCAATCCTTGCAAGTAATTTTTGAACTTTACACAATGTTCGGGATCGTCCCGGCAAACCACACAGCCATCATGACTTTCTTCCACTAAACCAGCGTTCTTAAATTCTTCAAACTCCTTCTTCAAAGGCATCTTCAACTGATCCACTTCCATAATCAGACTTCCTTCTTCAATTAAAGCGTTGGCAATGGATTGTTAGCAATGTTGGGGACATCAGCGAAAGTCAGCAACTTCCGGTCAATTAATTCTTGGACTTTGCACTTGAAAGCGAAACAATCTTCTGTAGTATATCCTGGAGAGTTAGCATGGAAAGCGCACCTGGCATTCTCGTTAAACCATGGCTTGGGAGGCCCTGGAATAGGCTTCAATTCCCTTGGCACCACCCTTCCATCTTGAATTAGATACGGCAGTAGACTAGTGTACGTCATAGGAATAGGCTGAATTTCCTCCTTAGTATACTTGTGATAGTGTGGGCTCTTCTGTTGAACGGGACTCTTGTTCGGACTCCTGATTTGTTGTTGTTGAACTTGGTTTTGAGGAACCTGAGTTGAATACTGTACTGGCATTTGCATAGGTTGCTGATACGGCATACTCGGATATTGCATGGCAGCCACATAGGGATATGACATATATGGGACTTGGACAGGAGCAGACCTAGCTGGTGATCTTCCCCTTCCTCTTCCTCTGACTCCATATACAGCATTGGCTTCAGCCTCCTTTCTTTTGAAACCATTGAACATCTTCTTTACTGCAGACTGTCCTACATTCCCTCTGGAAATCTTTCCGGTTTTTAATCCTTCTTCAATCTTCTCACCCACCATTACCAAGTTAGAGAAATCAGAGAAGGTGCTTCCAATTAGTCTTTCATAATACTGCACGGGCAAAGTTCCCATGAACAGATCATTCAACTCTCTTTCGGCCAATGCCGGCTGAACCCTTGAAGCCACTTATCTCCACCTCTAAGCGTATTCTTTAAACGATTCCCTTTCTTTCTGAGACATGTTCTGAAGTTGAACACGATTAGGAGCCATAGTAGTATTGAAATGATATTGCTTGAAGAAAGCACTAGACAGATCATCCCAAGAACGGATATTCGCCTTTTCAAGTTGCATGTACCAATCCAAAGATGCCCCACTGAGACTGTCTTGAAAACAGTGGATCATTAGCTTACTGTTCTTGACATGTGCCGCCATCTTGCGACAAAACATTCTCAGATGGGTATCTGGACAACTCACTCCTTTGTATTTCTCAAAATCTGGCAATTTGAACTTTGGAGGAATGACTACGTCGGGCACTAGACACATGTCTGCAGCGCTCAAACCAACAACATTCTTTCCTCTCAACTCCTTCATCTGCTCGGCAAGCTCTTTGCACATCTTCTGAGCAGCCACATCCTGGAAAGGATTTGGATTACCGGCAGTTTCTACATTCTGGTAAAATTGCCTCATGTAGTCATCTTGCTGATCTTCCTCACCGTGAGGAGCTGTAGACCACAGATGCTCTTGTTCACCCTCCTCTTCTTGCCTTTGCTCGTCATTCCCCATAGCTAAGTTAGCGACATGGGAGGCAGAAGCGTTCCCTTGATTCTCTGCTCCGTTGAAGAAATCAAATGGCATCCCATAGAGCGGAGGGTTACGTGCTTGCACTCTTGGGAAATGGCGTATCGCCTCGGAGAGTCCTCATGTTCTCGGTGACAACGGGAGGAACGACAACAGCTGCGTTGTTAGATGTGTTGTTAGCTGTAGCTACGGCGGCGGCAACAGCGGCAGCGGCGGCAGCGGCAGCAGCGGCAGCGGCGGCCCGCTCTTCCTCTCTTTCATGCTGAGCTATGAGCATCTCCATTAACTGATCCATCTTGACCTTCAGAGTGTCGATGTCATCCTGCATAGCCGTTTGCTTTGTCGCGTACTAATCCATTGCTCTTCTTACGTTAGTTCTGGTTTCGTACGGGCTTCGAGTACTCAGCTTGAATCTGACGAGAGGAAACGTAGTGAGCCTGGCGTTCTTGTTTTTAATAACATGCATGACTATGTATGTTTATGCAAAATGATTATGATTGGTTCCCATTCTTGCGAATCTTTATCGGACCCAACCGCTTATAAGCAAACAACACAACAAACGGATAAACAGCTTCTTCATTCTAAACATAAAAGGTTAAGTACAAAACATCAGTTTTTACGAAGAAAGTAAAGAAGCAAGACTCGCAGGCCTGCTATTAGTGTCTTGGAGATACCATGAAGCTGGAAAATTCACAAAGGTTACAAAAGACTAGAAATGCTGTCCTCTTCGGGGTCTGAAATCCCTTATCTCCTTCTGAAAACGATCCACCATGTCTTTGCAAAGGTAGATGAAAAATTCCACTGCTGGGGGTACCTTGTCTTCTTCTAAGTCTTTGATGGCTGATTGAAGTCTCCATGGGATATCCACCATTAGTTGTCTACAGAATTCCACCAGACCTGAATAGTTGTCATACAGGCTTTTGTTTTGCTCTTCAATAGTGAAAATGGTCTCTCCCCTATTCACCCAAAGCTCGTTCTGTCGTCGGGCTTCTTCTTGCCACCCTTCGCACTGAATTTCTAATTCCCCATAAGATTCTTCCCATCGGGCTGCGAGATCTCTTGCAGTATCCAAATCTTGAATTTTCCGAGCCAGCTCTTCAGAATCCAAATCACGTGCTACACGAGCTTTTTCCTTGAGGCGAGTTTCGCGCGCCAAATCAGATTCGATGTTTCTTAGCGCAGCCTTTAATTCTTGTATCTGAGTGTTAAGAGTTACTTTCAGATCTATCTTTGCTTTGATGGCTCGCTCCTCATCCGCATAAGCTTGCCCTCTTTGCTGCTCAGCCTTGGCTAGCTTGCGGTTGAATTCACTCAGCTCAAAGTTTGCAGCATCTAGATTATCTTTTACACAAAACTTTGCTTTTCTTTCCTCCTCTACTTGTTCTTGGCTTTTCAGAAGCTCCTCATCTCTTTCCATGAGACTTTGCATCAAGTCATCCCTTTCGCGAGCAATACGAGAAAGAGTCGCTTGTTGTCTCCCCTCTTCGGCCCTCATTTCAGTAATGGTGAGCTTAAGTTTGTTGAACTCTTCAATAGGAACATGAGTTGCTTCAATCTCTGGAGCTTTGACGGAAACCACTGGAGCATAAGGAAGTTTGACTTCTTTGACTCTTCCCATCACCTACTGCTTATAGGGTTCTTTGGCCACGCAATCTCTTTTTCCCAACTCTCTTCCTTTCCTATGGATTCGAGTCCAAGCGCTTCTGATTTGTCTTAACAACTGAGGATTTTCTTTCCCAAAGTCTTCCAAGAGAAGCTCTTCCAACACTGCATCATTAGGCTCAATTTCCAAAGGATAGCCCAACTGCCTTAACGCCAACCTAGGGTTGTAATTAATACAGCCTTGAGATCCCATCAATGGGACATTATGAAAATCTCCACAGTTAGTGATGATTTCACCCACATTCCAATTTGGTAAGTACCACACTATAGCATCTGAAGTGAGGCAAGCTAGCGTCTGAGCCCATGACAAATCTTTCAACACATCGTACCACGGACCTCTGGTCGGTAAATATGACATAAACCAAGAGTACAACAGAGGAGTAAAGCATAGAACTACACTTCTCTTCTTCTCATGTCTTATGTGAAGGTGATAAAGCACATCAGCCACGAGAGCGGGAACAGGATTCTTTCTGGAGACAAATACATTGACAGCATACTCTTCCACGAACTCTTCTTCCCCACTTGGAAACATAACTATCCCAAAGATGAGCAGAGCGAGAACCGCATAAAAAGCATTTGTATTACCAGATTCTGCCAATTCTTTAGCCTTGCTTTCTAACGCCTTTCGGGGAATCCCTTTAGCCTTGCACAACGGCGCAACTTCTCTGACTGGAAGATACAACACCTCAGCTAATCGGTTACACGTTACTCTTTCTCCCAAACTGGTGAAGGGAATGCCATCTTTCAAGGGCCATCCTAGCAAAATCTCGAACTCTTCAATGGTCGGAGTCAATTGGAAATCTTGAAAAGTGAAACATCGGAGCGGAGAGTCATAATACTGATACAAAGCAACCATAGCTCGTACGTCAACATTTGTATCCAACAGCTTCAGGATGTGACCATATCTTCTGGTGAAAGTAGTCATGTCAGCTTTCTTGACCTTTTCCCTCAAACGCAACAGGACTTCCAACTTTGGCATCTTGACCTTAATCGGATTGGTATGCCTTTTGTCATCCATTTGTGAACTATTTGCTTATGCGAACCGAGTCCTTAGGATTCCTACAAAATCAGAACAGATAATACTGATGATTAATTCATGCATGCTGGATGTAATGTAATGTGATGCAGAATTAGCATGTTGAAGTTTTTTAGAGCGGCCGGGTATATTTTTGACATCTACCCAACAATCCCCCCATGGATGGTTCTTAGGGTCTTTTGATACAACAAACACAAATTCTCGCGCCTCGCAAAAGATACTTGCAACGCTACCTTTTTCCCTTAAGAGAACTTGGGTTTGAGGGAGAGTTACGCATTAACCGAATAGACAAAGCAGGTCTAACGATAAGCGTAACCCTCAATACCGGGATCTGAACGGGGTGCTCAAAATCATTGATCCCAACTTGGGTGGACCATTTTCACCGCAAATAAATTTGTGATTAGATGACACATCCAAGAACGTCTCATCTGAGCATTCTTAAAGCCTCAAGGTTAGGATTTCCTTAAAGGTCAAAACTAGAGGAAAAATCCCTTCTAACAACATTATTGCCAATGCAAAAATAACTTGCGATCGACAATAATGTCTTCGAAAGAACCTCCCCTAGGTGTGGTCTTCGCACCAACTTGCAAGACATTTCCGTCTAGCAAATCAATACTGCACAACCACTCTAACTTATGTGTTCTATAGCCTTGGTAGTGGGCTTTTCCTATAGTCCCATTCATCATTCTCACACACAATAATATATCAACAAGGTAATAATTAAAGCGAAGGAAATAAGCGACTAAAATAAACACACAAATAGAGTGATAAAAGAAAGCGAAAATAAACACACATACGAAGAACCAAACAAGGGTTGACACGCTTAATCAACAAGGAATTCCCCAGTGAAGTCGCCAACTGAAGCAACTCGATTTTCAAAAATCCTTTCAAACTCTCGAAAACAGTGAAATCGCCACCTAATTTTATTCGTTCCAAAAAGGAACGGGGAAATATAGATAAAACCCCAAAGATGCGGATAAGACGGTCTACGCGACCAAAAATTGGAATCGGGAGTCGGTTATGTAAGGGGAAGGTATTAGCACCCCTTACATCCATCGTACTCGATGGGACCCGTTTAGTTCTACGTGTATGTGTATATTCGCTAATCTTTAGGTTATAAAAGAAATGAAATTTGATTATTATATTTTGAGTTTGGCATGGTTTTTGAACCGTGTGCCTACATATTCCCTTGTGCAATGGGAAAGTCAAAACTCTGTAGTTCCTCTAAAAAAAGGTTTGAAATTGGTTGCATTGATTTTATCTGAAAAATCGTGCGTTTAGACGTTTCAAATGCCTTGAACTAGGACTTGTTTTGTTTGTTTGAAAAGCTTAAGTCCTCGTTCGTATTTGAAACGACTATTGCACCCTCTTTATCTGAAAAGAGTTTTAATGATCGCATATGAGCGATAAAAAGAGTTTGAGTGAGTTGAGTTGTTTTTATGTGGGAGACAAGTATTGGACCATAAGCGTTCAACGGCTAACGCCCTAATTACTCGGATGAGTGGACAGAAACATCCGAATCATCTTTTTCTACCCAAAGCTTTTGTTAAGAAAAGGTGAAATGAAGCATGGTTCACGTTAATTAATTCAATTAACACACCAAACATACGGTCGAGGGTCGATACTGGACTGACTACCATATGTTTGGGAGGAGGGAGAAATGGAGTATTTCTGAAATTGTTTTGAAAAGAAACTCGACGTTGGATCGAGGTTTTAAATTATGAAAGCATTCTGATGCGCGTGCTGAGAGAAAATGGAAGCGGGTTATGATTAATCAAGTATATGGACTCAATTAACCTCGTGAGGATAGGTGCTCCTATCCCCAACCATGAGACCCTGGTGCATGGTAATTGGTGTAGACCAATGTTATCTTCGGGTTATGATCGATTAAAGCAACAAGGGCTTTAACCCACCTCGTGAGGATGGCCATGCCCATCCTCAACCATGAGACCCTTTATGAAATCGGCGTATGAGCCAATCAGGATGAAGTCGAATTAATTTTAATTTCCATTGTGTGCAACGTGTACATTGGTGAATAGATGCTGAATAAGTAAATAAACAGACAAAATACCATACAATACAATCGGAAATTTAAATAATTATTAGAGACGATCTTTTCTGTTTGATGAAAAATCGGCTAATAGTTTAATTGATAAGTCATCAAACAAAAACTATCAGATCTAACAATTATTTATTACATCGCAATGAGAATATTATTTACGATAAAATAAATTAAATGAAATAGGTAAAAATTTAGAAATAGCCTGATTGTCGTAGTTCTGGACGGATTATGGAAGGAAAACCATCTGATCTTTGGTTGGTCTGAAATACCTCCACGTGTTGGCGAATCGGGTGCGATGCTTCCACCTCAAGACCAATCGATTGTTCCCAAACAAAAACAAAATCACACCATATGTACATATACTAGAATAGTGCTAACATTCTTTTTGCTAAAAATTGTTTAAGAGTGAAATAAACATAAAAAATAATAGTAAATAGATTTTTTTGTAAAAAATAGGGTGGTGACACTTGTCACCACCAGTTTTAATATGAAATTAAAAAGGGAAAAGGAAAATAGAAATTGTTTTATATATTTTTTTTTATTAAAAAAATTAAGAAAAGAAAGAAAGCTTCAACGATCTCTCATTCATCTCCCTTGTTCTTACCGTACCTCTCGTTCTTTCTCACCGTTTCCTGCCTCCTGATTCCTCACCTGCTGACTGTCTCCTCGCTCATGAGGTTCCGGTTTCACCCGTCTCTCTCATTCGGTGATTTCTCGACCCCTCACGGGTCTCTCTCTCTCACCGCTGCATGTTACCTCCGCCGCGATCAATCCGTCATTGCTTTCTCAATCTCACCATTGCATGTTTCGATTTCTGCTTGATGTTTGTTTTGATTTCCGATTGTGTTTTACAGGTTATTGATTTGGGCGAAAACGAAAAAGGGCTTCGGAACCCTAACCTCCACACGCGATTCCCTAACAACCTGGAGATCAATGGTGAAAGTCGCTTCCGCTTTTTGTCCGGTGAGATTGTGCACTCTTCTTCTTCTTTCTCGATACAGAATATATATGTTTTCTGAAGAAAGAACTCTGAAGGTAGTTTGGCTGGAAAATGATGATTTAAGCTTGCTTTTGCTTTGTTTATGTCTTCGTTTGTGTTTCGTTATGGGATTTTTGTGTTGTGTTGGAACTGGTTTTGTGTTTCAAAAATTCTCTGTGTTGGTTCTTTGTGTTTTTGTTTTCTGAATGGTAAGAACAGCTCCTGCGCTTGGGGTTTTTTTTTATTGGTGTTCTCTCTTTTTACTTCTGAACCTGTGAACTATATCTCTCTCTCCTTTTTGTTTCGCCTTCCTCTAACTCTGGAATGAGCCGCTTGATCTCTTCTCTCTCCTTCCCATCCGGGCTCCATGTCGTTTCGCTTTCGCCATGCTCGCTTCTAATATTGACTTTGGGCTTACTTTCTACTCTCCCAAACTGTCCCTGCTCTGCTCTGAACATTGACTCTTGTGGCTTATTGCTGGGCTCAAAGCTGGCTGTGATGATTGCTTGTCAACTTTGTTGACTTTTGAGGCTCATTTTCTTTCTCAACTTCCTATGTTTGTATGCTGGTCTGGTGTATTTGCTGGCATCTTTGCTTTTGTGATGATTTCTTGTACCTTTGGAGAGGAAATGGCGAAGGAGCAGGCTTGCAAAAGTGAAGCCATATGGAGCTTGAAGATGGAGCACTCAAAACAAATTCTTTGTATTTAGGCATCAATTCTTAGGAACTTTGAGTTGTAACTTAAAATTAGAATTGCAATTATAATAAGTTTCAAACATTCTATGAACTTGTATACTTCCAATTTGTAACATTCTTGTACCCAAAGTTTGGTAATTTGAATAAAAGCAAGTTTGGTTTGAATATTCTTCGATCTTTGAATAGTAACACCAACATTCCATGCTTGTAATGACTTGGAAATATTGATAAATTTATTCTCGTAGTGAACTTTGAATGAAACAAATCCCGGCAAAAATTTCCAAAGCTTGCAAGAATTCTTGTAGTGTGTTTAGAACATTTGAATGAAGCTCGCATTTGAAAAGTGTTCAAAATTCAACTTGCCAATGTTGGTGTAAATTTAAGACTTAGAATTTGAACAATAATTTGAACATTTGAGTCGCTGTAAAAATTCAATAATCCTATCTTGCCTTGTTTCACAAATGGAATTCAAAATTTCCTTTGAACTCCAACTCGTGATCAACTTGCTAAAACATAAACCAACATTCCGATTGGCTCGAGAATTTGAACTTCCTTTTGGGCTTGAGAAAATTTACAACTGTGAACTGAAATTCAGATGGATTTGCATCAAACACAATCATCGTACCTTGACGAATTATTCGCTTCAAATAATTCGGGTGGGTACAAGAGACAGGATCATGAACAAATATTCCAAAAAGAAATTATGGAAAGGAGGGTAAATTTTGGGGTGCGACAGCTGGTTACTCCCAAGCCTGCATTTTCACCTCCTCCTCTGGATAAACGAACCAAAAATTATGATGCCAATGCTAGTTGCAAGTTTCATTCCAGAACCTTGGGGCATAGTATTGAAAACTATTATGCATTCAAATGCAAGGTGCAAGACCTCATCGACTCAAAGACCATTGAATTAGAGGCTCGACCGCAGGTTGTTGGACCAAATGTTACACAGAACCCGATGCCGCGTCATGGGGTTATTCAAGCTGTGATAGAAGATGGGGAGATCCTTAATCTGATCATGAGTGTGGACTTGGTGAAAACACCTTTGCCTTTTGTCAAGAAATGTTTGATTGAAAGAGGTGTCTTTCCGGGTTGTGAAGCTGCTTGTAATAGGTGTGAACATTGCTCTAATGGTTGTGCAAATATGAAGATCGGTATTCAGTGCTTGATTAACGATGGACAGCTACAATTTGATCGGATCCGAAAGGATGAGAAGGTTAAGACGCGGGCTGTATCTGTGATTACCATTCCTTATACTCCAATTGTCATATCTGCGCCAATAAAGCCCATTCCCCTAACAATTACCAAGCCTGGTCCTTTGCCATATGAAAGTGATAAAGTTGTGCCGTGGCATTACGGAGCAGATGTTTATTACCATGGGGTGAAACAGGAAGATGTCTCTTCCCCAACTGAGAAGGGTGATGTGTTGGATGTTGCTAATGCTGATAATATTGCTGGAAGTAGTGGTATGACCCGAAGCGAGCGGATTTTCTCCGATCCAGCAATACAACTCAAGGTAGATGTTGTTGCCAAAGCTAGAAGCAAGCAACCTATGAAGCAACCAGACTTGCAAAATGCCAGTCTTGATCTAGAGAAGGATATAGAGGAGATTATCAAGTTTATCCGCAAGAGTGATTTCCATGTGATTGATCAGCTTCCTCAGACACCCGCGAAAATTTCTATTCTCTCTTTGCTTCGAGATTCTGAAGTGCACCGCAACGCCTTGATGAAGTTGTTGAGCACCGCTTTTGTGCCACAAGAGATCTCGGTTGGACAATTGGAAAACGTGTGTGCAAGTATATCAGCGAACAACGGATTGGGTTTTACTGATTGTGATCTTCCACCAGAGGGTCGGAACCATAACAGAGCTTTGCATATCTCCATAGAATGTCGGGGCACCACTTTGTCCCGAGTGTTGGTTGATATTGGTTCCTCACTCAATGTGATTCCCAAATCCGCACTGATGAAGATCGACTATGGTGGTCTTGAACTCCGGCCTAGTGATCTGATCGTAAAAGCATTTGATGGTTCAAGACGATCTGTTTTCGGAGAAGTGGATCTCCCCATCAAAGTTGGCCCTCAACTTTTTGTTTCAACATTCTTTGTCATGGACATTCAACCTGCCTACTGTTGCTTCTTGGGCCGTCCATGGATTCATAAAGCTGGAGCAGTCACATCAACTCTTCACTAGAAGCTGAAGTACCCCGTTGAAGGGAAAACCATCACAGTCTGTGCTGAAGAAGAATACATCGTGAGTCATCTTGCGTCCTTCCGCTATGTTGAGATTGATGGAGAAATCCATGAGACCCTATTTCAAGGCTTTGAGACGGTGCACATGCTGAAAACCCCTTAACAGGAGGAGGTTAAGAAAGACAAGCCGAAATCTTCCATGGCATCTTCGAAAGACGCAAAAGCTGTGGTCGAGGCTGGTCGCCCTGAAGGTTGTGGCCGTGTGGTGGAAGTGGCACCTAAGTTCAACAAGTTTGGGTTGGGTTTTGACCCTGTTCTGCGCCGTCAGATTCTGAAAGCACCTAACTTGGCCACTCCTGTGAGATTTTCTAGCACTGGGCATCAGTTCCGGGCAAGCAAATGCCATGGATGATTCTGACAACGAATTCGACATTGACAAGTGGATCCGTCCCAGTGTCCCTGGCATGGAGCTTAACAACTGGACCTCGGAAGACTGCGTCCCAGTCACGATGGCCGAAGAGTAATTTTCTTTTGTTTCTATTATCATGCAATAATTCCTGTGTTCTGCCCAAGGCACAGTGAATCATATGTAGGGCCACCTTGTTTGCATATGCACCATTTTATCATGAAATAAAGAACGTCCTTTTCATTCAAATGTTTTGTTCCTTTTCCTTCAATTTTACACCACAATTTTGAAACGCAAAATGGCAATGCTTTATTTTTCTTTTATCATATAAAAAAAACTAAAATAGGCATTAAAATCAATCATGCAGATATAATCCCACACTCCTAA
The DNA here is from genome assembly GCA_021764765.1 of Vicia sativa. NCBI lineage: Eukaryota > Viridiplantae > Streptophyta > Magnoliopsida > Fabales > Fabaceae > Vicia > Vicia sativa. Next base: position 74,808,007 of record CM038794.1, on the reverse strand, counting down.
TGGATCCCTTTGATAACGACTCTGCTATTATTCTTTATGACTTCGATAATCCGATCAACCAAGTCGAAGAAGAAGGTGAGGAAGATTGTGAACTCCCTAAAGAGATAGCAAGGCTGTTAGAGCAAGAGGAAAAGGTCATCCAACCGCATCAGGAAGAGATTGAGAAAGTGAATCTGGGCGATGCTGATGTAGTCAGAGAGGTTAAAATTGGGGCCGCTTTAGAAGACGGTGTGAAACAGAGATTGATTGAATTACTCCGAGAGTATTCTGATATCTTCGCCTGGTCTTATGAAGACATGCCTGGGTTGGATACCGATATTGTTGTGCATAAGTTGCCTTTGAAAGAGGAGTGCCCTCCTGTTAAACAGAAACTTCGAAGGACTCATCCTGAGATGTCTAAGAAGATCAAAGAGGAAGTCTAGAAGTAGCTTGATGCAGGTTTTTTGAAAGTCATTTCTTATCCCCCATGGGTTGCTAACATTGTTCCTGTGCCCAAGAAATATGGCAAGGTTAGAATGTGTGTGGATTACAGGGATCTGAACAGAGCAAGTCCAAAGGATGACTTTCCTCTTCCCCATATTGACATATAGGTGGATAATACAGCTTATGCAAAAGTGTTTTCGTTCATGGATGGCTTTTCCGGGTATAATCAGATCAAGATGGATGGCACCGGAAGACATGGCTAAAACAACTTTCATTACCCCATGGGGAACTTTCTGTTACAAGGTGATGCCTTTCGGATTGAAAAATGTCGGGGCAACTTACCAGTGTGCTATGGTAACTCTTTTTCATGATATGATCCACAAAGAGATTGAAGTATATGTCGACGACATGATCGCTAAATCTCAGGATGAAGAAGAACACCTGGTACACCTACAAAAGTTGTTTGATAGATTGAGGAAATTCAGACTTAGGCTGAACCCGAACAAGTGTACGTTTGGCGTACGATCTGGCAAGCTGTTAGGCTTTGTTGTAAGCAAAAGAGGTATTGAGGTTGATCCTTCTAAAGTAAAAGCGATTCAAGAAATGCCTGAACCAAGAACTGAGAAAGAGGTCTGTGGCTTTCTAGGAAGGTTAAACTACATCTCTAGATTCATCTCTCACATGAATGCCACATGCGAACCAATCTTCAAGTTGCTTAAAAAGGATCAGATGGTCAGGTGGAATGACGATTGTCAAGTCGCATTCGATAAGATAAAAAGAGTATCTGTAGGAACCTCCGATTCTTATGCCTCCCGTGGAGGGCAGGCCGTTGATCATGTATTTGACAGTGCTCGAAAGCTCGATGGGGTGCGTGTTGGGCCAACATGACGAGTCTGGTCGAAAAGAGCATGCAATATACTACCTAAGCAAAAAGTTTACCGACTGTGAAACAAAATATTCACTGCTCGAGAAAACTTGTTGTGCTTTAGCGTGGGCTGCTCGCCGACTAAGGCAGTATATGTTGACCCACACAACCTTGTTGATATCCAAAATGGATCCGATCAAATACATATTTGAGAAGCCAGCTTTGACAGGCCAGATCGCCAGATGGCAAATGATTTAAACAGAGTATGACATTCAGTATACTACTCAGAAAGCTATCAAGAGTAGTGTGTTGGCAGACTATGTTGCCCACCAACCAGTGGATGATTATCAGCCGATGAGGTTTGAATTTCCTGATGAGGATATAATGTATATTCGGGATTGTAACATCCCAGGTCCAGACGAGGGACCCGAACCAAGATCCAAGTGGTCTTTGGTCTTTGATGGAGCCTCCAACGCATTAGGCAATGGTGTTGGTGCAGTAATTACTACTCTGGACGGTCATCATATCCCGTTCACAGCTCGAATCTGCTTTGATTGCACCAATAACATGGCTGAGTATGAGGCTTGTATCTTTGGTATCGAGGCGGCGATTGATTTGAGAATTAAGCATCTGAAAGTGTATGGAGACTCTGCACTTGTGATTTGCCAGATTAATGGAGATTGGGAGACTCGTCACCCGAATCTAATCCCCTATAGAGAGCATGTGATGAAGTTGATTCCTTACTTTGAGGAAATCACTTTTGATCATATCTCACGGGAAGAGAACAACCTAGCTGATGCTTTGGCCACTCTAGCATCCATGTTTAAAGTCAAATGGGCTAATGAAGCGCCTTCGATAACCATTCAGAGACTAAATGAACCAGCCTTTTGTTTCGAGATCGAAGTTGAGAAAGATGGCAATCCTTGGTTCTACGATGTTAAGCAATATATTGAGACTCAAGAGCATCCTGAGGAAGCTTCCGTAACAGATAAGAAGTTTTTGAAAAGATTCTCAGCGAAGTTCTTCCTCAACAACGGTGTGTTATACCGTAGACATCATGACGGGTTGTTGCTCAGATGTGTTGGTAAAGATGAAGCTGCAAGGATCATCGAAGAAATGCATGAGGGCTCATTCAGAACTCATTCCAGTGGGCACACCATGGCTAAAGAGATCTTGCGAGCTGGGTATTACTGGTCAACGATGGAAGTTGATTGTTTCAATCATGCCCGGGTTTGTTACAAATGCCAAGTATATGCTGACAAGGTACACGTGCCGCCGTCGCCTTTGAATGTTTTAACCTCTCCTTGGCCATTTGCTATGTGGGGCATCGATATGATCCGAAAGATTGAGCCGACAGCGTCTAATGGACATCGCTTCATTCTGGTTTCTATAGACTACTTCACCAAGTGGGTTGAAGCAGCATCCTATGCAAGCGTCACCAAACAGGTGGTCGCTCGGTTTATCAAACACAGCATCATCTGCTGTTACGGGATTCCCGACAAGATTATCACAGATAATGGGTCGAATCTTAACAAAAAAGATGATGAAGGAGCTTTGCGAGTCCTTCAAGATCAAGCACCACAATTCGTCCCCATACCGCCCGAAGATGAACGGATCTGTTGAAGCGGCGAATAAGAATATTAAGAAGATTGTGCAGAAAATGGTAGTAACCTATCGAGATTGGCATGAGATGTTGCCCTTCGCTTTGCATGGTTACATAACTACCATTCGTACTTCAACAGGGGCAACCCCATTTTCTCTTGTTTATGGCATGGAGGTTGTGCTTCCAATCGAAGTTCAGATCCCTTCGTTAAGAATCATAAAAGACGTCGAGCTTGATGAAGACGAGTGGGTACAGAATCGCTTAGATCAGCTATGCCTCATTGACGAAAAACGGCTGACAGCTGTCGGTCATGGGAAGATTTACCAACAGAGGATGAAAAGAGCATTTGACAAAAAGGTGCGACCTCAGAATTACCAACCTGGTGATCTTGTGCTAAAGAGAATAATCCTTCCCCAAGGAGACCCGCGGGGCAAGTGGACACCAAACTACGAAGGGCCGTTTGTCGTGAAGAAAGTCTTTTCGGGTGGCGCCATGATGCTCACAACAATGGACGGAGAAGACTTCCCACTACCCGTGAACGCGGACGTAGTCAAGAGATACTACGCATAGACATGCTTAAGAGATCAGTGGTCGCATTTTGTGGAAACATCTCGAGCTACTCCGAAGGGAAAAGCAAAGTGATGAGATAGTTGGAGTTATAAGACTGATAGCAGGGTTGAAACCCAAGGAGGATTCGTTGTCGCATTGCCATGCGTTTTAGTTTGCCTCTTATTTTACTTTTGCGATTGCCTCATTTCAGGAATTGCTTCCCACTGTACTTGCCTATTTACAGGCACGCTTTCAATTAATAAAATGAGTTTTTGCTTGTCAATTAATTTCTTGCCTTTACTGATTTGTTTGCAAAAGACGTTCAAAGTTTTGTGGTAAAATTTTGCATATATAAGCATTGTTGGTTTTACCATGATCAGAAACTTTTGAATATTGCTTTGAGGCTTGGGTGATCTGGATGGAAGACGCGCTTGTCATATCATGCCAAGGTCGCTCCGCTAACATTGTATTGCAGGATATCCAGTTGCGCTAATATAGAGATGGACCAGGATTCTCCTTGATTCTTCCCCAGCTGCGTCCTCCCCGTAAGACCGTTTCTGTTTGGAAAAGGATATCCAGAAGCTTCATCCCCATCGAAGTCCTCTCTTTTCCCAGCAGACGGTTATCCTCAACATGGGTTCGTCATACCCTTCCCATCGGAAATTCCCCAGCAAGTGTTCGCTAGAATTTCGAGTATGCTACTTTTTCTTGTCCCCTGCAGAGGTTGTTTCTGAATCCTCGATTTCGGAATAGTTATCCCCAGTAGGTTCGCCTCCCCAGAATATTCCCGATATGAGAGCCAATGTATCTTGACTTCTCCTTAGTAGAATTGAGGTGTGTTCCTCCTGATTCCCCTGGAGTGCGAGTGATGGCTGTCGTTTGGTCACTCAGTTTCCCCAGCCGTTGGCATATCTTTATTCCCCCAGCTAGAGTTGCAGTGGGTAACGGTGGAAGATCTTCTCCAGGTGTTTCCTTTATTCCCCAGCGGACTTGTTGTCTAACTGACAAATTTCCTATGGCATCATGTCCTCAACAAACATGTCAAGCAGGATTCAGTTTGCTTTGAATGGCTTTCAGGCGTTCTCTAATGCTCTAGCCCCCGGCTGAGATCCTATTGCATTCACTTTATATATTTCTTGCAAACATGCATCATTACATTAACATTACTCCCCAAGCGAGTCATACATCTCATAGGAATATAAGCCAGAAGCGCGATTCCCATCCCCAGCGGTGTCATGTTTCTTTTGGAATCCGTTGTGTCCCGGTCTCTTCCGGCGCAATATGTCCATATTCTTCTGAGTAGTGTTGAAATTGCCAGCCCTTACCCTGGTGCAACACATCTTCGCCTTTCGAAGCAAGCCCCATACTTGTCTTCCTCTCGTAGTTCAAGATCCCGAACGTAGCCCAATCGGCACCTTTCATTCTTTGCATCACAGATCCGCCCGATCTGTCGACGTAAATGTGGTTAGTCTACTTGGTGTATCTAGTCTTCATTTCCACTAGCATGCCAGTTCTCCCCTGGCATTGTGGGTCTTTCGAGAACAAGAATACTCTTGTTTTTTGTCCTCTGCAGAGTCTAATCGGCGTCTTCCGGTCTTTGCATCACATATCCGCCCAATCAATCGGCGTAATGTGGTTAGTCTAGTATGCGTATCTAGTCTTTGCTTCCGCTTGTGTGTCAGTTCTCCCCTGACATTGCGGATTGAATTGGGTAGAGGCCAATTCTTCTGGGGTCGGAATACACTGCATTCCTACTTTTGCGAATTCAACGCTTATTCTGTCTTCTTGTTGTGACTCGTTAAGCTCCGCTAGCATCTCCTCAACAGACATCGAAATTTAGAGCGTAAATTTTCGAGTCCATTTCGGTATTCAATCACCTCATACCTTTTCGCTCGGAAGGAAGTTGCCAACCTTGCTCTCAAGCTTGAGGATGATTGAATAGGGGCAGCTGTTGTACCCCAAAATTTACCCTCCTCTTTCCCGCGTTATTTTTGGCTTATAATTCCATTGCATAAAAATATATGTCATATCATGCATAGCATTCATCATAGAATACAGTTCCGGTATTCTGAATGGTACCCAAAAAAGAGCTCATATCTCAATAAAGTGGATTTCGGTTTCTAGCATTTTGGGCACCCGTATGATTCTCACATCCTTGGGTATTTTGTTGATTTTCGAACGACACTTTCCTTTCATTATTATCCATGACTTTGGAAGTCGAGAACGGATTTTGTGAGGAAGGCTCTCAAAGGAGTCATTTTCTCGGCGTGTCAATATTTTAGTGTTGAACCGTGTGTTTTGGCTCACCGAAAAGGCATTACTTTCTAGCTGGAAGCTCGGAATTTAGCGGGATTAATTTCTAAAATTCCGTATCAAGGTCCTCTATAACTCTCATTTGTAACTCAGGAGCTAATTCCCCATCGATTGGCACCAGAATTTTAATCTCTGAGTTTGATTTTTGAGCTGAATTGAGCAATTCTCATTTGATACGCGAAGTTCGAAAAATCATATCTCGCTCGATTTTCATCGAAACGGAACGGGACCGGTGCCAAAAGTTCACAAATCTTGTTAGCTTCAAATGTCCCAGAGATACGTATGTGTAAATTTCGGTCAGAAGATCCTCGTTCGAGTATGCTTTTCCCACGAGCGAACAAAATTCTGCACGTGTCAGTGGTCCAAAATTGATGCTGAAATTTCAAAAATTTCTATTTCCTTTACCATTCATCGGATCAAGTCGGGATTTTGATTCGCGCAAGCAAAATTGCATTCCGGACACTTTTCGTTCACATTCCGACTCTAATTCCTGCACGATTTGGATTTTGGATTAATTACGAAAATTGTTCGATAATCATGATTAGCTTGTTGATTATGGATTCAAAGCTATAAATAGATTTTCCTCTTCACAAATCAAAAAAGACAATTTTTTGCTTAATTTTCCATTACCACAAACACTCCAATTCTCTCAAATTCCAAAGCACAAAAACTTCAAAAAGCTAAAACTTCAACTTTCCCTCCAAGCAACCACCACAGGCCGCCACCGGACCTCCGTGCACCATCGCTTGTACGCAGGCGCAAGCGCGACCTCCAGCTAAGCGCCGACTCCGATTCTTGATTTTTCTTCATCGCAACTCCTTCTACTTCAATCCATGGCATCATCTCCTCCTTCTACTCACATCTGACGTGGAAGGAATGATTTAATCTCGATCTTCTCTTCAAGTTCAAGATTCAAGAGTTTCTCTTCATCTTTCTCCAATTCTCCATTGGATTTCCAACTTTTCTTCAAGGATTCAAGTCTAATTCTGAAGATTATCCACATTCCCTCATTGATTTGGTATTTTCTTTGAAGAGCTCAAGGAATTCCTCTTCAATTTGACCCAAACATCAAGTACAAGTAAGTGTTAGGTTCAAATAAGCACTTATTTTAAGTCGTCGATTTTACTTTTCTTGAAATTGAATGTTGAAACCACATGCAAATTCAATGTAGATTGGATTTAGGATTTGTTCTTGAAATCCTTGATTTGAATTGATTTTGCCGCCTTATTGGCCGGAGTTTGATTTTGGTTCATAGCATGCATATACACTGCATTCGATTTCCTTGTACATAAGACATGAACTCATACACTTTGCATCATCCATTACACGCTCATGCATTGATGAGTGTTTGACTTGAGCGATATCATTGATTCTAGAGGAAGCATATCTGCATTCAACATGTAGATATCCAAGCATCTCGCGCATTGTGCATAAACTTGTTGCATGTGCACCTAGGTGTTTGTGTTAATGCTCGACTTAGATTCTTTGAAAGATAACTTCAAAATGCCATGGCTAGCTCGTCATATTGCACATGAACATTGGAATTATCATTTTGATTCGCGTTCTTGCATGTTCATGCATTTACCTTGTTATGAACATTGGAATTGTCATTTTGATTCATTCCTTGCATGTTCATGCATTTACCTTGTTATGAATATTGAATTATCATTTTGATTCGCATTCCTTGCATGTTCATGCATTTAACTTGTCACATGAACATTGGAATTATCATTTTGATTCGCATTCCTTGCATGTTCATGCATTTAACTTGTCACATGAACATTGAAATTATCATTTTGATTCGCATTCCTTGCATGTTCATGCTTTTAACTTGTCATCACATGAACATTGGAATTATTATTTTGATTCGTATTCCTTGCATGTTCATGCATTTAACTTGTCACATGAACATTGGTTTTATCGATCCGGTTTGCATTCCTTGCATGTTCATTCATTACTTTGATATAAGCATTGGTTTTATCGATTTCGATTTGCATTCCTCACATGTTTATGCATTTTCACATGAACATTGGTTTTATCGATTTCGATTTGCATTCCTCGCATGTTCATACATCTTCACATGTATTTGAACATTGGTTTTATCGATTTCGATTTGCATTCCTCACATGTTCATGCATTTCCACATGTATTTGAACAATGGTTTTATCGATTTCGATTTGCATTCCTCACATGTTCATGCATTTCCACATGTATTTAAACATTGGTTTTATCGATTTCGATTTGCATTCCTCGCATGTTCATGCGTCATTACTTTGATATGAACACATGGTTTTATCGCTCGATTCGCATTCCATGCACGTTCATTTAGCTCCCATTCATTGTCGGATTATGGCCTAACATCATGGGTCGAACTATTGCATGAAAACATCATAAACAGGTGGTTCGGAGCACAAACTGATTTTTCTGCAGGTTGCAGGTCGCGCTTAGCGCGGTCTAGAGCGCGCTAAGCGCCAAATGTTCTGGAATTTTGTTGCTCTGACGCGCTTTAGTGTATAAGCGCCGGCCGGTCTTCGGTTTATTTTTCTGATTTTTCCGATTCTGATGATGAAGAGTAGTCACCCTAGCTGTGCTTGGCTACTGTTTGTACTCCATTTCATGCAGGGACACACGACGCATGCATATGCGGCTCGTTTCTTCGATATTCGCACGCTTTTCCTTTATTTGCTTTTTGGGTCTAACTCTTCTTGCAGGTTTTGGTTGAGTTTGTACACCCACGTGTACACCATCATTTCTAGCTTGTTTTGTTTTCCTTAATCCGTTCTTGCAGGCATTGTCGCTTCGGATGCGTATCGACACGTATTCCGCTTGTTTCGATGCTTTGAGCCATTCTCACCGGTTTAGTTTTATTGCATGGCTGCAGTACTTGAAGTTTTCCGGAGTATTTCATTAGCTTGCGTTGCTCTTCGGATTCTATATCCGTTAGGTAGTTTCTACATTATTTACTGCATTCTCTTACAGCTTTCCTAGATATCATGAGAAGTAGGGCTTTACAACTTTCTTTTGCCATGAGAAGTAGGAATAGAGATGCACGATGGGGCTTCCGTAGCTGGAGCATGTTCAGGAACCCCTCTGGTTTATTTAAAGACCCGTTTAGGGCAATTCTACCTGTGATCTGTGCATAGTTGTTCGTTTGTCTGTTTTTCCCCAGGAGCTCGGTTAGGATTGGTTCTTTAGCCTAAACATTAGGATCCTCATACTTTGCATGTCAACATAGGTAGAGATTCCCTTGCATCCTCAGCCATAGATCCGATTTTGCTTTACTAGTTTCTTTTTGCATGCTGCATGTGATTAAAACTAAAACATGCTTTTCCTTTCAAACTCAAAACACTTAATAATGGTTTAAACTCCTTTCTCAAGGTAAAAACAACCAACCAACACCAACTCCTTTCGCCTTTGCGCGCTTTCTTTTCTTTTGTGATTAAACCCTTTTTCACAAGTAAAAAACATAAAACACACCAAAACAAGTGAGCCGAACTATGGCACTCTGACTTTCCCATTGCACGCGGGAATACGTAGGCATCTTTTCACGGGGCTCGATCGAGCAAACTTTGTAAATACTTCCTTCTTTTCCCCGTGGTTTCTTATTTTCTTTTCTTTGCATGCATGATTAACGATTAAGCATAGATATAACACACCCTTTAGTTAGAAATAGAAAGTGGATACCGTAGAGTACTACGAGGTGGGTGCTAATCTCTTCCTCACGTAACTAACTTCCTTACCTAGATTCTCTCGATTTCACGGTTATAGGACCGCGATTTCTCCCCCAGGTTTACTCAATGTTTTCCTTTCTCCCTCGTGAGATAAAAGACGTTCGATGGCGACTCTTTCTGATAACTAGTTATCATGTCGGAGGTTCCGCCGGTGTTTTCACCATCATGTTGACCGTTTCGATATACGTCTAACGGTCGCGATGATTTATTGCTACTTACCTAAAAGGAAACCCGGATCCGGGTGTAGGATCCCCCACAAATATAATACCCAAGCAACCCTTAAAGATAAAGCAATTAAGTCAAATAGAAAACAGTAAAGATGATCTAAAAAATCCCTAAGGCATTCTCTCTTTTAGGAGGTCTCCCCGGCAGAGTCGCCAGTTCTGTAATACGGTGATCTGACTTTGAGATTTTTGTATCGCAAATGTGCGGATGGCAAGAGTCGCCACCGACTTTTCTTTTATCCAATTAAGGAAAGGTGAAAAGAACAGGAAAAGACCTTCGTTAGATTCTCGAGTAAGGAGAAGGTTATGAAAAGGAAGGTATTAGCACCCCTTTTCATCCTAGAATATCACGGGCTCTTAGTTGCTCTTAGATCATTTCAAAAAGTGTTTTCGGTGTTTGACAAAAACATTTTGAAAAGGCATTTCGCTTTGACTTTGTAATGATTCATGTAGGAATGTATACAAAGTGTTCGGAAATGTTTTGTTTTTGAAAAGAGTTTGAACTTTGACAAAAGTGTGTGGTGTGAAAAGTATTTTGTTTGAGCAAGCAACTAAAACTCTTATTACCTACTCAATGGTCGTTTTCGTTGTTTTACGTTCCTTTAGAATAGTGCTATCCATACCATTAGTTGATAGGTAACCCTATCGTTGGATGAAGGTACATTCAAAGGGACTTCGGATGGTCATAGAAAGCAACTTGTAGGAGTATCCTAGCGATTCAAGGGACTATCATCATTTTCGAGGCGACAATCGAGGGTCTAGATCATGTATTTGTATACATCGTGGGTCTATGATCTTTGTATCGATGGGACTATGATGATTTGTTTTGAAGGAAACGGTGCTAGAATACCCCACGCTCGAGAGGACTTGACCATTTGTATTCAGAAGGCACGAGAGAGAATTACCCTAGGGGTATGTGTGAAAAGAGTGTGTTGATTCAGATATTTTATCTTGGAGTTAAGAGTGATCTATGTCCAATTTTATCTTGCCATACACGCCTAGTTACTAGCAGTTTATAGGGTGCAGAAAGTAAATTGCGGAAAGTAAAGTGAGGAAAGTAAATCCTACGCTATTACATGGCTTTTGGGCAGATACATAATATGAGTGCGGAAAATAAAAGCCCTAATTAAACTATTACATCCCATAGACAATTACATGATTGAAAAAGAAAAGCAAGAAAAATCGTCTGAAACGGTACAACCTGTGAACAGATACAAAATCGGAAAATACGAGAAAATTGAATAAGAAGAAAATATTAGTAAAAATAAGTATTTTTAAATGAGAAAAAAGTTTTTGTGTTAGTAATGACATAAACATGATAAGTTAATTTTTTGGTAATTTTTGGAATTGATTTGATAATTTAAAAACAATAAAAAGCCATTTAAATGATTAATTAGTAATTAAATTAAATATGCATGCAAAAATAATAATTTTTATATTAAAAATTAAATAAGTATTTTTCTGATGATTGTGCAAAAAATAAATATTTTTGGTGTTTTTTAGATGCATGATAAAATTATTTAAAGATAAAATAAATTAACATGAAAATATTAAAGAAAAATAGAAAATATGAAAATAGAGTTAGTTTTGGAAAAAAAGTAAAAATATGGTCCTGACCAGGTTCGAACCTGTGACCATGGAGAGAATCTTCACATGCAAACGCCTTAACCACTGAGCCAACGTGTACTTCGTGTTTGGAAAATAGAAACACGACATTAAGTATGTAAACGTGTCATGAGATTTTTGAATTCAACACACAGTCAACATGTGGACCCCAGGTTGAACGAAAGAGCGAATCAGAAAGCACGATTGTGCCACGTGTGCCTCGCCGGTTTCAACATCGGTCAACGACGCCGGAGCCCTAGCTCCGGTCGTCTTCTCCGATCAAACAAAAACTCAAACCTGCAAAATAAGGCAAATAAAGAACAAAGGATGACCCTACCCCCCTAAATCGACCATTCCGGATCCAATGGTGGTGTTGGTTTTGCCTGAATCGACCTGTACAAGCCGGTTCGAAGAAGACAGCTCAAAAAAACCTAACTATGGCAAAACATGATTTCTACGTGTATGCTTGCATGAGATGCATCATTCCTGACCCATTAGATGTCCTGAACCCATTCAAACACACAAAAGCAGTTAACAACGCATGAAATAAGAAAATCGAAATTATGAAAAATACCAAATCGGAGCTTGATGTATGGCACGATCTGGGCAGTCTGGGCTTCAAGTAAAGGCTGGGAATGATTGCTGGGATGTCAAGGAACACGTTTGAGTGCTCAAATTGGATTGAAAACGGCTGGAGAATGGAATTCGATTTTCACAACTTTGTGAAAATTTTGAGCAACGTAAGGGTTGTTGTAGGGGCTAGGGTTTCGTCCTTGGTCTTGTGCAAATAGCTGAGTATTTATAGAGTGAAGAGTGAGTGCAAAGAGAGTGAAAAAAGATATGGTATTCAATGTAAAATTAATTCCTTTCAAATAAAATCAAATTTTGAGAAAATTTGATTTTCTCTTCCATAAGCAAGCTAGCACGAATTTGGCAAGTTGTGTGGGCTATCTTGGACCTCAAGTTTGATAAAAATCCAATCCATTTGAAAATATATCTTGTTTTCATATTTTATATAATTTAAATTTGAATTAAAAGCTTTTAAATTCAAAAATAAATCAATAAAATAGAATGTGGTCATGGAAAAACATCAATAGGTCACAAATAATATTATGATCAAGTTTGGATCATAAAATTATAGGCCCATTTGGAAAAAATTGGATTTTGACAAATATCTCCTTTTGTGCAATTGTTCAAAAATGCCCAACTTCTGTAAGGTGTATTTTGCTCAATTTTTCACATTTTTTAGTGTTCTTGGACTTTTTAGAAAGCTATAGGTGTCCTCTAGCCAACCTCTTTGGTTTAATCTCAATTGGAGTTTCCATGCTCAATAAATCTTAAAAACAAAAAGTTGACTTTTTGTTGACTTTGAAAAGGACCTGTAATGTTTTGATCCATACCTTCCAAATGAAGAATTTTTTGAACATTCTTGTGAGACATGAAGTTGTAGAGAATTGAATTTCCTTCAAAATGAGAGGTTGTGGAAAAATTTCTGAGAAAGTATGAAGGAGTTATGCTCAATCAAAGTTCAGTTGACTTTTCACTAAAAAACCCTAATTTGGAAAGTTTGACTTTTGACCCAATCTTGAGTTTTCTTGATGAATCATGATCAACCCTTGATCAAATGATGAATGTAACTTCAAAATGAGGATGTTGACCAAAAATCATGAAGTTTGACTGTATGTTGACCACAGTTGACTTTTTGCCCAATACAACTGATTTTCAACCATCTGAGCAATTGTCTGAGGAAATTTGACTTGTGAGGCTTGAAACCTGACATGGAGAATCTTTGAAGCACATGAGGAGGCATGATGACCATTGGAGATGTTGGAAGTCCATCTAGATCTGAGAATTGCCAAACCCTAGTTTGGGTTGATTGTCTAGGAGAGGGTTTGTATGGTCAACCCTTAAGGAATCCTTGAGTATGGATGTATGAAATGTATTGAGAAGTAGGAGGGAAAATTTTGGGGTATGACATAGGTCATTAGCTTCTTGGTTTTGCGGCGAGGTATGTGTCGAAGGCTTGCTTGTTCGAACCGTTTTAACAACCTTATGGCAATCACGAAGTACATGATTAAGTTCTCTTTTAACGCATCTATACTCTTTTGATACTTGGTTAATTAGCAATTCAGAGTCTCCCATAATTTCAACATTCCTTGCCCCCAATTCTAGCAGCAGTTCAAGTCTAGTAATAAGAGATTCATATTCTGCCTCATTATTAGTGCGGATGCCATCGATGGTGTATTTGAATTCTGCTGGAATTCCACTGGGAGAAATTATGACTACTCCTATCCCTGCACCATTTTTGTGACTAGAACCATCGAAATATAATTTCCAAGGTGCTAGATCGACAAAATTCTCTGGCATGGCTACCATGGAATGGTCGACTAAAAAATCTGCCACTATTTCCATTTCATTGCTTTTAAAGGCAAGTATGTTAGGGAATATTCAGTTAACGCTAAAGCCCATTTACCAATTCGACTGTGCAAAATTGGTTTAGACAACATATGTTTAATAATGTTGAAGTGAGAGGAAACGTAAACATCAACTGGCTTTATATATTGTTTCAGTTTGATACAAGAGAAATACAAACACAGGCATAGCTTTTCTATATCACTATACCTAGTTTCAGGACCATTTAACATACGACTAAGGTAATACACGGGTCGTTCGACATTATTGTCGTCCTCTTGAACTAACATACTACCTATGGTCGATTCTGAGGCTGCTATGTACAACCTCATAGGCCGATTTAAGTGGCGGTGCCAATATAGGAGGCTTCACCGGATACTCTTTATTTTGTCGAAGTCGCTGATGCTCCTCTTGCCGATAAACTCCTCGTTTTTCACAGTAAGTGGTGAAAATGCCTTTGTTTTGCCACTTAAGTTGAAATGAATCTCATTAAGATATTTATTTTGCCCAACAACATGAAGCTCTTTTGGTAGATTTGCCATGATCGCCCATGATAGCTTTGGTCTTGCATTGATTGACTTCAATACCTTTCTTATGCACAACAAAACCAAGGAAATCTTCTTCCCGCACACAAAAGCACATTTTAATGGATTCATTTTCAATCCATATTCTCGCATTCTTCAAAGATCTCCAAAGTAATTTTATGTGTTTGCTTATCGCTTCGACTTGATTACAATATCG
>CM038794.1:74665473-74793441 GCA_021764765.1 Vicia sativa | reverse complement strand
TTATGGAAAGGAGGTAAATTTTGGGGTGCGACAGTTGGTTACTCCAAACTGCGTTTTCACCTCCTCTCGGATAAGCGAACCAAAAATTATGCCAATGCTGGTTGCAAGAGTTTCATTCCGAACCTTGGGGCATAGTATTGAAAACTATTATGCATTCAAATGCAAGGTGCAAGACCTCATCATTTCGAAGACCATTGAATTAGGCTCGTGGCGGTTGTTGGACAAATGTTACGGAACCCGATGCAGCGTCATGGGGTTATTCAATATGATAGAAGATGGGAGATCCTTATCCGATCATGAGTGTGGACTTGGTGAAAACACCTTTGCCTTTTGTCAAGAAATGTTTGATTGAAAGAGGTGTCTTTCCGGGTTGTGAAATTGCTTGTAATAGGTGTGAACATTGCTAATGGTTGTGCAAATATGAAGATCGGTATTCGATGCTTGATTAACGATGGACGCTACTGAATTTGTTCGGATCCGAAAGGATGAGAGGTTAAGGCAGCGACTGTATCTGTGATTACCATTCCTTATACTCCAATTGTCATATCTGCGCCAATAAAGCCCATTCCTAACAATTACCAAGCCTGGTCCTTTGCCATGAAAGTGATAAAGTTGTGCCGTGGCATTCTGAGCGAGATGTTTATTACCATGAGGGTGAAACGGAAGATGTCTCTTCCCAGTGAGGAAGGGTGATGTGTTGGATGTTGCTGTAATCTTTGATAATATTCTTTGGAAGTAGTGGTATGACCGAAGCGGCTGGTTTTCTCCGATCCGACAATACAACTCAAGGTAGATGTTGTTGCCAAAAGCTAGAAACAAGCAACCTATGAAGCAACGGACTTGCAAAATGCCGATCTTGATCTAGAGAAGGATATAGAGGAGATTATCAAGTTTATCCCATGGTGATTTCCATGTGATTGATCGAACTTCTCGGACACCGCGAAAATTTCTATTCTCTTTGCTTGAGATTAAAGTGCACATGGCCTTGATGAAGTTGTTGAGCACCGCTTTTGTACCTGAGGATCTCGTTGAATGATTAAACGTGCTTGTGCAGTATATGTTGAACAGCGGATTGGGTTTTTCGGTGTGATGTTCTTCAGGAGGTGGAACCATAACGAGCTTTGCATATCTCCATAGAATGTCGGGGCACCACTTTGTCCGAGTGTTGGTTGATATTGGTTCCTCCTCGATGTGATTCCCAATCATCGCATGAAGATCGACTATGGTGGTCTTGAACTCGGCTGGTGATGCGATCGTAAAAGCATTTGATGGTTCAAGGCGATCATTTTCGAGATGGATCTCCCCGTCATTGGCCTCTTTTTGTTTCAACATTCTTTGTCATGGACATTCAGCCTGCCTCTTCATTGCTTCTTGGTAGTCCATGGATTCATAAAATTTGGAGGCAATCCGCGTATTCTTCAGCTAGAAGGTGAAGTACCCGTTGAAGGAAAACCATCCGCAGTCTCTTTGAAGAAGAAGAAGAATACATCGTGGTCATCTTGCGTCCTTCCGCTATGTTGAGATTGATGGAGAATCCATGAGACCACTATTTCAAGGCTTTGAGGCGGTGCACATGCATCTTGAAAACCTTAGCAGGGGAGAGGTTAAGAAAGACAAGCGAAATCTTCCATGGCATCTTGAAAGGCCTTAAAGGCGTAGTCGAGGCTGGTCGCCACCGAAGGTTGTGGCCGTGTGGTGGAAGTGGCACCTAAGTTCAACAAGTTTGGGTTGGGTTTTGACCACATTACTGCTTGGCGTCAGTTAAAGAACACTAACTTGGCCACTCTGTGAGATTTTCTTCTTGGTGAGTTAAGACAAAAATGCCATGGATGATTCGACAACGATTCGACATTGACAAGTGGATCCGTCAGGTGTCCACAGCATGGAGCTTAACAAGCTGGACCTCGGAGAAATTGCGTCCAGATCACGATGGCGAAGAGTAATTTTCTTTTGTTTCTATTATCATGCAATAATTCACGTATTACCTTGAGCACATTAGATCATATGTAGGAGCCACCTTGTTTGCATATGCACCATTTTATCATGAAATAAAACGTCCTTTTCATTCAAATGTTTTGTTCCTTTTCCTTCAATTTTACACCACAATTTTGGCATAAAATGGCGATGCTTTATTTTTCTTTTATCATATAAAAAAAAACTAAAATAGGCATTAAAATCAATCATGCGGATATAATCCCACACTCTAATGGATCCCTTTGATAGCGACTACTGCTATTATTCTTTATGACTTCGATAATCAAATCAACCAAGTCGAAGAAGAAGGTAGGGAAGATTGTGAACTCCACAAAAGAGATAGCGAAATTTATTGAAACAAGAGGAAAGGTCATCCACCGCATCGGAGAAGTTGAGAAAGTGAATACAGGCGTCTTGATGTATCGAAGAGAGTTAAAATTGGGGCGCTTTAGAAGGCGGTGTGAAAGCAATTGATTGAATTACTCAAGGTATTACGATATCTTCGCTTTACAGTCTTGTGAAGACATTACAGGTTGGATCTCGAATATTGTTGTGCATAAGTTGCCTTTGAAAGTGCCTCACATTGTGAAACTTGAGGACTCATCACGAGATGTCTAAGAAGATCAAGAGAAGTCTAGAAGTAGCTTGATGGGGTTTTTGAAAGTCATTTCTTATCCCCAATGGGTTGCTAACATTGTTCCATGCCCAAGAAATATGGCAAGGTTAGAATGTGTGTGGATTCTGAGGATCTGAGCAGAGCAAGTCGAAGGATGACTTCTCTCTTCCGTATTGACATATAGGTGGATAATCTGCTTATGCAAAAGTGTTTCTTCGTTCATGGATGGCTTTAAGGTATAATCGGATCAAGATGGATGGCCGGAGACGTGGCTAAACAACTTTCATTACCCCATAGAACTTTACTGACCAAGGTGATGCCTTCATTGAAAAATGTCGGAAGCTGACTTACGGTGCTAGGTAACTTTTTTTTCATGATATGATCCACAAAGAGATTGAATATATGTCGACGACATGATCGCTAAATCTCAGGATGAAGAAGAACACTGGTACACCTACAAAGTTGTTTGATAGATTGAGGAAATTGGACTTAGGGTGAACAGAACAAGTGTACGTTTGGCGTCACGATCGCAGCTGTTGAAGGCTTTGTTGTAAACAAAGAGGTATTGAGGTTGATCCTTCTAAAGTAAAAGCGATTCAAAAGAAATGCAGGCAATGAGAAAGAGTGCAGCATGCTTTCTAGGAAGGTTAAACTACATCTCTAGATTCATCTCTCTCCACCATGAATGCATGCAGACCAATCTTCAGTTGCTTAAAAGGATCGGATGGTCGGTGGAATGGCGATTGTAGTCGCATTCGATAAAAGATAAAATGTCTGTACAGGAACCTCCAGATTCTTATGCCTCCCATTGGAAGGCGGAGATTGATCATGTATTTGACCCGATTGCTTTCCAGCTTCGATGGGGTGCGTGAGCCCAACATGGCGAGTCAGTCGAAAAGAGCATGCAATATATTTACCTAAACAAGTTCTACATTGTGAACAAAATATTCTTGCTAAAGAAAACTTGTTAACTGGCGATGGTACGCTAAGCCGACTAGGCGATATATTGACCACACAACCTTGTTGATATCCAAAATGGATCCGATCAAATACATATTTGAGAAGCCCGGCTTTGAGGGCGGATCGCCGGATGGCAAATGATTTAAGCAGTGTGACATCAATACTACTCGAGCTATCAAGGTAGTGTGTTGGCGACTATGTTGCAAACCGATGGATGATTATCACCGATGAGGTTTGAATTTCCTGATGAGGATATAATGTATATTCGATTGTAACATCCGGTCCGACGAGGACCCGAACCAAGATCAAGTGGTCTTTGGTCTTTGATGGAGCCTCCAACGCATTAGGCAATGGTGTTGATGCGGTAATTACTACTCCGGTCATCGTATCAGTTCACACTTCGAATCTGCTTTGATTGCACCAATAACATGGTGAGTATGAGGCTTGTATCTTTGGTATCGGGCGATTGATTTGAGAATTAAGCATCCGAAAGTGTATGGAGACTCTGCACTTGTGATTTGCCAGGTTAATGGAGATTGGGAGACTCGTCACCCGAATCTAATCCCCTATAGAGAGCATGTGATGAAGTTGATTCCTTACTTTGAGGAAATCACTTTTGATCATATCTCACGGGAAGAGAACAACCTAGCGATGCTTTGGCCACTCTAGCATCCATGTTTAAAGTCGAATGGGCTAATGGGCGCCTTGATAACCATTCGGAGACTAAATGAACCACCTTTTGTTTCGAGATCGAAGTTGAGAAGATGGCAATCCTTGGTTCTCGATGTTAAGCATATATTGAGACTCGAGAGCATCCAGGAAGCTTAATGTGATAAGAGTTTTGAAAAGATTCTGAAGTTCTTCCTCAACAACGGTGTGTTATCAGTGACATCATGACGGTTGTTGCTCGGATGTGTTGGTAAGATGAAGGCGCAAGGATCATCGAAGAAATGCATGAGGGCTCGTTCGGAACTCATTCCAGTGGGCACACCATGGCTAAAGAGATCTTGGAAAGGTATTCTGTCAACGATGGAAGTTGATTGTTTCAATCATGCAGGTTTGTTACAAATGCCAAGTATATCTTGACAAGGTACCGTGCCGTCGCTTTGAATGTTTAACCTCTCCTTGGCCATTTGCTATGTGGGGCATCGATATGATCCGAAAGATTGAGGCAGCGTCTAATGGACATCGCTCATTCTGGTTTCTAGACTACTTCACCAAGTGGGTTGAGCGACATCTGTCTGGCGTGCCAAGCAGTGGTCGCTCGGTTATCAAACACGGCATCATCTCATTACGGGATTCCGACAAGATTATCACGAGATAATGGGTGAATCTTAACAAAAGATGATGAAGGAGCTTTGCGAGTCCTTCAAGATCAAGCACCACAATTCGTCCCATACCGCGAAGATGAGCGGATCATTGAGGCGGCGAATAAGAATATTAAGAAGATTGTGCAGAAAATGGTAGTAACCTATCGAGATTGGCATGAGATGTTGCCCTTCGCTTTGCATGGTTACATAACTACCATTCGTACTTCAACAGGGGCAACCCCATTTCTTGTTTATGGCATGGAGGTTGTGCTTCGATGAAGTTCGATCCATTCGTTAAGAATCATAAAAGGCGTCGAGCTTGATGAAGCGAGTGGAGTGAGAATCGCTTAGATCGGCTATGCCTCATTGACGAAAAGCGTGACTGTCGGTCATGGGAAGATTTACCAACGAGAGGATGAAAAGAGCATTTGACAAAAAGTGCGACCTCGGAATTACCAACCCGGTGATCTTGTGCTAAAGAATAATCCTTCCCAAGGAGACCCTGGCCAGTGGACACCAAACTCGAAGGCCGTTTGTCGTGAAGAAAGTCTTTTGGGTGGCGCCATGATGCTCACAACAATGGACGGAAGACTTCCCACTACCCGTGACGGGACGTAGTCAGAGATACGCATAGACATGCTTAAGAGATCGGTGGTCGCATTTGTGGAAACATCTCGAGCTACTCAGAAGGAAAAGCAAAGTGATGAGATAGTTGGAGTTATAAGGCGATAGCGAGGTTGAAACCCAAGGAGGATTCGTTGTCGCATTGCCGTGCGTTTTAGTTTGCCTCTTATTTTACTTTTGCGATTGCCTCGTTTAGAATTGCTTCCCCGTACTTGCCTATTTACTGCACGCTTTCAATTAATAAAATGAGTTTTGCTTGTCAATTAATTTCTTGCCTTTACTGATTTGTTTGCAAAAGACGTTCAAAGTTTTGTGGTAAAATTTTGCATATATAAGCATTGTTGGTTTTACCATGATCAGAAACTTTTGAATATTGCTTTGAGGCTTGGGTGATCTGGATGGAAGACGCGCTTGTCATATCATGCCAAGGTCGCTCATTAACATTGTATTGCAGGATATCCAGTTGCGCTAATATAGAGATGGACCAGGATTCTCCTTGATTCTTCCCCAGCTGCGTCCTCCCCGTAAGACCGTTTCTGTTTGGAAAAGGATATCCAGAAGCTTCATCCCCATCGAAGTCCTCTCTTTTCCCAGCAGACGGTTATCCTCAACATGGGTTCGTCATACCCTTCCCATCGGAAATTCCCCAACAAGTGTTCGCTAGAATTTCGAGTATGCTACTTTTTCTTGTCCCCTGCGGAGGTTGTTTGAATCCTCGATTTGAATAGTTATCCCGATGGGTTAGCCTCCCGAATATTCCGATATGAGCCAATGTATCTTGACTTCTCCTTAGTAAATTGAGGTGTTCCTCCCGATTCCCCACAGGCAGGTG
The DNA here is from genome assembly GCA_021764765.1 of Vicia sativa. Taxonomy (NCBI): domain Eukaryota; kingdom Viridiplantae; phylum Streptophyta; class Magnoliopsida; order Fabales; family Fabaceae; genus Vicia; species Vicia sativa. The sequence continues at coordinate 74,787,125 of CM038794.1, read as the reverse complement.
ATGGGTGTCGTTTGGTCACTCAGTTTCCCGACCGTTGGCATATCTTTATTCCCACTAGAGTTGCGTGGGTAGCGGTGGAAGATCTTCTCGGTGTTTCCTTTATTCCCCAGCGGACTTGTTGTCTAACTGACAAATTTCCTATGGCATCATGTCCTCAACAAACATGTCAAGCAGGATTCAGTTTGCTTTGAATGGCTTTCAGGCGTTCTCTAATGCTCTAGCCCCGTGAGATCCTATTGCATTCACTTTATATATTTCTTGCAAACATGCATCATTACATTAACATTACTCCCCAATGAGTCATACATCTCATAGGAATATAAGCGAGCGATTCCCATCCCGGTGTCATGTTTCTTTTGGAATCGTTGTGTCCGGTCTCTTCCGTATATATCCGTATTCTTGAGTAGTGTTGAAATTGCCAGCCACCACGGTGCAACACATCTTGACAAGCAAGCCCATACTTGTCTCTCTCGAGTTCGATATCCACGAGTCAGTAAGCCTAATCGGCACCTTTCATTCTTTGCATCACGGATCCGCCCGATCCGCCGTAAATGTGGTTAGTCTACTTGGTGTATCTAGTCTTCATTTCCACTAGCATGCCGGTTCTCCCGGCATTGTGGGTCTTCGAGAACAAGAATACTCTTGTTTTGTCCTCTCGAGTCTAATCGGCGTCTTAGGTCTTTGCATCACATATCCGATCGATCGGTAATGTGGTTAGTCTAGTATGCGTATCTAGTCTTTGCTTCCGCTTGTCGGTTCTCCGACATTGCGGATTGAATTGGTAGAGGCCAATTCTTCTTGGTCAGAATACTGTACCTACTTTTGCAATTCAACGTTTATTATGCTAACTTCTTGTTGTGACTCGGTTAAGCTCTGTGACATATCCTTTCCTCACAGACGCCGAAATTTAGGCGTAAATTTCGAGTCCATTTATTCAATCACCTCATACCTTTTGCTCGGAAGGAAGTTGCCAACCTTGCTCTCAAGCTTGAGGATGATTGAATAAGGCGTATTGTACCCAAAATTTACCCTCCTCTTTCCCGCGTTATTTTTGGCTTATAATTCCATTGCATAAAAATATATGTCATATCATGCATAGCATTCATCATAAGGAATACAGATTCAGGTATTACGATGGTACCAAAAGAGCTCATATCTCGATAAAGTGGATTTCGGGTTTCGGGGCATTTTGGGCACTCCAGAAGGCGTATCTCTCACATCCTTGGGTATTTTCTGTTGATTTTCGACTGACACTTTCCTTTCATTATTATCCATGACTTTCGTTTGGAAGCCGAGAACGGATTTTGTGAGGAAGGCTCTCAAAGGAGTCATTTTCCTCGGCGTGTCAAGCTGATTTTAGTGTTGAACCGTGTGTTTTGGCTCACCGAAAAGGCATTACTTTCTAGCTGGAAGCTCGGAATTTAGCGGGATTAATTTCTAAAATTCCGTATCAAGGTCCTCTATAACTCTCATTTGTAACTCAGGAGCTAATTCCCCATCGATTGGCACCAGAATTTTAATCTCTGAGTTTGATTTTTGAGCTGAATTGAGCAATTCTCATTTGATACGCGAAGTTCGAAAAATCATATCTCGCTCGATTTTCATCGAAGCGGAGCGGACCGGTGCAAAAGTTCACAAATCTTGTTAGCTTCAAATGTCCCAGAGATACGTATGTGTAAATTTCGGTCAGAAGATCCTCGTCTGAGGCGTTTTCCCCACAGAGCGCGAACAAAATTCTGCACGTGTCAGTGGTCCAAAATTGATGCTGAAATTTCAAAAATTTCTATTTCCTTTACCATTCATCGGATCAAGTCGGGATTTTGATTCGCGCAAGCAAAATTGCATTCCGGACACTTTTCGTTCACATTCCGACTCCTAATTCTGCACGGATTTGGATGTTTTGGATTAATTACGAAAATTGTTCGGATAATCATGATTAGCTTGTTGATTATGGATTCAAAGCTATAAATAGATTTTCCTCTTCACAAATCAAAAAAGACAATTTTTTGCTTAATTTTCCATTACCACAAACACTCCAATTCTCTCAAATTCCAAAGCACAAAAACTTCAAAAAGCTAAAACTTCAACTTTCCCTCCAAGCAACCACCACAGGCCGCCACCGGACCTCCGTGCACCATCGGCTTCTTGCACAGAGTGCGCTAAGCGCGACCTCCGCGCTAAGCGCGACCTGCGATTCTTGATTTTTCTTCATCGCAACTCCTTCTACTTCAATCCATGGCATCATCTCCTCCTTCTACTCACATCTGACGTGGAAGGAATGATTTAATCTCGATCTTCTCTTCAAGTTCAAGATTCAAGAGTTTCTCTTCATCTTTCTCCAATTCTCCATTGGATTTCCAACTTTTCTTCAAGGATTCAAGTCTAATTCTGAAGATTATCCACATTCCCTCATTGATTTGGTATTTTCTTTGAAGAGCTCAAGGAATTCCTCTTCAATTTGACCCAAACATCAAGTACAAGTAAGTGTTAGGTTCAAATAAGCACTTATTTTAAGCTGTTTTCTGATTTTCAGCTTTTCTTGAAATTGAATGTTGAAACCACATGCAAATTCAATGTAGATTCTGATTTTAGGATTTGTATTCTTGAAATCCTTGATTTGAATTGATTTTTGCCGCCTTATTGGCGTCGGAGTTTGGATTTTGGTTCATAGCATGCATATACACTCGTGCATTCGATTTCCCCTTGCATATAAGACATGAACTCATACACTTTGCATCATCCATTACACGCTCATGCATTGATGAGTGTTTGACTTGAGCGATATCATTGATTCGTGGTGAGTGGAAGCATATCTCGCATTCAACATGTAGATATCCAAGCATCTCGCGCATTGTGCATAAACTTGTTGCATGTGCACTCTAGGTGTTTGTGTTAATGCTCGACTTAGATTCTTCGAAAGATAACTTCAAAATGCCATGGCTAGCTCGCATCATTGTGCACATGAACATTGGAATTATCATTTTGATTCGCGTTCCTTGCATGTTCATGCATTTACCTTGTTATGAACATTGGAATTGTCATTTTGATTCGCGTTCCTTGCATGTTCATGCATTTACCTTGTTATGAATATTGGAATTATCATTTTGATTCGCATTCCTTGCATGTTCATGCATTTAACTTGTCACATGAACATTGGAATTATCATTTTGATTCGCATTCCTTGCATGTTCATGCATTTAACTTGTCACATGAACATTGAAATTATCATTTTGATTCGCATTCCTTGCATGTTCATGCTTTTAACTTGTCACATGAACATTGGAATTATTATTTTGATTCGCATTCCTTGCATGTTCATGCATTTAACTTGTCACATGAACATTGGTTTTATCGATCCGGTTTGCATTCCTTGCATGTTCATTCATTACTTTGATATAAGCATTGGTTTTATCGATTTCGATTTGCATTCCTCACATGTTTATGCATTTTCACATGAACATTGGTTTTATCGATTTCGATTTGCATTCCTCGCATGTTCATACATCTTCACATGTATTTGAACATTGGTTTTATCGATTTCGATTTGCATTCCTCACATGTTCATGCATTTCCACATGTATTTGAACAATGGTTTTATCGATTTCGATTTGCATTCCTCACATGTTCATGCATTTCCACATGTATTTAAACATTGGTTTTATCGATTTCGATTTGCATTCCTCGCATGTTCACGCATCATTACTTTGATATGAACACATGGTTTTATCGCTCGATTCGCATTCCATGCACGTTCATTTAGCTCCCATTCATTGTCGGATTATGGCTAACATCATGGGTCGAACTATTGCATGAAAACATCATAAGCAGGTGGTTGAACCTGGCCGATTTTGCGGAGTTGCGGTCGGCTTAGCGGTCGGCGCTAAGCGCCAAATGTTCTGGAATTTTGGGTTGCCTGACGCGCTTAGTGCGGTATACTGCGCTAAGCGCGGTCTTCTGGTTTATTTTTCGATTTTTCGATTCGATGATGAAGAGTAGTCACCCTAGCGTGCAGCTCTTTGTACTCCATTTCATGCGGGACACACGCATGCATGCTTTCGTTTCTTCGATATTCGCACGCTTTTCCTTTATTTGCTTTTGGGTCTAACTCCTTCTTGCGGGTTTTGGTTGAGTTTGTACACCCACGTACACCATCATTTCTAGCTTGTTTTGTTTTCCTTAATCCGTTCTTGCGGGCATTGTCGCCGGATGCGTGTCGACCGTATTCCGCTTGTTTCGATGCTTTGAGCCATTCTCACGGTTTAGTTTTATTGCATGGCTGCGGTGCCAAGTTTTCGGTATTTCATTAGCTTGCGTTGCTCTTGATTCTATATCCGTTAGGTAGTTCTACATTATTCTTGCATTCTCTTCACTTTCCTAGATATCATGAAGTAGGGCTTTACAACTTTCTTTTGCCATGAGAGTAGGAATAGAGATGCACGATGGGGCTTAAATGGTGGAGCATGTTCGGGAACCCTACGGTTTATTTAAAGACCCGTTTAGGGCAATTCTAACTGTGATCTGTGCATAGTTGTTCGTTTGTCTGTTTTTCCCCAGGAGCTCGGTTAGGATTGGTTCTTTAGCCTAAACATTAGGATCCTCATACTTTGCATGTCAACATAGGTAGAGATTCCCTTGCATCCTCAGCCATAGATCCGATTTTGCTTTACTAGTTTCTTTTTGCATCTTTGCATGATTAAAACTAAAACATGCTTTTCCTTTCAAACTCAAAACACTTAATAATGGTTTAAACTCCTTTCTCAAGGTAAAAACAACCAACCAACACCAACTCCTTTCGCCTTTGCGCGCTTTCTTTTCTTTTGTGATTAAACCCTTTTTCACAAGTAAAAAACATAAAACACACCAAAACAAGTGAGCCGAACTATGGCACTCTGACTTTCCCATTGCACGCGGGAATACGTAGGCATCTTTTCACGGGGCTCGATCGAGCAAACTTTGTAAATACTTCCTTCTTTTCCCCGTGGTTTCTTATTTTCTCTTTTCTTTTGCATGCATGATTAACGATTAAGCATAGATATAACACACCCTTTAGTTAGAAATAGAAAGTGGATACCGTAGAGTACTACGGGAGTGTGGGGTGCTAATCTCTTCCCCTCGCGTAACTAACTTCCTTACCTAGATTCTCTCGATTTCACGGTTATAGGACCGCGATTTCTCCCCCAGGTTTACTCAATGTTTTCCTTTCTCCCTCGTGAGATAAAAGACGTTCGATGGCGACTCTTTCTGATAACTAGTTATCATGTCGGAGGTTCCGCCGGTGTTTTCACCATCATGTTGACCGTTTCGATATACGTCTAACGGTCGCGATGATTTATTGCTACTTACCTAAAAGGAAACCCGGATCCGGGTGTAGGATCCCCCACAAATATAATACCCAAGCAACCCTTAAAGATAAAGCAATTAAGTCAAATAGAAAACAGTAAAGATGATCTAAAAAATCCCTAAGGCATTCTCTCTTTTAGGAGGTCTCCCCGGCAGAGTCGCCAGTTCTGTAATACGGTGATCTGACTTTGAGATTTTTGTATCGCAAATGTGCGGATGGCAAGAGTCGCCACCGACTTTTCTTTTATCCAATTAAGGAAAGGTGAAAAGAACAGGAAAAGACCTTCGTTAGATTCTGAGTAAGGGAGAAGGTTATGAAAAGGGAAGGTATTAGCACCCCTTTTCATCCGTAGTTATCTACGGGCTCTTAGTTGCTCTTAGATCATTTCAAAAAAAGTGTTTTCTGTGTGTTTGACAAAAACATTTTGAAAAGGCATTTCGCTTTGACTTTGTAATGATTCATGTAGGAATGTATACAAAGTGTTCGGAAATGTTTTGTTTTTGAAAAGAGTTTGAACTTTGACAAAAGTGTGTGGTGTGAAAAGTATTTTGTTTGAGCAAGCAACTAAAACTCTTATTACCTACTCAGAATGGTCGTTTTCGTGTTGTTTTACGTTCCTTTAGAATAGTGCTATCCATACCATTAGTTGATAGGTAACCCTATTCGTTGGATGTGAAGGTACATTCAAAGGGACTTCGGATGGTCATAGAAAGCAACTTGTAGGGAGTATCCTAGCGCATTCGAAGGGACTATCATCATTTTTCGTAGGCGACAATCGAGGGTCTAGATCATGTATTTGTAGGCGACATCGTGGGTCTATGATCTTTGTATCGATGGGACTATGATGATTTGTTTTGAAGGAAACGGTGCTAGAATACCTCTACGTTCGAGGGACTTGACCATTTGTATTCGTAAAGGCAACGAGAGAGAATTACCCTAAGGGGTGCATGTGTGAAAAGAGTGTGTTGATTTCAGATATTTTATCTTGGAGTTAAGAGTGATCTATGTCCAATTTTATCTTGCCATACACGCCTAGTTACTAGCAGTTTATAGGGTGCAGAAAGTAAATTGCGGAAAGTAAAGTGAGGAAAGTAAATCCTACGCTATTACATGGCTTTTGGGCAGATACATAATATGAGTGCGGAAAATAAAAGCCCTAATTAAACTATTACATCCCATAGACAATTACATGATTGAAAAAGAAAAGCAAGAAAAATCGTCTGAAACGGTACAACCTGTGAACAGATACAAAATCGGAAAATACGAGAAAATTGAATAAGAAGAAAATATTAGTAAAAATAAGTATTTTTAAATGAGAAAAAAGTTTTTGTGTTAGTAATGACATAAACATGATAAGTTAATTTTTTGGTAATTTTTGGAATTGATTTGATAATTTAAAAACAATAAAAAGCCATTTAAATGATTAATTAGTAATTAAATTAAATATGCATGCAAAAATAATAATTTTTATATTAAAAATTAAATAAGTATTTTTCTGATGATTGTGCAAAAAATAAATATTTTTGGTGTTTTTTAGATGCATGATAAAATTATTTAAAGATAAAATAAATTAACATGAAAATATTAAAGAAAAATAGAAAATATGAAAATAGAGTTAGTTTTGGAAAAAAAGTAAAAATATGGTCCTGACCAGGTTCGAACCTGTGACCATGGAGAGAATCTTCACATGCAAACGCCTTAACCACTGAGCCAACGTGTACTTCGTGTTTGGAAAATAGAAACACGACATTAAGTATGTAAACGTGTCATGAGATTTTTGAATTCAACACACAGTCAACATGTGGACCCCAGGTTGAACGAAAGAGCGAATCAGAAAGCACGATTGTGCCACGTGTGCCTCGCCGGTTTCAACATCGGTCAACGACGCCGGAGCCCTAGCTCCGGTCGTCTTCTCCGATCAAACAAAAACTCAAACCTGCAAAATAAGGCAAATAAAGAACAAAGGATGACCCTACCCCCCTAAATCGACCATTCGGATCCAATGGTGGTGTTGGTTTTGCACGAATCGACGCAAGGTTCGAAGAAGGCGACTCAAAAAACCTAACTATGGCAAAACATGATTTCTACGTGTATGCTTGCATGAGATGCATCATTCCTGACCCATTAGATGTCCTGAACCCATTCAAACACACAAAAGCAGTTAACAACGCATGAAATAAGAAAATCGAAATTATGAAAAATACCAAATCGGAGCTTGATGTATGGCACGATCGGCGGTCTGGCTTCAGTAAAGTGGAATGATTCTTTGGGATGTCAAGGAACACGTTTGAGTGCTCAAATTGGATTGAAAACGGCTGGAGAATGGAATTCGATTTTCACAACTTTGTGAAAATTTTGAGCAACGTAAGGGTTGTTGTAGGGGCTAGGGTTTCGTCCTTGGTCTTGTGCAAATAGCTGAGTATTTATAGAGTGAAGAGTGAGTGCAAAGAGAGTGAAAAAAGATATGGTATTCAATGTAAAATTAATTCCTTTCAAATAAAATCAAATTTTGAGAAAATTTGATTTTCTCTTCCATAAGCAAGCTAGCACGAATTTGGCAAGTTGTGTGGGCTATCTTGGACCTCAAGTTTGATAAAAATCCAATCCATTTGAAAATATATCTTGTTTTCATATTTTATATAATTTAAATTTGAATTAAAAGCTTTTAAATTCAAAAATAAATCAATAAAATAGAATGTGGTCATGGAAAAACATCAATAGGTCACAAATAATATTATGATCAAGTTTGGATCATAAAATTATAGGCCCATTTGGAAAAAATTGGATTTTGACAAATATCTCCTTTTGTGCAATTGTTCAAAATGCCCAACTTACAGGGTGTATTTTGCTCAATTTTTCACATTTTTTAGTGTTCTTGGACTTTTTAGAAAGCTATAGGTGTCCTCTAGCCAACCTCTTTGGTTTAATCTCAATTGGAGTTTCCATGCTCAATAAATCTTAAAAACAAAAAGTTGACTTTTTGTTGACTTTGAAAGGACCTGTAATGTTTTGATCCATACCTTCCAAATGAAGAATTTTTGAACATTCTTGTGAGACATGAAGTTGTAGAGAATTGAATTTCCTTCAAAATGAGAGGTTGTGGAAAAATTTCTGAGAAAGTATGAAGGAGTTATGCTCAATCAAAGTTCAGTTGACTTTTCACTAAAAAACCCTAATTTGGAAAGTTTGACTTTTGACCCAATCTTGAGTTTTCTTGATGAATCATGATCAACCCTTGATCAAATGATGAATGTAACTAAAATGAGGATGTTGACCAAAAATCATGAAGTTTGGTGTATGTTGACCACGATTGACTTTTTGCCAATCTGTTGATTTTCGACCATCGAGCAATTGTGAGGAAATTTGACTTGTGAGGCTTGAAACGACATGGAGAATCTTTGAAGCACATGAGGAGGCATGATGACCATTGGAGATGTTGGAAGTCCATCTAGATCGAGAATTGCCAAACCCTAGTTTGGGTTGATTGTCTAGGAGAGGGTTTGTATGGTCAACCCTTAAGGAATCCTTGAGTATGGATGTATGAAATGTATTGAGAAGTAGGAGGGAAAATTTTGGGGTATGACATAGGTCATTAGCTTCTTGGTTTTTGCGAGGTATGTGTCGACTTGCTTGTTCGAACTGTTTAACAACCTTATGGCAATCACAGTACATGATTAAGTTCTCTTTTAGCATCTATACTCTTTTGATACTTGGTTAATTAGCAATTCGAGTCTCCCATAATTTCAACATTCCTTGCCCCAATTCTAGCGGTTCAAGTCTAGTAATAAGAGATTCATATTCGCCTCATTATTAGTGCGGATGCCATCGATGGTGTATTTGAATTTGGAATTCCAGGGAGAAATTATGACTACTCCTATCCCTGCACCATTTTTGTGACTAGAACCATCGAAATATAATTTCCAAGGTGCTAGATCGACAAAATTCTCTGGCATGGCTACCATGGAATGGTCGACTAAAAAATCTGCCACTATTTCCATTTCATTGCTTTTAAAGGCAAGTATGTTAGGGAATATTCAGTTAACGCTAAAGCCCATTTACCAATTCGACTGTGCAAAATTGGTTTAGACAACATATGTTTAATAATGTTGAAGTGAGAGGAAACGTAAACATCAACTGGCTTTATATATTGTTTCAGTTTGATACAAGAGAAATACAAACACAGGCATAGCTTTTCTATATCACTATACCTAGTTTCAGGACCATTTAACATACGACTAAGGTAATACACGGGTCGTTCGACATTATTGTCGTCCTCTTGAACTAACATACTACCTATGGTCGATTCTGAGGCTGCTATGTACAACCTCATAGGCCGATTTCTAAGTGGCGGTGCCAATATAGGAGGCTTCACCAGATACTCTTTTATTTTGTCGAAAGCCGCTTGATGCTCCTCTTGCCAGATAAACTCCTCGTTTTTCAGTCGAAGTAGTGGTGAAAATGCCTTTGTTTTGCCACTTAAGTTGGAAATGAATCTCATTAAGATATTTATTTTGCCCAACAAATACTGAAGCTCTTTTTTGGTAGACGGCGGTTTGACGTCCATGATAGCTTTGGTCTTGCATTGATTGACTTCAATACCTTTCTTATGCACAACAAAACCAAGGAAATCTTCTTCCTGCACACAAAAAGCACATTTTAATGGATTCATTTTCAATCCATATTCTCGCATTCTTTCGAAAGATCTCCAAAGGTGTTCTAAGTGTGTCGGTTTACTGCTCGACTTGATTACAATATCGTCGATGTAAACCTGCATGAAATTTTCAATGAAATCATGGAACATAGTATTCATTACCCTCTGATATGTTGCTCTGGAATTCTTCAAGCCAAATGGAATTACTACCCATTCATAGGTGCCTAATGCCCCTGGGCAACGAAATACCGTCTTCGGCACATCATCATCTACAATAAAAATTTGGTTATAACCAGCATAACCATCAAGCATACTTAAATATTCAAAACCAGCAGCCGAATCGACTAGCATTTCAGCTACTTGTATAGCATATTCATCTTTAGGATTGGCAACATTTAAATCTCTAAAATCAATGCACACTCTTAGCTTTCCATTTTTCTTAATAACTGGCACAATATTAGCCAACCATTCGACATATCTTGCAGTTCTGATGAACTTGCTTTGGAGGAGTCTTTCTATCTCCTCCTTGATCTTCGACATAACTACAGGCGCAAATTGTCGAGGTGTTTGTTTCATTGGCTTTTTCCCAGCTTTTATTGGTAACTTTAACTCGACCAATTCCCTGCTCAAACCTGGCATTTCATTATAGTCCCAAGCAAAACAATCTTTGAACTCTTTTAGTAAAGATATTACCTCAGATATGAGTTTGTGGTCGATGTTGGCGCTAATATAGGTTTGTCTTTTATCACCCGTTGCGCCAAGGTCGATTTCTTCAAAAGGATCTTGTGGCTGCATTTTTTCTGGTGCCATAGGATCCTTTTTGAAACCTAGAGGTTCGTCGTCGTATATGCAATCTAGACGCTGCTCATCGATGCTTTTGTTGAGCAACTTGCTTTTATCTGGTGGTTCTGGTTCTACGGCCAAAATTACTTCCTCTGGGACGAGAAGTTTAGCAGCTTCTGTGGCCATTTTTTCTTCTTCAGCTTCTATAGCCGAATTTATCTTATTTTCGGCAATGTACACCGAAATCCTTTTCAGAGCTTCTAGCTCTGACATCACTGTCGTGATGGTTTCCCCATCCTGTTGGCACGGGTTCCTCTACATAGGGATCCTCCAGAGGTTCAACATCCCACACAAATCTGTGGGTTTCATGTAGTTTCATAGAGACGAATGCCTCATTTAAGTTAGCATACACTTCTTCCGCTGGATGGCAAGGAGCGATATTGGCCAATTTCCTGTCGAACTGGTTTTGGTCGACAGCATTGATATCTTCCATAAAGTAACCTTGATCAGCCTCAATGTTCTCTACGATGCCATCTTCTCGCCATATGATCAGGCGTTGGTGCATGGAAGATGGCACAACATCGACTCCAAGTAACCATTCCCTTCCCACTAGCCGATTATAACTTGGTCGACCTTGAATGACCATGAATATTGTCGGCCTAGTGACTGAGCCGATGGTGATATCTACCTGGATTACCCCCATGGTAGTTTTAGTTCTTCCTTCATAGTCCGACAGGACCACGTTATGAGATCTTATATCGGTGTCGAACTTACCGATTCGCTTCAGAATATGATGTGGCATTATGTTGACAGTAGCGCCACAATCCACTAACACCTTATTAATAGCAGTTTCTTCGACCTTCGCTCTAATCAACAAAGGCTTCAAATGGCTCATCATGGCCATGTCAGGCCTTTCAAAAAAGGCACCCTGACTCTCAATGGAGCCATTATTCATCACAAAGTAGCAAGTTGGCTTATGTAAAGCCATTTCAGCAGCATCTAGATCACAAGTATTCTCTACCTCTGTTGGGATGTTATACTCCTCTGGGAGTATAGAGACAACGTTGACTAGGATGTCTAGGCTCTCTTCTAAATCAGAGGCAAAGTCATCAGTCGCCTCACCAGAACCATTGTCGACTGGCTTGTTGACGCATTCCTTAATCTACTGATTGTCAGTAGAGTTGACCTTTGGCTTGTACTGTCGTGGATTCTTTCCTTTATTGACAACAATCTTCTTAGCAGCAGCAGCTTGTCTTTCAGCCTGCTTCTTTCTCTGGAGACGTCTCCACTGAGTTCGACTCATTGGATTTTTCCATATGTAGTTCTCAAACACATGGATTTTCTTCTCAGACCGCACCTCTAGTCGATAGTTCATAGGTGCTTTTCCTTTTGCCTCTCTTATAACACCAACAACATTTGATTGCCTAGCAGCCATTTGGGGCTTGATCCACGTCCCCTTGGGTGCAGTGGCCGACGGAACAAAAGTCTTTGGCCTAAATTGGGATTACTACCTTGGGTCCCTTCTATTCCATTGGGCCCTTCCCCTCTCCAGCTGTAGTTTCTAGAAATTCTTAGCAGCGACTCTGTCGGTCAGCGCGCTGCATCTGGGGCACAAACCGACTTGAGCAACCTTATTTTTGCAACGATAAAGAAAACTCAGTAGGTCTTCATCGTCTCTTGGATAGAAGTCAGCTAAGTTGACGTTTGGACTCTCATCAGTGCTTTCCTCCAACATGGTGTTGTCATGCACCTCAGTGATATCGACCATGTTGAAGTCGACAGGCTCAGGAAAAAAGGATTCTTCTTGCCTTAAAGGATCAGTATCAATCTTCTGTTTCCTTGCAGAAAATTTCAAGCGACCCTCCTGGAGCGATTTCTAAACCAAATCCCTGAAAAGGAAACATTGAAAGGTTGTGTGACCAAGATAATTATGATATTTGCAAAAACCTCTTTTTTTTTTCTTTGTTCTAATGGTGGTAATTTAGCATTTCGTGTACTAGAATTTGACCATCTTTGACTAATAAATCAAAAATCTCCTAGTATTTGCTAACATCAAAAGTATAAGTTTTTTCAGGAGTTCTTGAACTAGTTTCGATAGTAGGGCTTTTTCCTTTGGTAGGAAACAACAATTTACATTCGTATGCTGACCCTGATTTTAATTCAGCCACATCCACGTCTTCCTCAGTCGGCGACATGTAATCGGCCTCATATATGGGATTTGTATCATCGAAGTCGACATAGACTACCTTTTATTTCTTAGACTTAGCCTTAGTATGTCTAACTTTTTCTAGTCGAAGGCGGTCAAGGTGTCGAACCCTATCAGCCAATTGTGACATGCTCTTAACGAAGATGGGATCTATTTTCTTCCTAATGGAGTAGTCCGAACCCCCAACGGCCATTTGAACAAGTTCATGTTCAGGCACTTGGGTGAAGCACCTTGCTTTTAACGATCTAAACCTATTTATATAATCGTCTATTGTCTCAGCAAACTTTCTCTTAATGTTTGACAATTCGACCAAACTAATTTTCGAATGCCCCTCATAAAACTGTTAGTGGAAAAGTTTCTCCAACTTTGACCATGAGTAGATAGAGTCAGGGGGAAAGGTAGTAAACCATGTAAAGGCTGCTTTAGTAAGGGAAGAAGGGAAATGTTTCACCCTCACGCCTTCAATATTTTCCATTTCTCCCGACTCAGTCAACTATCTAGCGATGTGTTCGAATGTCGACTCTCCCGTTTCTCCCCTAAACTTGGTGTACTTAGGGATTTTCCATCCTCTAGGGTTTTTGGTCTGTAAAATATACTCTAATAATGGGGAAGAGTACGTTAGCCTTGGCATTGTATTCATACCATTTCGGTCCATGATTCTCTCGACAATATTGGTTAAGTTATTCTCGACAACTAAATCCTCTTGTCGAACTTGATCAAGGACTTGGTCAGCCTCTTGTTGTCTATGCACGAGAACCCTAGGTGGGTTGACAACGACATTTCTTTGAGGCGTTGCAGCTTGACCTTGATACACAGTTTCTTCTTCTACTGCCCCCATGTCACCATGAACAGGTATGGGTTGTCGAACCAGGTTCCCCTGTCGGGCAGCCGCTTGGGGGGCTCCTAAGAAGTTACATAGGCGTGTTAATTGTGCAATAACCTGTCGGTTCGTTTCAGCCGACTATCTATTAGTCTCGATTGATTCTTGCACTATGGGGTTAAACACGTTTCCCATTTGGTTAGTTAACATATTAACCAACTCATGGTTGCTATCATCCATTTGTTGCCTCAATACTGCCACAGAGGTAGTATTTTGATGTTGCGCAGGCATTTCCCTGTTTGCCCCTATTGTAGATCCTTGCAAATATGCGTTTGTATTTTGTGCGTTATCAGACACTATTGCTACACTTGGGGTCGACTGATATCCCGTCATTAAGGAATACGACATTCCATAAGGGGGATTCGTAGCAGTACCAAATCGAGGTATCGCTGTGTTCGGAATGGCGTTCGTGGCCACGACAGGCCCTGGACTCACCAGTGTGGTCTGGAGAATGGGAATTGATACTGAAATAGTTGGCCCTGTGGAAGTTGTGCCGCTTAAAGGATGAAATTACGCAAGTTGTGAAACAACTGGGTCGGCAATACCCAGCGTTCGCGATGGAACTGCATCCTCATTCGACGCGGGCGTATTGTTTATCATCTTAGGTGTACGTTTCCTAGTGGGTGGTGGTTTCTTATTTGCTGAGTTTCCACTTCTAAGTTTCATGCACTTCTAAGACAAACTCTAACACTTAGCACATTGTCCCACTAGGCGTGCTAATTTGTTTACTGTGGAAAATGGTAAACAACTGCTGGTCCTCCCTAAGTCCTAAAACTAAGGGTTACTTGCAAGATCGACCGGTTGATCTCAAGACACGTGCTAAGGTTTGGTAAATTGTACTGATTCTGTAAGCAAAGACCCTAGTCCATAAATGGTTTTCAAAGACCAAGGGAAACAATACAATGGCTTTCCACACAGACTAAATTTTAACTACCTGCTAACCGACTGCAGGCACTGGATAAACAAGCCTCAATAGAACACTAATTGGTGACTCGTGACCAAGAATTGACGTACATCAAAGGCTTGAGTGACTCTTTCTTCCTTTAGCGCGGAATTGGACAGAGTTTTGGCAAGCAATTTGAAGATACAATTGAACACCCCTAAAATTCTAACATACTGACTTATTTATAGTATTTTACAAGATAACTGCTAAAAGTAATCAACAGACGAGATTTAAACTAGAGGCAACTGCTACACACGATTTCGCCATCCGTTTAACGCTTCGGACCCATGATCTTCTAAGACAACTGCCCACGATCTCATGGTTCTGACTTTTTCCCGCTTCATGACTTCAGAAGGAACTAACTGCTTTTGGTTTCGATATATTCTTAAGGCGTCATAATATTTCCTAAGTCCCATGGCCTACACCTTCGACAACACGACCGCTTCGAATGACGCCCACATTCAAACCAAACTTATGTCGAATCGACCAACACATCAATTTGTCGATCTAGTTTTATTTTTGATGCAATTTGTTCTAGCTATTTGGTCGATTTGGGTTGGCTTTCTGACTCAGCTTCTCAATCGACATGTGTTTTCTGGCACTTCCAACTTAGCTTTGTAAAGCTTTCCCAAAAACTATCTTTATTTAAGATTAGCCATTAACTTGTAGGAACATTCACCTTTAAGCAATGCCTTCAAATATATTTTACAAATTTCCAGTTAACACATACACGAAATATGTCGTATGCTTAGATAAATAAATAAGTAAAAGAGAGAATTTACTAACAAAGCATAAGTTAAATCGATATTACATCACCATGTAACATGGCGGAAGATGCACTTTGCATTTCACAAGAAGGTAAAGTATTCTAACATTATAATAATATATTCTAACATTATAATAAAATTAAACAAATACTAGTGTAAATCATCCAAGTTAGTTGTAAAAATCGTTATCTTTATATATTAATAATGTTTTAATTCAACAGCTAGCATTTTAATTATATAACAGATCATGGTAAATACTTGCTTCTATTAAATTTAAATACTTACTTACCTAAGCAAGCTCAAATCCTACCAAATATTTAATTTAATTAATTTTTAAACGTAAATAGTTGCTTGTATATAATTTTTATATTAAATTTAAAATAATAATTATAATAATTATTAGATTATTTAAAAAATATCAGAAAAAATTAAATATAACAAACTAATTAACAAAAAAACATTATTTTTGTAAGAATCAAATTCTAATTAAAAGAAGAATATTAAGAACACTATATTAAACATTAATCTTTTGATGAATGAAATACATATGAATCTCTTATAATTTTATTACACCTATAAACTTTTAACACATAAAAAAATAAAAATAAAGAAAAAGTTTAAAAGAGAAATTTCTTATAGATTTTGCAATGAAAATTTTAAAGTTAGGATGTTAAACTAAAAACTTGGTTGAAGTTAGGATGTTAAACTAAAATTTTAAAGTTAGGATGTTAAACTAAAATTTCTTTTATCAACATTAATTAAGCTGTACAGCTAGAACTTGGTTGACATACTTGTTTGGATATTAGCCACTAGATTTCTAATTATTGTCCCCATTAATTAAGCTGTACGACTAGACTTTTTTTATTTATAACATGTACGACTAGATTTTGTGAATTTTTTTTGAATAACTATGTTTATTTTCTAAATGTCAAAAATAACTTGTTTTCAAAATATTTATAAAAATGATCAATTTTCACTCATTTTTACATTATGTCGCCACTTGCAATGACGACTTTTTTAAAAGTTGTAACTTCTGATTCCTCTTTAAAAGTTGCAGCTTCTGACTCCTCTTCAGAAATTACAACTTCTTACTCCATTTCACGCAAAAATTATTTTTGATAAATATTACTTGCTATCTTCTTTCAAAGAAGTCACTACTCCAAGTGACAACTTGCTCCCAATTTTAAGTGTAGTCACCACTCCAAGTGGCGACTTAGTTTAAAAATTACTGAAAATTGATCATTTGTGTAAATATTTTAAAAACATGGTTATGTTTGAAAAACTTGATTATTTTAAAAAAAATTCAGACTTTGTTTCATCTACTTTATATATATATTTTGTTTCTAAACATATACGGCCTCCATCTTATAATTATTTCCCTATTTAATGAATACACGGTTGTTATGAAAATAATTAAATGTGTTTGGTTTTAATAAAAAAGTTAATATGATTTATTAGAATATTTTCATCAATTACAATTAATTGAATAGTTTAAGGTTGTGTTTGATTTGAGGTAGATAGAAGCGAAGGGAGGGAAGGATAGAGAATATTATTGACTAATTGTGTTTGATTCAAATTTTAAGAGAGAATAGGAGGGGAGGAGAGAAGTAGCAAATTAACTCAAAAACATACTTTTCGCATCCCTCCAAATCGGAGGGATGTGGAGAGGGGATGTAACCTCATTTTTATTATTTATTTATTTTATATTGACTAAAATATATTTTATTTTATTTTAGTATTTCAAAATTATTTGTTCCCTTTTGTGAAATGCTTTTCTTTTGTGTGATTTTTTTGTTTTTTCTGTTAATTTATTATAATTATTCTCCATCTTCAAATTATTTTTATATTTAACATATATTATAATCACACAATTTTTGTTTTTTGTTTTTTAATCTAATTTTTTTTTTTGTATTCTATTGAATTTTAATTTACATCAAATTTTAAACCATTATTTTTTTATCTGTTATATTTTTATTTTATGTTATTTTTTGTCAATGGCTCAACACGATATAAAAGTTATAATAAACACATGATGTAATTTATGTCGATTAATTATAATCTCAATTAAATATAATTAATTTTTGAATGCTACATTATAATTTTGTTTAATCAATCATCATTATAAATTATGATTAATTATCTATGCATATTTGATTACCAAAAGATAATTATAAATTTTTTAACTTTGAATATCATATGACATATATAAGATCATAACGATAAAAATGTAAATTATTAAGAAAATCTGGCTCATCCCCTTGTAAACCAAACACATTTTTTATTACGACCTTTCCCTTTCCCTCTCCTCCACTTTATTGAAGCAAACATATATATAATTTTTAAAATTCTCTCACATCCCTTCCCATCCCCTTCTCTTCCCTCCATTAAAATCTCTCCCCTCCTCTCCCATTCATTTGAACTAAACAGACCCTAATAAAATTAAAATTAATAAATAAAAAGATAATAGTGAAAAAATAATAATAAAGGATGTATTAAAATAAAAATGGAAAATTATTTTAAATAAAAAGGTACAAATGAAATATACGAGAGGAAGATAGTACTGGATTTTCAATTATAATTGTTACCATTAATTGCATCAACCTCTAACATTTAAATGACCACTTGCCAACATTAAACTATTAAGTTGTACCACTTGAATGGTACTACTACTATATAACTTTCTATGAAACTTTTCTTGTGAAAAAAAAATTAATCCAAATAATTATGTTTTAATATTTTTATTAAATATGATTGTTATTTTTTTTGCATATATTACATCGGAGGGAGACTCAATTTCATTAAAATAAATTAATATTTTTCTAAAAGAAATATTTTGTATTTTCTTATTCTTTGAAAAGAGGATTAGAATTTACTACATTTTGTTTACCGTTAAATTTAGTAAACAAAAACCACACTTTAAAATGATTATTTATAAATTCTACTAATTAATCTTAAAACATATGCATAAATTCTTATGACATTTTTTGAATGTGTTTAAAATCAATTTTAATTTCCACTAAGTTTGAAATATAATGTTAGAAAATAAAAGATTTCCACTTGATCGAAATCTTGGTAAAAGTAAAACGAAAAATTAAAAATAAAATGAAAAGTCATATATATATATATATATATATATATATATATATATATATATATATATATATATATATATATATATAATATTCTAACATTATAATGAAACTAAACAAATACTAGTGTAAATCGTCCAAGTTAGTTGTAAATATCATTATCTTGAAATATTAATAATGTTTTTATTCAACAGGTAGCAGTTTAATTATATAACAGATAATGGTAAATATTTGCTTTTATTAAATTTAAATATTTACTAACCTAAACAAGCTCAAATTCAATCAAATAATTTATTTTAATTAATTTTTTAAAGGTAAATATTTGCTTGTATATGATTTTTATATTAAATTTAAGATATAAATTTTAATAATTATTAGATTATTAAAACACATATCATAAAAAGATTCAATATAACAAACTAATTAATAAAAAACATTATTTTTGTAAGAGTCAAATTATAATTAAAAGAAGAATATTAAGAACACTATATTAAATATTTATATTTTGTTGAATGAAATACATGTGAATCTATTATTTATTAAAAAATTCTATAACTTTTAACACATAGAAGAATAAAAGTAAAGGAAAAGTTTAAAAGATGTCAAACTAAAAATCTTGATTGGAGTTATCTACATTAATTAAGCTATACAGCTAGAACTTGGTTGACATACTTGTTTGGATATTAGCCACTAGATTTCCAATTATTGTCACCATTAATTAAGCTGTAGGACTAGACTTTGGTTCATCTACCTGATATATTTTGTTTTTATAACATATACTAGATTTTCAATTATAGTTCTTACCATTAAGTGCATCGATCTCTAGCATATAAATGACCACTTGCCAACATTAACTATTAAGTTGTACCACTTGAATGGTACTATATAACTTTCTATGAAACTTTTCTCGTGAAATTTTTTTTTTAATCCAAATAACTATGTTTTTTATATTTTTATTAAATATGATTTTTATTTTTATTTTGCATATATTAGATGTAAGGGAGACTCAATTTCATTAAATAAAAAAATTAATCAATATATCAATATTTTTAAAAAGAAATTGTTCATATTTTTTTATTTATAAGAAAGAGGATTGGAAGTTATTACATTCTATTTACGGTAAATTTAGTAAACAAACACCAGACTTTAAAAATGATTATTCTAGGTTCTACTAGTGAATCTTAAAACATATATGCAAAAATTCTTGTGATTATTTTAGGTTTTATTTAATTTTTTCTGAACCTCTCTCCTGGGACGGAGCTATGTTGCTCCTTGTGTGGGCTAGACCCCTACTAACAATGAAAATTAATAGAATGCCCACAAATATCAAAGAAATATTATGAATTGTTTAATTAACTTGAATAAATTGTCCACACTTAAAAATTAGAAATAAATATTTAAATTAGTTTAGTCATCTAATATAATTTTTGCTTATAAATCTAGTCCATAAATTACTGACAAAAAGAAATATTAGTGATGTATTTTTAGTTTAGTTATAATTAAGGATTAAGATCGTTAGAAATAATATAGTAAGTGTGAGTAAATTAGAAAATAATCTCACATTGAATAACAATCTAAAGACTTGAGCATATATAAGTGGGGAACTCACTTACATATTACCTTAAGATTATAAATGGACAAGGGATGTGTCTTCTACAAAGATGCATATTCCTGCAATATGTATTAATATCTCTAGTAAATTTTCCTAGCAAAGTTCACCTAATCTTTCATACTCAACAGTTAAAATTATAATTATTTTCAAATAAAAATTTCTTTACAATTTTTTTCATTCTATTGACTGTAATAATTTATACAAAATAATATTTTTACTTATATTAAAATAAAAAATATAGTTATTTTAAATATGAAAAAACTTATAGAATAATTGTGATATATATAATTATATTATTTTAAAAAGTTTTTATATTATCTAATACTATAAATTTATGGATTAAATATTTTTTAGTCTCTATAACTGTTTTAAATTTGACTTTTGGTCCTTATAAAAAAATCACGTTTGAGTCTATATAAAATTATTTTTTTATAACGTTTTAAACCTTCTACAATATTTAAAACTACATATATAAAATATATTGTAGTGACTAAATCATGACATTTATTATAAGTTAAATTTAGTAATTTTGTAACGACAAAAAATATATTTAATCCTAAATTAATACATATAGTGCCCCACTATTCAATATTTATGGCTCCGTCATTGTCTCTCTTTCATACATTGAACTTATTGTGGTCGAAAATCCAGACCAACAAAATGACACTTTTAATAAAAATACAATATAATTATTCAAATTAATTTTTTTTTATATTTTTCATGAAAAAAATTCGTAAAGGGAAAGCTTACATTTTAATGATTATTTTCTTGAATATAAATATATATATATATATATATATATATATATATATATATATATATATATATATATATATATATATATATATATATATATAATTTATATTTTGAGAGGGAAAGATTATCTTAATTTCTAACTTCACTTCTCTTCTCTTTTCCTTTTCCTTTTCCTTATCTCTTTTTTCATAATATCTCACAAACAAATCAAAGACTTATCGAAAAGAAAGTGAAACATCCCGTCCGCAACCTAATTATTAAGATTTAAAATAATTTTAATCGATTATTGATTCTGTGAATAAAAGAAAGAAACTAAATTTTATACAGTTTTAATAAATTTCAATTTGGAAAAGAAAATAAAAGTTATTTTTTTCTTCTTACAATTTAGAATTTTAAAATTATATATTTTTTACCAATTATTAGTTGGTCTAGTGGTGATTGACGCTGAACTCGGTAAAAATAATTAAAAAGAAACTAAATTCACTTGATGCCAAAACTGACTCCTAAATCGAACTAAATCGGTTATGAAAGCGAAAACAAATTATATATTTTTTCTTAATATAACCTTATCGAAAAGAAATGGAAACACCCCGTCCCCCTTTTCGTCTAAAATTGTACGTCTTAATTAATGTTGAGAAGTGGTCATTTATATGTTAGAGCTGGATACAATTAATGGTAACAACTATAATTAAAAATCTAGTGGATGTTATCGAAACAAAATATATAAGGTAGGTAAACCAAATTCTACGTCGTACAGTATCTCCATGCAATACAATTTCTAATACTTATTTCTACATTTTCATTCCCTTCTAGATTTTTAGTTTGACCTCTTAACATTTAAAATTTTCACTTGTATTCTCTATATTCACACCCATTTTTCAACATAATTCTGATACTTATTTTTTTATTAAATAGAACACATGTGAATGATTCTACTTCATATATAATGCTTTATATATAAGGAACCATATATATTTCATTCAATAAAATAATGAATGTTTAACACGGTGTTTCAAACCTTCCTCTCTTAATTATACTTTAGTTAGTAATATTTAATCCTTTTATGACATGTTTTAACTAAAACTGGCAATTATTATAATATACTACATTGAATTTAATATAAAATTATATATAAATAGAAATTTTTCAATAAAATTAATAATGTATTATTCAATTAATTAAATTTAATATTTTTCATAACTTATAAATATAATTAAAATCGTTATATGAGTTTATTAACAAAATTATGGGTGTGACAAATATATATTTTATTTGATTATTTAAAAAAAAAATTAAACCAAATTATTTAACACACTAAAATCAACATGTGTTATAAAGTTGTGCAACTTAATTAATGTTGGAAAGTGATCATATTTCTACATCTTCATTCTTATCTATATTTTTAATTTGAACTCGTAACATTTAAAATTTTCACTTCTATTCTCAAGTTTTTCACCCAAGTACTATTTTTTTCAAATTATTCTCTAAAATATTATATTTTTCTCATTTATTATTAAACTTTGTTAACGAAGGTTCTCCCAATACTTTGACAATGTTATGTTATTTTTTTAAAAATTATATATTTATTATCTGTGATTTTTTTCTGGAGTTTCCTACGAAATTATTTTCTTACAAAATTACTTGTGGACACTTCAAATATACGACTCTTATAAATGCAATTTTATTGAAATTTGCAGATATGTTTGTAGAAAATTTCATAGGTAAATATTTTTTCTATAAAATCCACATGAAATTTCAAAGAGTTAATTTTTCATGAAAAAATTTGGGGAGACAGATAAAAAAACCAATTGAGAGATGTATTTTAAAATATTTTTTATTTGAAAAGATGGTATTTTGAAATTTACAGAAGAAGTGATGGTGGTTTAGAATTTAAATTGTAAAAAGATAATATATTTTATGAAAAATATTGTATTCTCTATATTGACACTCTTTTTTTAACATAATTCTAATACTTATTTTTTTATTAAATAGAACGCACGTGAATCATATGTATTTCACTCCATAAAAGAATGAATGTTCAAATTATATTTAAGCCAGAAAAAATTAACTTAATTCATTTCAAGGTTAAAAAATGCATTTAAGGAATTTGAAGTAATGTGAACCTAATTCTATCATTCGGTGTAGTACAATAATTTACTCACTCAAAATTCAAAATTCCTTTATTTAAAAGAAAAAACTTTTTAACATATCACAATATATAGGAACAATTTTTATTAAAAAAACTTAATAAAACTAAATTATAACATAAAATAATAATAAAACATTATCCTTGATGATATTGTTCCGGGCCTACAATAATATTTTATATGGCTCAGTTGTAAATGTGTTAAAATTTACAAAAGCATATATGAGTCTCATGTTACAAAAGGTTACATTTTTTTTGTAAGTTTAGATGTGAATATTCATATATTTTGAAGAATGGAGATGAATAATGGATGTGATTATTTGTTGCTAATGGATGTGATTATTTGTTGCTTATCAAGTGTGTCCATCTTCATCTCAGTTTCTTTTTTATTCTAAAAAATTAGGGTTTGCAGTTGTCTTCATCATCTATACTTCTCCTCTTCGTTAATATTTATCTCGATATTTAACAAAAATATTATATTGGTTAACAAAATTAAAACTGCTTTTATGAATCAATCTGTAATATTTATTAGGTAAGAGATTAAGTTAAAAGATAAAAATATGATACATAGATAAATTTTCTGATCATAATTTAAAATTTTAAACTTAAATATTGATCTTCATATATTCTACCACATGAAACATATCGTTAAATATAGTGGTGTTATATTGATATCTTATTAACTCACACCCTATCTACACTGTAAATTTTGCAAAACATTTTAACTGTAACCCAAAAATCAAAACATGAACAAATATTTTAAAAAAACAAACGGTTACATTTAACGGTATGTAAATAAGGTGTTGTTGTGACTTTAAGTGTCATGCTAGCATTTCTCTATATAAATATATGTAATGTTATTGGCCTAATAAGCCATATCATCATAAAGCCTTGTAACTTGTTACACATTAACAATCAAAACAAAATGGTAACCATTACAGCTTCTCACACTGTGATTCCACAAGAACCAACTCCACAAGGCAGTTTATGGCTATCTGAAATAGATCAAGTTGTACGTGTTCGATACTTACCCACCATTTACATTTACAAACCAAAACAATGCCAAGAAAATGCCATAGAAACCTTGAAAAACTCTCTCTCCAAAATTCTAGTTCACTACTATCCAGTGGCTGGTAGATTGTGTTACACAAAAGGTGCTAGATTAGAATTGAATCTCAATGCAAAAGGTGTTATTTTGCTTGAAGCTCAAATTGATAAAACTATTTATGATTATGGTGATTTCTCACCTTCTGACTCCACCAGAGAGCTTGTTCCATTAATAGATGATAATCAACCCATTGAAGATCTTCCACTATTTGCCGCGCAGCTCACAAGGTTCCAAAATAATGAAGGCATTGCAATTGGTGTTGTTTTTTTCCATCCTTTATCAGATGGAGCTGGAGCCATTAGATTCATAAACTCATGGGCCAAGATAGCTAGAGGAGAAACACTTGAGGCTAATGAGTTACCCTTTTTGGATAGAACATTACTTAAATTTTCCCACACTCCATTGGCACCTCGGTTTGAGCATATGGAATTGAAGCCTCTTCCACTCATTCTAGGAAGAGCAGATGCAAGTGAAGAAAAAAAGAAGAAAACATCAGGAACATTATTGAGAGTTTCAGCAGAACAAGTTGAACAGTTAAAGAAAAAAGCTAATGAATATAATATGGATAAAAAAGGGTCTAGGGGTTTTAGTAAATATGAAGCAATTGGTGCACATATATGGAGATGTGCATCTAAGGCACGTGAGCTTGGAGAGAATCAAGAAAGTGTTGTTAGATTCGTTGCTGACGTTAGAACAAGAATGATCCCCCCTCTTCCTAAAAACTATTTTGGGAATGCATTGACACAAACAGCTGCAAAAGGGTATGTTGGAGAAATGATATCAAAGCCATTAGGGTATGTTTCACAAATGATAAGGGAAGCCTGTGAGATTGTAACAGATGAATTTATAAGGTCACAATTTGATATTATTAGGGGATTTGAACATTTGGATGATGCAAGAACTATATTTTTAGGTGCTGAAGGTGATAATTTTCCATATTTTGGAAACCCAAATTTTCATTTAACTAGCTGGATGAGTATGCCTGTTTATGAAGCTGATTTTGGATGGGGAAAGCCTGATTACTTTGGAATAGCTCGTGTGTATCCACATGATAGGGCATTCATTCTTCTTAGTCCTGAAGGAGATGGGTCTATTCTCGTGTGTTTGCATTTTCAGATTGCACATATGGAGCTTTTCAAGAAGTTCTTCTATGCGGATATTTGAAATCTTTTATCATATCATTTATTTATGTATTTCTTTGCATTTCAATTCTGTCTTTCAGTATTATATGTGACAGAGATAATATTTCTTATTATTGATTAGAGCAGCCTGTGCTCTTAAATAGAATACAATATATTTAGGAAAGGAAATTCCTAATAAATACTTATCATTGCCCTCAATCAATTCTATAAGTAAGGACCAATAATTTCTATAAATACATACACAGCTAATCAAATCCTATTTATGGGATTTTAATCCTATTTAACTATAAAATATACCACTAATTAACACATGTACAGCTCGTTCTGACACTCCCCCTCAAGTTGGAGAGTGGATGTTACTCATTCCCAACTTGCCGATAATAGATTGCAGTGTAGAACCACTTAATCCTTTTGTAAGAACATCGCCGGTGATTTCGGTTGATACAAATGGTATACATATTGTCCCACTATCCATTTTTCCTTGATGAAATGTCATCTACTTGACATGCTTCGTTCTATCATGTTGCACTGGATTATGTGCAATGTTTATTCTTGACTTGTTGTCACAATATAGTTTCATGGGTCCATTCCATTCAATCTTTAGGTCTTGTAGAATTATTTTCAGCCATAGGAGTTCACAAATACCTAAAGCCATAGCAGAATTCACGCATGACCTGCAACAACGTTTTGTTTTTGCTCCTCAAGTCACCAAGTTTCCTCCAAGAAAAGTACAATATCCGGATGTGGATCTTCGTCATCTCTGATCCAGATAAATCAACATCTGTATAGGCTTCCAAAGTAATTCCTTGACCCTTTGTAAATAGAATTCCTTTTCGAGTGCCCTTCAAGTATTGCAAAATTGATGCGACTCTAAGATGATTTTCTTTGGGATTATGCATGAATTGACTCACCACTCCGCATAAGCTATGTCGGCCTAGTGTGAGATAAATAGATTAACTTTCCAACCAACTTTTGATAGGATTCTCTGTCCACAGTTGCATCTTCAACAAATTCACTAAGTCGTGATTTTGTTCAATTGGAGTTTCTCTTGGTTTGCATCCCAATTTACCGGTTTAGGATAATAAATCCAGCACATACTTTTTGAGAGATGAAAATACCGTGACGAGTGTGCCACTTCAAGGCCCAAAAATATTTTAATCTTGACTCTTTTACTTCAAACTCTTTTAGTAAACACACTTTTAGGCTATCCATTTACGCTTGATGATTTCTGTTACAATTATATCATCCACATAAACAATTAGTGCGGTAACTCCCCTAAGGCTGAATGCTTAGTAAACAAAGTGTGATCTCCCGACTTTGTTTATATCCCATATCTTTCATCACGGTGGTAAACACCAAACCAGGCCCTAGGGGTTGTTTCATCCATAAAGGGCCTTCCTTAGCTTACAAACTTTGTCTTTCTCAAAGTTAAACCCAGTGGGACCTCCATGTAAATTTCCTCTTCAAGGTTGCCATGTAGGAAAGCATTCTTGACATCGAATTCTTTGCAATTCCATCCATAGTTAGTGCTAGAGATAACAAAATTCGACGATTGCTCATTTTTGCGACGGAGAAAGTCTCATGATAGTCAATCCCATATGTTTGTGTGTACCCTTAGCTACTAGTCTTGCTTTATACCTTTCTAGTGTTCCATCGGACTTGTATTTAAGGGTGAATACCCATTTACAACAACAAGTTTTTGTCATTAGGAAGCTCTACTAACTTCCAAGTTCCATTTTCTCAAGTGCATCCATTTCAACTTTCATAGCTTCTCTCCACTTTGCTATCTAGTGCTTGTAACATTTTTGGAATAGCGGTAGTGTTTAAATGAGCAAGAAAACTTCTATGATTGTTGGACAAATTATCATAGGATATAAAGTGAGACATTGGATACCTTGGCCTTTTGTACATGCTCTAACATCCTTCCTTATTGCAATTGGAAGATCTCTAGCATCCATGGATATATTACGCTCCTCTAAATCAGTCCCATCAACTTGGTTTAGGGCACAATTTGCTCCTCTAAAACAGTCTCATTGATTCTGGTTTCAAGAATTGGGTTGATTAAGGACTTGCAGGTTGGATAATAGGTGCTGCCCTTCTTGTGTAAACTTGTAGTGGACGAGTAGCATTAGAAGTCTGTAATGAAGTGGTTATAGGACTTGACTCGGGAGTCTTGGGCATAAAAGAAAGGTCTTTGAACAAATCATCCTTATCTTGATGCATTCCTTCTCCCCACGAAGATAAGGTTTGGAAAAAAGGATTCGGTTTCGACAAAAGTGACATCAATAGACACAAAATTCTTTTTTGTTGTAGGTTGATAACACTTGTAACCTTTTTGGGTAGGCGAGTAACCAAGAAATATGCATTTAATAGCTCGGGGATCAAGTTTTCCTCGATGTGGAGAATGAACATGGACAAATGACACACCCCAGATCCTAGGAACTAGGTGGTTTGAAGTTTTGAAATTTGGGTAGAATTTGGAGAGGAGCTGAATGGGTTGTTATTAAAAGAATTTGAGAGGGTAGCGATTAATCAAGTAGGCTGCAGAAGACCTCCCCAATATTGTTTTGGAACATTTGTGTGGAATAAAGATGCTCGGGTAACATTGAGAATATGCCCAATTTTTCTTTCAGCCACCCCATTTTGTTGTGGGGTGTGGACACATGATGATTCATGAATAATACCATGTTCAGTGAAAAAGGAAGACAATGTTTGATTAAAATAATCTTTGGCATTGTCAGAACGAAACCGTTTAATGGTAGTCTCAAATTGGGTTTTTATCATTTGGAAAAACAATTTAAATATTTGAGTGACTTCACTTTTTTGTTTTAAGAGATACATCCATGACACTCTAGTACAATCATCAATAAAAATGACAAACCAACGGGCCCCCGATATATTTGGGATATTGGATGGCCCCCAAACATCACTATGGATTAAGGAAAAAGGAGTAGACATTCTTTTATTATTATTAGGAAAGGTGACACGTTTGTGTTTAGCAAGTTCACAATCATCACGGTGAAAATTTTCTAAGTTTATACCTTGAAACAAGGTGGGAAACATATTTTGAGAGTGCTAAATGAAGGATGACCCAACCGGAAGTGGCGACGATTTCTATTGAGGAAGGAATAGATTCGACAACAAAGACGGTGGAAGTTGACTCTTAATGCTACTTGTCTCACGCTTCCATAAGAAGGTAGAGCCCATTGTCCTCTCTAGCAAGTCCAATCATCTTCCCGTTTCACGATCCGAAATTTGCAAAGTGTAGGAGTGATGTTACCAAGCATTGTAAATCTTGTAAGTTTGTGAATAGATAACAGTTTGGCGGATAATTTGGGCACATGCAAGACATCTCTCAACATTAAATTTTGACTTAGTGGAATATCTCCCTTTCACCTGTGATAATAAAAGTGCCATCTGCGGTGACAATCTTTTATTACTTGGACACGGTGTGTAAGAGATAAACTCTATAGAGGAATGGGTCATGTGATTCGTAGCCCAGAATCAACAATCCATGTCCCTTTTCACGTAGATTGTAAAACACTAAGAGCATAGGGATGAGAACTACGATAATGCCATGGAAGAACTACATGTTTGTGGGTTTGACTAAAGAGTCTAGTAGTTCCCTTAGTCTTGTAATTTCTTCGAATTGAAATCAGTGATGGGTTTGGAATGACTTTCCTTGACAACACTTGATTGGACCAAGTGGGCATGTCTTGGTCCTCCTCGTTGAATGCCTTTGGTGTTCCAATTTGATTCTGATTTGGCGGTTTTCCATGAAGTTTCCACATTCTTGGTGTGCCTTGGCTTCTTGCAGGTACACCATAGAGAATCCTTGTTATCCCTCTTTCAATCTCCATTTTGGAGCTCCTCGGTTTGACCGTTCTTCCATTGGTCAATGTTCTTCTCTCGACTTTGTGCTACTAAATGAACTTTCATTGATTGAGGCTCCATCATCACTCCTCTTCGTGATTCTTACATTCGAAAGGCAGCCATGGTTTCATTTAGTGAGGGTAACTCTTTTAGTACTTGAATCCTTATTGGATCAAACTCATTGTTCGACCAGGTTAAGAACTTATAGATTCTATCCTTCTCCTTATAATTTTTAGTAAAGTAGCATCTGCGGTGCATTTTGCTTCAAAATGTTCATAGTGATCCAACTCAACCATAGATTTTGTAGAGTTTGGGCATACTCACTAATGGACCGATCTCCTTGCTTGGTAGTTGCAATCTTCATCTTAATTTCGTAAATTTGTGCAGCATCACCAACCTTGGAATAGTTTTCTTTACATGTCCACACCTCTTTGGCGGTCTTCATGAATATGCATGCATCACTAATCTCGGGCACCATGGAATTCCATAGCCATGATATTACAACATCTTCTTCATCCCATGCAGACAAATTTCCGTCTGTAGCACGGAGTATCCTTTCGGTAAGATGATTCAATTTGCCTTCCCTTAAAAGGTTTGGACAAAATGAGACCATTTGAGGTAGTTTTACCATTGAGACGAAGGCTAGGTTGAACATTTTCAGCTCAACAGAGGTGTTTGGGGGGGTATTAGCGGTTCGGACATTCAATTTTGTTGGGAAAAGCGGCAAGATAGACCGTAAAATAAAATCGGCAATGCAGGCCGCGGTAACAATGGCAATGCAGCCACATTTTAAACAGCTCCTATGGATTTTGGAGCTCGATGCCATGTGAGATAATATTTCTTATTATTGATTAGAGCAGCCTGTGCTCTTAAATAGAATACAATATATTTAGGAAAGGAAATTCCTAATAAATACTTATCATTGCCCTCAATCAATTCTATAAGTAAGGACCAATAATTTCTATAAATACATACACAGCTAATCAAATCCTATTTATGGGATTTTAATCCTATTTAACTATAAAATATACCACTAATTAACACATGTACAGCTCGTTCTGACAATATGTTTGCATTTTAATTCTGTATTCTATTTTGCTTGTGAGTTGTATGTATTTTCACATTCTGTTTTGCTTATGGGTTGCATGAATTTTCATATTCATAATTTGTAATTTCTTATTGTACTATTGGATTTTCAATATATTATTACCTTTGTATTGTTATATTCTTCTCTATTTTTTTCAATTCCCAATTAACAATTATTCTCTCATATGTGAATACTATTATTTTACACCATAGATACATAATTTATCATGTATACAATTTTTGATTTATTCATTTGAGTAATCATTTATTTCAACTCTCATTCAACATCATGGTAACAATAATTTGAACTGTCAATTAAAATAATTAATTGTTTGATTGAATTAATCACATTGCAATTTTACTAACTAATTGGTTAATTGACTTAATCACATTTGCAATTTTTCTGTAACTTAACACTTATTCTCTCATACGTTATTAACATTTGCAATTTTATTTATAATTTTGAAGTCAATTAAACATACAGTCCCATACATTAACAATTTTCACCATCCATATACTTATTTTTCACTCACTTTTATTTTCTGTCCCAATTTCTAACACTCCCACTATATCAATTTCATCCCTTCACGTCCGCCACAACAACATCTCCAAATCGCAATCTTTTAATTTTCAAAGAGACTATTGTTGTTGCCGTTGAAAGAAGAAGAACATGTTTTCTCTGTTAAGTATAGAGAAAATAGAAATGTATTCATGACTCTCATGTTTCCTTTTTATTTTTAAATTCAATATCTCATGATTTTTACTGTAGGTGCGTTAATATGTATAAGCATGTTAGTATAATCAAATATGATATAATGTGAAATGTGTAATGCTTGATGTATAATAAAGCTAAACATGTTTATGTACACATACGTGTTTTATAAACAAAATATATCAATTAAAAATTATTTTTCAAATAAATAAAAATCATACACAAAATATGTCATGTACTTAGATAAATAAATAAATAAATAAAAGAGAGAATTTACTAACAAAGTGTAAATTGAATCGATATTACCTCATCATACAACATGACGGAAGATGCGCTTTGCATTTCACAAGGAACTAAAGTATTCTAACATTATAATAAAGTATTCTAACATTATAATAAAATTATACAAATACTAGTGCAAATCGTCCAGGTTTGTTGTAAATATCATTATCTTTATATATTAATAATGTTTTAATTCAACAGCTAGCACTTTAATTTTATAACAGATCATGGTAAATATTTGCTTGTATTAAATTTAAACATTTACTTACCTAAGCAAGCTCAAATCCTACCATATAATTAATTTAATTAATTTTTTAAAGGTAAATAATTGCTTGTATATAATTTTTATATTAAATGTAAATTAATAATTATGATAATTATTAGATTATTTATAAAATATCAGAAAACATTAAATATAACAAACTAACTAATAAAAAAACATTAATTTTGTAAGAGTCAAATTCTAATTAAAAGAAGAATATTAAGAACACTATATTAAACATTTATCTTTTGATGAATGAAATACATATGAATCTCTTTTAATTTTATTACACCTATAAACTTTTAACACATAAAAGAATAAAAATATAGAAAAAGTTTAAAAGAGAATGTTCTTATAGATAATACAATGGACATTTTAAAGTTAGGATGTTAAACTAAAAATGTAGATGGGAATGAACATATTGAATTGTTAACTGCTTGGAGTTATCTACATTAATTAAGCTGTACAGCTAGAACTTGGTTGACATACTTGTTTGGATATTAGCCACTAGATTTCTAATTATTATCACCATTTATTAAGCTGTAGGACTGGACTTTGGTTCATCTACCTGATATATTTTGTTTTTATAACATTTACTTGATTTTCAATTATAGTTGTTACCATTAATTGCATCGATCTCTAGCATATAAATGACCACTTGCCAACATTAACTATTAAGTTGTACCACTTGAATGGTACTATATAACTTTCCACGAAACTTTTCTCGTGAAAAAGATATTTAATCCAAATTACTATGTTTTTATATTTTTATAAAATATGATTTTTATTTTTGTTTTGCATATATTAGATCGACTCAATTTCATTAAATAAAAAAAATTAATCAATATATCAATATTTTTAAAAAGAAATTGTTCATATTTTTTTATTTATAAGGAAGAGGATTGAAAGTCATTACATTCTATTTACGGTAAATTTAGTAAACAAACACCGGATTTTAAAAATAATTATTTGTAGGTTCTACTAGTTAATCTTAAGACCTAAATGCATAAATTCTTGTGACTTTATTTGATTGTGTTGATGTGAAGTGAAACGTATTTTGATTTCTACTAAGTTTGAAACGTAAAATTTGTAGAAAATAGAAATTTCGACTTGATCGTAATCTTGGTAGAAGTAAGATGGAAAAGTAGAAATAAAGTGCAAAAAAGAAAATTTAATAAAAAGTAAGATTGCTTAAAATATAAAGACAATGGTATTCAGGATCATGCATTTTGCTCGAATGACTCATTTTCTGCCTTATAGTTGGATTCTTTGAGTGGATGAGTTTTCGTAACAATTTGACACCTTGAATTTTAACACTAGAACTCCTATTTAAACTAATACAAGATTAACTGTTTGTAACGACTTTCTCCTTAGAAATCGACATGTCTCTGTTGCATGCTTTTTGCCTCTGGATTTATCTCCGCGTGATCTTGCGGATAAGACCAAAAAACAGTTATTTTTCTCTTCTCCGCGCCAATCCAGTGATGTCAAAGTGTCATGCTAACTTTTACGTCGAAGTCCTGACTACACTCTTTGCCTTCAAAATTCTTGAACAATTACTCCTGAGAAAAATGCTAAGTACCAACTTCCGCCTTATACTTGAAGCTTCGACTTTTTGAATTGAAGGATTGTGTCAAGATGCTCTTCTGAATCTCCATATTTTACTTAATTTTCTCTGAACCTTTCTTCAAGGACGGAGCTATGTTTCTCCATGTGTGGGATAAACCCCTACTACCAATGAAAATTAATAGAATGCCCACCAATATTAAAGAAATATTCACTATGTCAAACAAGCCTTTAGACAACGTTTTTTTTTGCTTTAGGCAGCGTTGCCTAATGTTGCCTTTAGGCAGCACTTTTTTCATAAGTGATTCCTTAAGCCTACCTGATGCAGCGCTTTTTTAATCAAAAGCGTTGTCTATTGAACCTCCTTAGGTAACACTTTTACTTTAAGCAACGCTTTTAGAAGCGTTGCCTAAGGCCTTTTAGAATTCTCTTAAATTCTGTTTTAGGCAGCGCTTTCTTATAAATCGTTGTCTAAAGGCCTTCTTAGGCAGCGCTTGTGGTTTGAAAAGCGCTTTCTTATGTACTCTTAGAAAACGCTTTTAGATAAAAGAGTTGTCTAATGTCAATGAAATTTTTAAATATTAGACTTATTTTCTCTTACAGAAAGCGTTGTCAATATATACAATAAATATTTACCAGATTTTCAACATTTTTTGCACCAGGTTTTCACCACATTTTACACCAAATAAATATGCACCAAATTTTCATATACAATATATATTCATATATATATATATATATAATTGATGATGTATGCAACAACTTGAAAATTGATGATACAACTTGAAAATTCTAAAATGCTAAATTGATGTTTAATCTACATATGTACTATCTTCAAGAATTTCTAAAACACAAAAATAATGAACTTGTTACCTCTATCTTCTACATCTGCACCTATAACCTGAAACAAAACCAAAAGATCGAAATTCATACCATGATAATACAAAACTTTATTCGAATTTATACTCAAAACTCGAAAGTTATACTCAAAATTACCATAAATGAAAGAAAGACTATATACCTTATAAAATTCTCAACTGCATAAAAAAATGACACCATTCCTCCATAAGTTCATCCAATTGATCTTTTGAGTAATGAGCACACTTGAATTCGTCAAAGTACGACATAATAATATAACATAGTATGTGATTTAGTTAACACACTAAGCCATTTTATGAGAAATATTAAAATAATTCCTAAGTAAAAAATCCATACCGTGGGTGGATTCTCTATTCGGTCCAAAAGAATAGTTTCTTTCATAAACCTCAAGATGAAATAACCACAATCTACACCATTACGCTGACGAGGACACTACACGTGGAAAGAAAATACGGATATATACCAGGATATACCCCTTAACTTGTTTTATCAAGTATCATCACGAATATAATCAAAATTGTGAAAATATACCTCCACTCTGATCCATGTAATATTGTTGGCTCTACTCTTTGGTACTTGAATATCTTATTATGATCGAAAAGCTTGTAGAACGCTATAATAAAATTTAACAACTATTTAGAACAATCTCACTTTCGTATCAATAACCGTCTTCAAATCTGTGTATGTTGTCCAATCATTGTATAAGAAATCTAGATAATATACAATTTCTCTTACAGAATTAATCGCATCCAATAACCAATGTCCCTTGTAAGATTAAACAAATGTTAGATGGAAAGTTTCTACACAACTTCAAAAAATGAAAAATTATAATAGATGAAGTTCGGATGAAAATCTTACTTATGACTAGTATT
Organism: Vicia sativa; assembly: GCA_021764765.1. Lineage (NCBI taxonomy): Eukaryota > Viridiplantae > Streptophyta > Magnoliopsida > Fabales > Fabaceae > Vicia > Vicia sativa. The sequence goes on along the minus strand of CM038794.1, from coordinate 74,752,169 downwards.
ATATGGTAAAAAGAATAACCTTTTCGTATCTTAGTTGGCCACAAATAAACCGAGTACATACGCTATGATTAACCATGAGTTGACGGTGTTGGGAGCTAAGAACGCGAATCTTTCTTTCAGGGCGCATCACTTTGTCATACAGAAACCATAAATAAATTGAGTATACCTGATGTATATAGCGATAACACTGAGGCCTAAAGTCAAATGTTGAAAAACTTGATCTATATCCTCTCTACCAATTTCTTCCATGTATTAATAACCAAAAATGTATGCCTTCCCAGGTATAAGAGAAGTACCACCAATCGGAATATCTATTATTCCTATGTATATCCGAAGGCACGACCTATATTGAGAAGTAGGTTTTTTGCTAGCCGAGGTCTTCTTAGCAACAACCTTTTTTGTGTGGAAATGTTGTTAATCCCATGCTCCTTACCCCTACTGACCTGTTCAATCTCTTTAGCATGCATCTAAATATCATATAATTAGTTAGGTGAAGTATAAGATCAAGAATTAACATTTTCTATGCATAAATATCATATAATTGTGTTAGACCTATTTTTTTGACGCAACTGACTTGATTTTCCGCGTAATCCCCTTATATTTTGATTTGGGCTTTATTGGAGTCTAACATTTCCATGTAAAAAAATATACCTAAAATGCTCGTAAAAACTTTGAATACACAAAGGTTCATAATGGTTTTAAGCATACATCATCATCTACGCGAATGAGGCTTGACGACCATGCAACATACGCACCTACTGCCTCTCCCACCAATGTTGCATCTGAAACATCGTATGGTATGGGTAATAATGTACCCCCTCTAAAGCAATATCAATTGATACTGTAAAATATCCAGCAGGGAGTGGTTTATGGTGAAGTACTTCTCCTAAAGTATTATGCATTTTCCCCTAGCCAACCATCCGATGAGTCGGTGACGATAAATAGAGTAGATATGGTGAAATGCCCTAAAACCAATAATAAATATGACATTGTTAATGTGTATATATATATGTCTATTAAATAAATTACACTAATTTAATTTCAAAGTAATATATATTACCTCGAGAATTTTTGGTTTGAAATCACAATTGATACTATCTTTGTCACTAGTATCCTTGATCCTTGAACCTTGCCCTTCTTCCCGGCGTCTTTCTTTATCCTTTTTCAACTCATCAAATTTAGCTTTTAATATTTCTATCTCTTTCATCACTTCTTTGTTGCTATGAAATTTCCCCTTTTGCTTGTTACCCAAAGTGTTAGTGTAAGCCCTAGAGGCCACTACCTTTTGGTACTTGTATCGAATTATTTATTAATAATAAAATGATTTTCTTTATTATGTTTGCTTTTTGAAAATAATAAAGTCCCTAGAATAGTTAGTCTGTTTAATGCAATGTTAGATGTGTCTTAATCATGAAATCCATTAAACACAAGGAAACTATTCTTAAAGTATCCATAATCGAGCTTTATTGTGAAGTGGGATAACATTAAAGCATTGAGGTAATTATGAAGATAGACTGATGATCACATCACATGGATCATGGATAAGGAGTTATCAAGTCTTGACATAGGTATAAATATTAGGAGTAATATTTATACTCGATTAAACCGCTATGAGAATACTACATATAATGTTATGCAAAGTGTCATAAGTTATTATCATAGTGATAAGTGGTGTATACCACCCTTCGACCTGAAACCACTATAGACCCTAGATGTAGAGTCAAGTGCCTTATTGCTGATCAAACGTTATCCGTAACTAGATGACCATAAAGACAGTTGATGGGTACTTCACAAAGCATGCTGAGGGACATGAGTGAACTAGATGAATTTGCCCATCCTACGTAACGAGATAAATGTCTGAGGGCCCAATATTGAACTGGACAAGGATGACACGGTGTATGCCTTGTGTTCAATATAGGCATAAGGGCAAAAGGGTAATTATACACAGAAGTATTATCACGAAAAAGTTTTCTCAGATCACATGACATTTTCGTGACTTGGGTAGCAGTGATGTGTTGCTAGATACCGCTCATTGTTTATTATGTTAAATGTGATTTAATATAATTGCCAACGTCGCGGAAACCTACAGGGTCACACACATAAGGACAGGTAAATGAGAGATAAATTAAATAAGGAACATCGTAAGGTACGACGTATTTAAGTGGAATACGAAATGTGGTAAAGTACCACACGCTTAAGTAATATACGATAAATCATAATGTATGATATTCGTATGCTTTATTGGGCTTTTAGTTTACACCCTTTATTGGGCTTTTAGCTTGCAGTCCACACTTGTGGTTTTATAAATAGATCCCTTGTGCTGAAGCTTTTCACTTGATGTAAAATTCGCTCACTCTCTCACTCAAGGCTTTCGTTCGTGAACAGCTAGCACTGTGATCGGGAGCGACCTGTTCATGTGGAATGAGTAGAGATGTTGTCCTTTTTCAACGTTCGTGATCACAACATCAGAAATCGAAATCGCCATAAGAGGTAAAATAATCTATCACTGACCATGATCATTCGTAAGGATCACTAAAGGAAAATTGTTTTCTGCTGCGTTTTATATCGAAATTTTCCTTCACAAAGATATTTGAGTCACCCTTAATCCCTTACCCCTCACACGACCGGAGTACTCAGGAACGTTTAACACTCGACTAAGCAAGCTCCTAGAATCACGGTCTTCGCCTAGAGTTAAAGATTGAGATATAATCTCATGAAACTCATATGCATATCGAAATAAATTAGTGGTGATTAAGAAGCATGATTATTTGTATTAATTAAAGGAATAACAATCTATTTACACATTCCTCATAAGTTTGTTGCACATCTTCCTTAACAACTCCATCCTTGCCCACACTGTAACGCCCGATTTTAATTAATATTATATTATATTAATATTTTCAAATTACCGATCGATATTTATCTTGCGACGAGAATATTCATATTAATTAATATGTCTATTAATATATTTGGCGACGTTCCGTTTGGTCCGGTAAAATATTATTCGGATCCGATATTTAATTCCCCGATATTGTTTTAATTGATTGAATAAATAATATTAGTAGATATTATTAGTGTGTTAAATTATAAGAATTGGTTAGGGGTGTGAGGAGTAATTGATGAGATGTGAGTTTTCACCCTTGTTGCTAGTAAGAAACATATTATAAACCATTTCTCCTCATTTTCCTTCCATTCCAAAAGACCAAAACCAAACATGAGAGCTTAGAAGCTAGTAAGAAAATAAGTTATAAAAACCATTTTCCTTCCTTTTCCTTCCATTGTGAACACAAAAACCAAAATAGAAACTTGAGAGGAAAAGAAGAAGGGGTTTTGGGAGAAGAAGAATAAGAGGAGAAGATGAGGAAGATCTTGAGCAAGAGCTTGAGGTTGGGTTGTTGGATCCTCAAGAATCATCCAAGCTAGAGGTAAGGGGTTTGATTTTCCAATGCTTATTGTTAGGGTTTGATTTGGTATATTTTGAATTTGGGGAAAAATTGATGTTAGGGTTTTTGAGTTTTGTTGAGGATTTGTGATAGAAATTAGAAGAGTTAATTAGGTGTTGTTGTTTTTGAATTAGTATTAGGTTAGTTAAATTGGAATTAAAAAGAAAACAGAAGTTATATAAATTCAAAGTATAATTATGCAGTATGTTAACTAAAAGTATAATTATGCAGTATATAGGAACAAGAATTATGCAGGTTTTTTTTTATAGTTTTTGGAAATGTATGGCAAATTGAAAATGAAATGAAAATTTAGAAAAGAAAGAAATTGAATTATATTGATTTGGAATAGAATACACTGTCAGTATGCTAGAAAAACATAATATGCAGTTAATTTGGAAATTTTGATCACAGTATGTAGTTTTTTTTAAAATTGGAAATGGAAATTAAATACAGGCCATGTAGCATTTTTCAAAGTGATACGGCCATCCCCTTTCCTTTTCATCTCATGGGGACTTCTGTCCCTTCATGTATATGGAGGGAGTTCAATTTTTTCCGGTTCCCTAATTTTCCCTATTTTGACAGTTTAGCAATTCTGGTTTTTAATCCAAAATAGTTTTTGTTTTCTATTTCATTTTTATAATTTAATATATTAATTAATTATATTAATTAAATAAAAATATGATATAAGTTATCCGATTTAATTTAGAACCCAATTATGTTCCGATTTTCCGATTTCGGTAAATTCGACGGCGGATCAAGTTGCTCCGAATTCAATGAAAATTGGCGTGCTAGCTAAGTTTGACGTGTAGAACGTAGTGGTGAAGTTAGGTTTTAGAAATTATGATTTTTTACGAGACGACCCGAAACAAGCCAATTTACGGTAAAATTGAATCGGACGGTGTTTTAGTAGATTTAAGGTACGTATGGACAATCCGATTTCGACGTCGACGATTATGATTAATACCGGTTGTTAGGAATGGCTTTCGCGACGATTTTAGGTGTTTGACTATTTTCCTATTTTTGGAATTTAGTGAATTAATTGATGATGATACGTTGTGAATAAACGTAAAATTTGCGACAGTGTATTTATTAATGAATACTTGTTAATATGCAATGCGATGATATATGTTTTAGTACATGATGATGTGATGATTAAATTGAGGTTGTTAATAAATGCTTCCGATTTGCGAATGCATAACTTTTGATGAATTTATTAGTGATGTTTGCATAGTGCAATTATGATGCGATGATATATTTATCTTGTTTTGGATAAATTATGGCGATGTGGGCTTTATGCCAATTTGGATGAGCGATGATGTTGTTTTTGTGTTGTGTTGTTTTATTGTCGAGTCACATACATTTCATAAGCGATGATGGCTTTTATGCCAAGCGATAATGGCTTTTATGTCGAGCGAAGATCAGCTTTATGCCAAGTGTCCCTAATTACGGACAAAGCGATGGGTACCATATGCATAACATAGTTGTGTCTCATGGAGTCGGTTATGTTTATGTTTGAGTTGTTTGGCGTTGGGTTTTTGTTGATTGATGGATGATATTGAATTACGATGATATATGATGTGATGATGTTTGTGATGATGTTGTGATGATGGGCTTTATGCCCAAAAGCGAAGATGGGCTTTATGCCAAAAGCGAAGATGGGATTTAGCCAATTTGTGATGATTTGTTATGTTGCTTATATTACTAACATTATTTAATGTTGTTGGTTGATGTTGTTGTTTAAGACTACCGTGTTAATTAGTGATGTATTAGCTCGTGACGATTTCGTGGTGACGGAGGGGTATGTGTTGTTGCGACGTTTTATGCCGATGAGGTTATGGTGTTATTGTGTAGATTATACACATTAGGATGACGAGTAAAGTAAGTGAGTTTTAATTATGTGTTGGGATTACACTTATTAATCTATACGCTTTATAATTCCGACACTATATATATATATATATATATATATATATATATATATTTTATCATGCCTTAATTATATGTTTTGGAGTATCTCACCCGTTACTTGTTTTTACCTATATATTGGTAACGTGGTTATGAAGACGAGTCTATAGTGCTTTAAGTGTCGGTGTCGCTCGATCGTAGCACTGGGGAAATATTTATGTCGTCTTGTTGTTGTTGTTTTATTATTATTCCTTTTGTGAATAAGAACCATAATTCATAAAAACATGATTTTGATGAGGAAGTTTAATAAAAGAGATGTTTTGATTTCTATGAATCAATTTATGTTTTCCTGCGATGCTATGTATCTGAAATTTATACTTTAAAGTAAACTGTTTTAAAGTGAGTTGTTTTGATGGTGTAACGCCTCAGTATTTAATTTATGAAATTTTAAAATTAATCTGATTTTTGCATATAAAACTTTGGGTAGAATTGGGGTGTTACACACACGAGCAGCCCGCCATTAAACATGTTCCGGAAGAGATGTTTCTTGACTTTTCTCCTCTTCTAACTACACGTTAAGAGAAATATATAATTAAGATACAATATAACAAACACCAGACTTTGAAAATGATTATTCGTAGGTTCTACTAGTTAATCTTAAGACATATATACATAAATTTTTGTGACTTTGTTTGAATGTGTTTATGTGAAGTGAAATCTATTTTCATTTCTACTAAGTTTGAAACGTAAAGTTTGTAGAAAATAAAGGATTTCGACTTGATCTTGATCGTAATCTTGGTAAAAGTAATACAAAAAAGTAGACATAAATTGCAAAAAAAAGACAATTTAAAGAAAAGTAAGATTGCTTAAATATAAAGACAATGGTGTTTAGGGTCATGCATTTTGCTCAGATTACTCATTTTTCTGCTTTACACTTGGATACTTTGAGTGCTTGAGTTTTCGTAACAATTTGACACCTTAAATCTTAATACTAGAACTCTTATTTAAACTAATACAAGATTAATTGTTTCTAACGACTTTATCCTTAGAAATCGACACGTCTTTGTTGCTTGCTTGTTGCATCTTGATTTATCTTCTCGTGTTCTTGCGGATAAGACCGAAAAATAATTATTTTTCTCTACTCCACGGAAATCCAGTGATGTCGAAGGCTCATGCTAACTTTTACGTCGAAGTCCTGACTACAATCTTTGCTTTCGAAATTCTTGAACAATTACTCCTGAGAAAAATTCTAAGTTGCAACTTCCGCCGTATATTTGAACCTTCGACTTTTTGAATTGAAAGATTGTGTCAAAATGCTCTTCTGAATCTCTATATTTTACTTAATTTTCTTTGAACATCTCTTCAGGGACGGAGCTATGTTGCTCCTTGTGTGGGCTAGATCCCCACTAAAAATGAAAATTAATAGAATGCCCACTAATATTAAAGAAAAATTATGAATTGTTTAATTAACTTGAATAAATTGCCCACACTTCAAAAATAATAAATAAATATTTAAATTTGTTTAGTCATCCAATATAATTTTTGCTTATAAATCTAGTCCATAAATTACTCACAAAAAGAAATAGTAGTGATGTATTTTTAGTTTAGATATAACTAAGGATTAAGATTGTTAGAAATAATATAGCAAGTGTAAGTGTGAGTAAGTGGGGAAATAGTCTCACATTGGATAAGAATGTCAAGACTTGAGCATATATAAATGGGAGAACTCATTTATCTATCACCTTAAGATTTTAGGTGGACAAACGATGTGTCTCCTACAAAGATGCATATTCCTAGACTATGTATCAATAGCCCTAGTAAATTTCCCTAGCAAAGATCACATAGTCTTTCATACTCAACAGTTAAAATGATAATTATTTTCAAATAAAAATTTCTTTACAATTTTTTTCATTCTATTGACTGTAATAGTTTATACAAAATAATATTTTTACTTATATTAAAATAAAAAATATAGTTATTTTAAATATGAAAAAACTTATAGAATAATTGTGATATATATAATTATATTATTTTAAAAAGTTTTTATATTATCTAATACTATAAATTTATGGATTAAATATTTTTTAGTCTCTATAACTGTTTTAAATTTGACTTTTGGTCCTTATAAAAAAATCACGTTTGAGTCTATATAAAATTATTTTTTTATAACGTTTTAAACCTTCTACAATATTTAAAACTACATATATAAAATATATTGTAGTGACTAAATCATGACATTTATTATAAGTTAAATTTAGTAATTTTGTAAGGACAAAAAATATATTTAATCCTAAATTAATACATATCTACAACATTTGTTGTCTCTAGCAACACTTTTTTAGGTAACATGTAGAAATTGTTGCCTTAAATTCATATAGGCAACGATGTACGATTGTTGTCAAAAATATGTTTGCAACCCTTGATAATCGTTGCCTAAAATACTTTAGGGGACGTTTATGGAGCGATACTCTTTTATTTTTATGCCAACGATTGTTAACCCTTAACTGCTTTTGGGGACGATTTTAGAGCGTTAAAATATTATTTCTTTAGCAATGTTTGACAATTGTCCCCAAAAATATTTTTGGGGACATTATTATAATATATGATAGTTAATTATTATTAATTAAAAAAAACAAAACAGATTTTGCAGAAATTTATTCGTTTTCCCGCACATCTTTTTCCTATCTCCGCCAAAACCTAACACAATTCTCATTGATTCTCTCAACCGATTCACTTCCTTCGTTTCATCGTTCTTCATCGTCAACCATTGATTCACTACCGTAAGCCCTTTGTTCCTTTCACTGATTCACCACAATCAGCCCTTTCTTCGTTTCACCGATTCACTACCGTCGGTCCTTTCTTCGTTACATCGATTCACCATCGTTTCACAATCGAAAGAAAACATAGTTGATTGATTCACTTTGAATCATCACTCAAGAAAGAAGAAACTCCAAAAGAAAGAACGAATAAATCATGTTCTTCGTCGATCTCACCCTTCAATTCACCACCGTCGTCCCTCTTTTCATTGGTATCCGGTAATCTTACTTTTCTTAGTTTTTCTATATCTCATGTGTGTTGCTTGTGAGTGTTGTGATGTCTTTGTGTTGTTGGATACACATGATTTTAAGTAGCGGTAATGAGGGTTTGTGAGGTTAAGCTACGGTTGAATGTTGTCATGTGATTTGAGTGATGAGGCTTGTGTTTTGTTGTGTGGTGTTTACTTTTCTTTATATATGATCTTGTTCCAATTGCTATTAAGGTAATTTAACTTCATAAATGTATTCCAAGATTGTTTGGATCACTTATTTAAGAAAGCGACTTATGATATCTAGATAAGTTGTTTGGAATAAGTTGAAAAAAGCGACAATAGATGTTGAATGTATGAGGTAACGATTTTTGTATCGGGAAGGGTTTGAATACCATCATGCTAAGCCGGGTATGTGATGTTAACTTAGGATTCGGAAGGACCTTGCATGCTAATCGTCGCATCAAGTCGGAATTGGAGGATTTGTCATCAATGATACTAATGAAGTATGATTTTTAAATTCTATTTATAAACTTTTCGCATTTGATTCAATCAAGGTCTAAAGTTTGTATAATTTCTTGTAATAAATTTTAAAGGTACTTGTTGTGCAAGAGAAGCATTGTTCTCCAAGACTCTTGGCCTTTGGAAAATACCAGTTGGTTTCATTCATGAGGTATGTATGTGCTTCACTTAATTTTCCTAATTAAAAAGCACAAACAGAGAATACTTGATATTTGATCATGCAGTTCGGCCAATTGTGAATGCAAGACTTTCTACTATTAAAGCTTAATGTTTTGGATTATAATTTATAATCATTTTTGTGAATTATCTCGGAGGAGATATATGAGTTGTAAGAGAAGTGAAAGAAGAACCTGGGGTAAGGTTCATGTAACTTCGAGTAACAATTCTTGTGTATTTTTAACTTATTTGTGGTGTTGCAACGACGAGTTTTAATTGCTTATAATGAAAGTTTTCTTTTGATGTTGTGCAGATTGATACTAATTTTATTAAAGTTATAGCATTCAGGTAACATCACCAATCATGTCATCAAGAAACTTAAGTCCATAATCACCTGTACTAGTTTTATTTGAATTGACTTGATTCGATATTCTTTACTGCAGTATCTCTTATCTATTATGGCTTACAACACTATCTACCAGCTTGTTCCATTCGATTATTGGTGGCATCAACACAGGCTATCAATTTGATTGGCATCTACCAGCTTATCTATTATGGATTACTTTAGTGACACTTGTTTGAAAAATTTTAATCTAGGCTTTAGATGGATTTCCCTCGGTTGAAGGCTTAACTGCTGCGGCAGAAAGGCCTATTCCTCCATCTTCGTCACAAGCAATTGGCAATAGCGGTTAAGTAAGTTATGCTCACCTTTTTCGTAAAATGTTTAAGAGTCTTCTTTGTGTGTTATTCAGAAAGATTCTTAGCTCTACAATCTCGAAATTGCCTCTTTTTTACTAAGGCTGGAAGGAAATCAAATTCAATGAAAGATTTTATAGCTTCATCGAGAGGTTCTTTGTATTCGATGGAAAGAGCAGGCTTAAGTCTCTCAGCAGTGAAGGCGTTAGTGTTACGTGAGAAAGACAACAAACTTTCTTCTAAATTTTGTAGCCAGGAGAAAGTTTTGTATTTGATTAATTCTCTTTTTAATCCAGGAATGATAATTTTACACAGGCTGCTTCTGATATAATTGAATCAACGAATCATTTTACACAAGCCAGGAATTTTTTCTTTAACTTTATGGTCAGTCTTGGAGCCGGATGCTCTCAACTCCTGTCTGATATGCAGGCTTTCAAGGTCAGACTCTCCTTTGGCAAAACCCTTTTTTACTGATATTCTTAATTCTTTTGAGATGTTTCTACCGTAGTGATGTTCTATCCGAGTAAATTTGGTTTATGATCATGTTTTAGGTGCAAATCCGGTTGTATTTTGGAAGATTTTGTGAGATGGTACTCTCCTCCCGATTGACTGAAAATGAAGTAAATACCGAGGATAGTTATTCTTCGATGATAGTAGTAGCGAGTCATTGTCTGAGGTCAACTAAGTCAACGGATGCGAAAAGAAGGTATGCTTTTAGATGGTAGTAATGAGTCCTAAGATGGTCCTAATATATAAGCATAAAACTTCTCGAACCGGTACGTTGATGATAGCGAGTAATTTGTGGCAATTGTGGATAACGTCTAAGCCGATTACTGTGTGAAACAAACCCTCTTTTGAAGAAGATTTGGCGGTGTAAGTAAATATAAGAAATTTTGTAATGGACTTAATTCTCTCCTTGAATAGACATTCTCACTTCATGGCAATTTACATTTTTCTTAGGAGGAATCCTTGATGCATTTGAGGACATTCACTGTTGAGCTTTTTGGATGCTTTTTGTTTCACTAGTAAGTTCTCTCGAAAATGAAGATTAAACTTTGCTGAAGTTGTAAATATTCATACTGCTAGAAAATATATAGTAAATTCGTCGAATAATAACATGTATGATTATTGGTATCATCCTGCAATTGTTTTTTGTTTTGCAATTTCTTGAATTATTTATCTACGTTGTGCAATTTTCATGCATTTCTAATCTTTAGATTATTTGTTTGATTGTACAGCTTGGATTAGGATTTACAATTGCTGAACCATTGTTGTGTCGTAACATAGTCTTCTCAAAGTTGTTCAATGACTGCAAGGACTATGTAGTTACTACTTGTGAAAGCATTAGATTCACTGAGAAAGTAGATGAACTTGTTCAGGTATGTACTAGTAGAGTCTAAAGGGATTTATATCATCTAATTATATAGTTTATCGCCAAATCCTTTTGCAGAATCTCGTAGTTAAAGGGAAAGTGTTGTTAAGTAGTGACTATTGAACTATAGTGTAACCAAATTTGAACAAATCGCGATTGTTTTGTGATAGGCTATTCAGTGTATGTGTTTGTTTTCACGAAATGGCCGTTTACTTGAAGCTACAACTACCTGCTTCAGAAAATCACGGTAAATAATCGATGATCATGTGCCAATGTAGGTATATGAAACAGTGGAGAGAATGTTGATGAATCCCGAGGAGGCATCAAGATGATGAAGCATTCGGAAGAATCAATTGAGAATACCAACAATGAAACAAAGGGCGGTTCAAGAAGTTTATCTCTAGTGGCAAAGAGAAACTTTGAGGTCTTTTCGAAAGATCAGATCAACAATGAAGAAAAAGCAACTCCACAATCTTCTTCAAGTTTCTTAAGGTCTTTTCGGAAAGATCAGATCAACAATGGAGAAATATGAATAAGCTAATAGCAAAATTTAATGAGTTTAAGGACTATACACTTACACCGTATAATTTTTTGTTTTACAGGTATAGTATAAGTCCTTTAAGTCTTAAATTATGGAGTACTCCAACTATTCCTTATATTTGATTGTTGAGGAAGGAATTGTACAATAATGATCAATCGAAATAATAAGTGTTCTTCAAAAAAGTTTCCTGTGACAATTTTTCTAGTAGTGATTGACTATATTATTCAGAAAACAATTGCAATTTTGTATATTTTACGGTGACAATATAAAAAACAGCCTATAAGCTATGACAACACTTTATAAATGATCCTCCTGATTGAGATTAAAGGCAATAATTGTTAATTGTAGCAAAATATAGCAACCCTTAAAAAACGTCGCCTTAGTGCCTGAAAATAATCGTCCCCTATTCCTTTAGTTTAGGCGACGTTTCTAAATATCGTGCCCAAAGATCATGAATAATCGTCGCCTTATATTATAGGCAACGCTCGCATAGGAGACGCCTTGAAAACGTCCCCTATTCTTTTAGGCAACGATTTTTAGAGATCTGGCAACATTTTTCAATTGTTGCTGGAGAGCATAAATGTTGTAGTGAAAGTGCCCCCACTATTCAATATTTATGGCTCCATCATTGTCTCTCTTTCATACATTGAACTTCTTATTGTGGTCGAAAATCTAGACCAACAAAATGACACTTATTATTAAAAATATAATATAGTTATTTAAATTAAGATTTTTTTATACTTTTCATGAAAAAAATTCGTAGATGAAAAGTTTACATTTTAATGATTATTTTCTTGAATATATATATATATATATATATATAATTTATATTTTGAGAGGGAAAGATTATCTTAATTTCTAACTTCTCTTCTCTTTTCCTTTTCCTTATCTCTTTTTTCATAATATCTCACAAACAAATCAAAGACTTATCGAAAAGAAAGTGAAACATTCCGTCCGCAACCTAATTACTAAGATTTAAAAGAATTTTAATCGATTATGGATTCTGTGAATAAAAGAAAGAAATAAAATTTTATACAGTTTTAATAAATTTCAACTTAGAAAAGAAAAGAAAAGTTATTTTTTTCTTCTTACAATTTAGAATTTTAAAATTATATATTTTTTATCAATTATTAGTTGGTCTAGTGGTGATTGACACTGAACTCGGTAAAAATAATTGAAAAGAAACTAAATTCACTTGATGCCAAAACTGACTCCTAAATCGAACTAAATCAGTAATGAAAGCGAAAACAAATTATATATTTTTTCTTAATATAACCTTATCGAAAAGAAATGGAAACACCCCGTCCCCCTTTTCGTCTAAAATTGTACGTCTTCATTAATGTTGAGAAGTGGTCATTTATATGTTAGAGCTGGATACAATTAATGATAACAACTATAATTAAAAATCTAGTGGATGTTATCGAAACAAAATATATAAGGTAGGTAAACCAAATTCTACGTCGCACAGTATCTCCATGCAATACAATTTCTAATACTTATTTCTACATTTTCATTCCCTTCTAGATTTTTAGTTTGACCTCTTAACATTTAAAATTTTCACTTGTATTCTCTATATTCACACCCATTTTTCATAATATTTCTGATACTTATTTTTTTATTAAATAGAACACATGTGAATCATTCTACTTCATATATAATGCTTTATATAGAAGGAACCATATATATTTCATTCAATAAAATAATTAATGTTTAATACGGTGTTTCAAACCTTCCTCTCTTAATTATACTTTAGTTAGTAATATTTAATCCTTTTATGACATCTTTTAACTAAAACTGGCAATTATTATAATATACTACATTGAATTTAATATAAAATTATATATAAATAGAAGTTTTTCAATAAAATTAATAATGTATTATTCAATTAATTAAATTTAATATTTTTCATAACTTATAAATATAATTAAAATTGTTATATGAGTTTATTAACAAAATTATGGGTGTGACAAATATATATTTTATTTGATTATTTTAAAAAAAATTAAACCAAATTATTTAACACACTAAAATCAACATGTGTTATAAAGTTGTGCAACTTAATTAATGTTGGAAAGTGATCATATTTCTACATCTTCATTCTTATCTATATTTTTAATTTGAACTCGTAACATTTAAAATTTTCACTTCTATTCTCAAGTTTTTAACCCAAGTACTACTTTTTTGAAATTACTCTCTAAAATATTATATTTTTCTCATTTATTATTAAACTTTGTTAACGAAGGTTCTCCCAATACTTTGACAATGTTATGTTATTTTTTTTAAAATTATTTATTTACTATCTGCGAATTTTTTTCTGGAGTTTCCTACGAAATTATTTTCTTACCAAATTACTTGTGGACTTTTCAAATATACGACTCTTATAAATGCAATTTTATTGAAATTTGCAAGATATGTTTTTTAGAAAATTTCATAGGTAAGTATTTTTTTTATAAAATCAACATGAAATTTCAAAGAGTTAATTTTTCATAAAAAAATTCGGGGAGAAAAATATAAAAACCAATTAAGAGATGTATTTTAAAATATTTTTTATTTGAAAAGATGGTATTTTAAAATATACAGAAGAAATGATGGTGGTTTAGAATTTAAATTGTAAAAAGATAATATATTTATGAAAATTTTTGTATTCTCTATATTGACACTCTTTTTTTAACATAATTCTAATACTTATTTTTTTATTAAATAGAACGCACGTGAATCATATGTATTTCACTCCATAAAAGAATGAATGTTCAAATTATATTTAAGCCAGAAAAAATTAACTTAATTCATTTCAAGGTTAAAAAATGCATTTAAGGAATTTGATGTGATGTGAACCTAATTCTATCATTCGGTGTAGTACAATAATTTACTCACTCAAAATTCAAAATTCCTTTATTTAAAAGAAAAAACTTTTTAACATATTACAATATATAGGAACAATTTTCATTAAAAAAACTTAATAAAACTAAATTATAACATAAAATAATAATAAAATATTATCTTTGATGATATTGTTCCGAGCCTACAATAATATTTTATATGGCTTAGTTGTAAATGTGTTAAAATTTACAAAAGCATATATGAGTCTCATGTTACAAAAGGTTACATTTTTTTTGTAAGTTTAGATGTGAATATTCATATATTTTGAAGAATGGAGATGAATAATGGATGTGATTATTTGTTGCTTATCAAGTGTGTCCATCTTCATCTCAGTTTCTTTTTTGTTCTAAAAAATTAGGGTTTGCAGTTGTCTTCATCTTCTATACTTCTCCTCTTCGTTAATATTTATCTCGATATTTAACAAAAATGATTATATTGGTTAACAAAATTAAAACTACTTTTATGAATCAATCTGTAATATTTATTAGGTAAGAGATTAAAGTGAAACATTAAGTTAAAAGATAAAAATATGATACATAGATAAATTTTTCTATAATAATTTAAAATTTTAAACTTAAATATCGATCTTCATATATCCTACCACATAAAACATATCGTTAAATATAGTGGTGTTATATTGATATCTTATTAACTCACACCCTATCTACACTATAAATTTTACAAAACATTTTAACTGTAACCCAAAAATCAAAACATGAACAAATATTTTAAAAAAACAAACGGTTACATTTAACGGTATGTAAATAAGGTGTTGTTGTGACTTTAAGTGTCATGCTAGCATTTCTCTATATAAATATATGTAATGTTATTGGCCTAATAAGCCATATCATCATAAAGCCTTGTAACTTGTTACACATTAACAATCAAAACAAAATGGTAACCATTACAGCTTCTCACACTGTGATTCCACAAGAACCAACTCCACAAGGCCGTTTGTGGCTATTTGAAATAGATCAAGTTGTACGTGTTCGATACTTACCCACCATTTACATTTACAAACCAAAACAATGCCAAGAAAATGCCATAGAAACCTTGAAAAACTCTCTCTCCAAAATTCTAGTTCACTACTATCCAGTGGCTGGTAGATTGTGTTACACAAAAGGTGCTAGATTAGAATTGAATCTCAATGCAAAAGGTGTTATTTTGCTTGAAGCTCAAATTGATAAAACTATTTATGATTATGGTGATTTCTCACCTTTTGACTCCACCAGAGAGCTTGTTCCATTAATAGATGATAATCAACCCATTGAAGATCTTCCATTATTTGCCGCGCAGCTCACAAGGATCCAAAACAATGAAGGCATTGCAATTGGTGTTGTTTTTTTTCCATCCTTTATTAGATGGAGCTGCAGCCATTAGATTCATAAACTCATGGGCCAAGATAGCTAGAGGAGAAACACTTGAGGATAATGAGTTACCCTTTTTGGATAGAACATTACTTAAATTTTCACACACTCAATTGGCACCTCGGTTTGAGCATATGGAATTGAAGCCTCTTCCACTCATTCTAGGAAGAGCAGATGCAAGTGAAGAAAAAAAGAAGAAAACATCAGGAACATTATTGAGAGTTTCAGCAGAACAAGTTGAACAGTTAAAGAAAAAAGCTAATGAATATAATATGGATAAAAAAGGGTCTAGGGGTTTTAGTAAATATGAAGCAATTGGTGCACATATATGGAGATGTGCATCTAAGGCACGTGAGCTTGGAGAGAATCAAGAAAGTGTTGTTAGATTCGTTGCTGACGTTAGAACAAGAATGATCCCCCCTCTTCCTAAAAACTATTTTGGGAATGCATTGACACAAATAGCTGCAAAAGGGTATGTTGGAGAAATGATATCAAAGCCATTAGGGTATGTTTCACAAATGATAAGGGAAGCCTGTGAGATTGTAACAGATGAATTTATAAGGTCACAATTTGATATTATTAGGGGATTTGAACATTTGGATGATGCAAGAACTATATTTTTAGGTGTGAAGGTGATAATTTTCCATATTTTAGAAACCCAAATTTTCATTTAACTAGCTGGATGAGTATGCCTGTTTATGAAGCTGATTTTGGATGGGGAAAGCCTGATTACTTTGGAATAGCTCGTGTGTATCCACATGATAGGGCATTCATTCTTCTTAGTCCTGAAGGAGATGGGTCTATTCTCGTGTGTTTGCATTTTCAAATTGCACATATGGAGCTTTTCAAGAAGTTCTTCTATGCGGATATTTGAAATCTTTTATCATATCATTTATTTATGTATTTCTTTGCATTTCAATTCTGTCTTTCAGTATTATATGTTTTCATTTTAATTCTGTATTCTATTTTGCTTGTGAGTTGTATGTATTTTTACATTCTATTTTGCTTATGGGTTGCATCATATTCATGATTTGTAATTTCTTATTGTACTATTGGATTTTCAATATATTATTACCTTTGTATTATTATATTCTTCTCTATTTTCTTAAATTCCCAATTAACACTTATTCTCTCATATGTGCATACTATTATTTTACACCATAGATACATAATTTATCATGTATATAATTTTTGATTTATTCATTTGAGTAATCATTTATTTCAACTCTCATTCAACATCATGGTAACAATAATTTGAACTGTCAATTAAAATAATTAATCGTTTGATTGAATTAATCACATTGCAATTGTACTAACTAATTGGTTAATTGACTTAATCACATTTGTAACTTTTCTGTAACTTAACACTTATTCTCTCATACGTTATTAACATTTGCAATTTATTTATAATTTTGAAGTCAATTAAACATACAGTCACATACATTAACAATTTTCACCATCCATATACTTATTTTTCACTCACTTTTATTTTCTTTCTCAATTTCTAACACTCCCACTATATCAATTTCATCCCTTCACGTTCGCCACAACAGCACCTCCAAATCGCAATCTTTTAATTTCAAAGAGACTATTGTTGTTGCCGTTGAAAGAAGAAGAACATGTTTTCTCTATTAAGCATAGAGAAAATAGAAATGTATTCATGACTCTCATGTTTCCTTTTTATTTTTAAATTCAATATCTCATGATTTTTACTGTAGCTGCGTTAATATGTACTCTTATTTTACATCCTATACATTATAGGAGTATAGTAGGAGTGTGTTTATTTCAAGGATTAAAAATATAATAATGGAAATATTATTCTTGAAAGCATTATTTTTGAGAATTTTATTCTCATCTATGTGTTTGGTGACACAATTGAATTTCTTTGAAATATTTATAAAATATATTAATTTAAAAATTAAAATATAAAATAAATGAGTTAAAATATTTGGGAGAGAAAAGTTATGAGTGGTTATTTATTTTATTATTCTAATGGAAATGTAAGATTCCTATCCTATAACATTGGGAATAGAAAATGACAAAATTATATATAAAATGAATTCCTGAAAATAAAAAATTCTTAGGTATAATTTTGAAATGTTCAACCAAACATTACAAAATGTTACACCTGTATTTTTGAGAATAAATGTGCAATCCATAAAACAAACTCCCCCTAAAACTTTGGTTAACTTTTTGTTCTGTTTAAAGTTGCAATAGTTGACCAATTCGATCTATTTTAAAAAATAGCAATGCCCTGTGGAATTTTACTAACTTATTTGGTTACGTTGTTTCAATTGAATACTTGTTATAGAAATACATAAATATTTTATTTTTTTCTATTATTTAAATATAATAATATTACTCCTAAATGTTAAATTAAATGTGTAATGAATTAATAAGTTTTTAATTTTTTAATATAAAAATATTATTTATTTGTTCTAATAATGAGACCAAATTAAAATTAATTCATGCTTTAATTAACTCGAAATGAGAGAATTGCATGCAATTTCTCCTGAGTAATCGAGAAGCTTAGCGCACGTTTTGTCTGAGTGATTGCTCACAAATATTTTTCATAAATACATATGAAAAATGAGTGAATGCACATTCATTCGTTTGAGTGATGGAAGGCTTATCGCATGTTTTGTCGGCTCTATTATTCTCTTCCGCACCTAAAAACAACCAACCAGCAAAACTACAAACTATAGTGACTCTAACTTTTCTCATCGTTTAATGAGAAATAGGTAGGCACAAGAATGCGAAGACATGTTCAATAACTTAGAAACTAACATTTTCTCTCTTTAAATATTATTTTGTTAATATTAAGTGAATAAATAAAATCAAGTAGAAATAATTAGATGCAACCATACCATAGCAAACAGGTTAAACTCTAGCTTAGAGAAGGTTCTCATTGAGTACAACAGAACTGAGGGGTGACTAATATCTTTCCCTCACTTAACCGACTCCCGGGCTCATATTCGGTTGCGATGAATGTCATATCCTTTCTTTTAGGTTTTCTCATTATTTCCTTTATTCTTTAGGAATGACTCTAGGACTACTTATTCAAAATCTTATAACTGGATTAGGGAGTAAAGACTTAGAACCATCCTATCATAGGCCTTTCTCGAATAAGGTGTTCTTTCCCCTAAGCCCATTTGGGGTTGCCTTATGTCCATAGAGGAAAGTTTTGGAATGAAAAAATAATGCAAAAATGACCCATATAACACTACGTGTCGACTTGAAAAAATTGTGTCAACACATGCAAGACAATAGCTACAGGCTTAAAAATGAAGTACATGTGTTGACGTGAAAATTGTATGTGTCGGCACATGTGCATGTGTTTTAAAGCAAAAATGCTGAAGGATTTAATATTGAAGCACATGTGTCTAAGCATAATTCTTATGTGTCGACACATACTGAAGCTTTTAAAAAATTATCAAAATTCTTATTTTATGTGTCGACACATAGAAATCTTAGGTTGACATATAAATTTGTTTTTTAGTGTAGAAAATTAATTTTTCATGATTGAGACCAATTTTAAACTTGTTTAAATGATTTCTAAGACTTCTAACGCAAGGGGTTCCATGTGACATAGAGATACCATCCAATATACAGAAATGCTAAGTTTTCTTAGTTTTGGTATCATGCAAAATATCTAATGGTGAAGTTGCACTCCCATACTCTCCCTTTTTGATGATGACAAAATATGCGATAATGAATTCCTTTTTGTTATCGAAGGCTTTCCCTTACTTTGTGCTTCCCAACTTCATCTCGCATATACTTATCCCCCTTTGGCAACATCAAAAAGAAAGAAGACAAATTGTGAGAAGTATCATATTCCAATATCAATACTAATTTATCACTCAAAGAATTTTTATAAATAAATGCATACAATTACATAATATAAATTCATTATTTGAGAACATCTCAAAGACTTTTAACCAACAAGTAACATGCATTAAGAAAAAGTCTCACTTTTAAGGAGCAATAGAAACAATATTACCTCACTTTTGATGGAACAGAAGTTGCACTCACATAATATAAAATACTCAATAAAATGTTAAAACAAAAGCATAAAAGTACAAGCATTATAATAAAGAAAGAAACACCAGAGACATTAATAATCTCTAATTCCTCATGTTTGTTAGAAAAAGGGTTTGGGTGCAAACGTTCTGTGAAAATATCAGGCAAGTTGATTTTCACTCCCAAAATGATCGAAACACAACATCCTCTTTTTCAACATGATCGCAAAGTTAATTCCTCATGCATGTGTTCATTGCTTGAATTATTTTATTTTGGAGTCCGAGAAAGTAATTTAACTTCCCATAAGACTGATTTCAAACACTCTCAGCATAAGCTTAGAGAACTCTTTGACAAGAAGCATGTTAGTATAATCAAATATCATATAATGTGAAATGTGTAATGCTTGATGTTTAATAAAGCTAAACATGTTTATGTACACATACATGTTTATAAACAAAATATATCAATTAAGAATTATTTTTATATATATATATATATATATATATATATATATATATATATATATATATATATATATATATATATATATATATATATATATATATATATATATATGTCATGTATAAAAGAGATATGTCATGTACTTAGATAAATAAATAAATAAAAGAGAGAATTTAGTAACAAAGTGTAAGTTGAATCGATATTACCTCACCATACAACATGACGGAAGATGCGCTTTACATTTCACAAGGAAGTAAAGTATTCTAACATTATAATAAAGTATTCTAACATTATAATAAAATTATACAAATACTAGTGTAAATCGTCCAGGTTTGTTGTAATTATCATTATCTTTATATATTAATAATGTTTTAATTCAACAGCTAGCACCTTAATTTTATAACAGATCATGGTAAATATTTGCTTGTATTAAATTTAAACATTTACTTACCTAAGCAAGCTCAAATCCTACCATATAATTAATTTAATTAATTTTTTAAAGGTAAATAATTGCTTGTACATAATTTTTATATTAAATGTAAATTAATATTATAATAATTATTAGATTATTTATAAAATATCAGAAAAAATTAAATATAACAAAATAATTAATAAGAAAAACATTATTTTTGTAAGAGACAAATTCTAATTAAAAGAAGAATATTAAGAACACTATATTAAACATTTATCTTTTGATGAATGAAATACATATGAATCTCTTTTAATTTTATTACACCTATAAACTTTTAATACATAAAAGAATAAAAATATAGAAAAAGTTTAAAAGAGAAATTTCTTATAGATTTTGCAATGAAAATTTTAAAGTTAGGATGTTAAACTAAAAACTTGGTTGAAGTTAGGATGTTAAACTAAAATTTTAAAGTTAGGATGTTAAACTAAAATTTCTTATATCAACATTAATTAAGCTGTACAGCTAGAACTTGGTTGACATACTTGTTTGGATATTAGCCACTAGATTTCTAATTATTGTCACCATTTATTAAGCTGTAGGACTAGACTTTGGTTCATCTACCTGATATATTTTGTTTTTATAACATATACTAGATTTTCAATTATAGTTGTTACCATTAATTGCATCGATCTCTAGCATATAAATGACCACTTGCCAACATTAACTATTAAGTTGTACCACTTGAATTGTACTATATAACTTTCTACGAAACTTTTCTCGTGAAAAAGATATTATTCCAAATTACTATGTTTTTATATTTTTATAAAATATGATTTTTATTTTTGTTTTGCATATATTAGGTCTGAGGGAGACTCAATTTCATTAAATAAAAAAACTTAATCAATATATCAATATTTTTAAAAAGAAATTGTTCATATTTTTTTTGTTTATAAGGAAGAGGATTGGAAGTCATTACATTCTATTTACGGTAAATTTAGTAAACAAACACCAAACTTTAAAAATGATTATTTGATTGTGGTGATGTGAAGTGAAACGTATTTTGATTTCTACTAAGTTTGAAACGTAAAGTTTGTAGAAAATAAAGAATTTTGACTTGATCGTAATCTTTGTAAAAGTAAGACGGAAAAGTAGAAATAAAGTGCAAAAAAGAAAATTTAATAAAAAATAAGATTGCTTAAAATATAAAGACAATGGTGTTCAGGATCATGCATTTTGCTCGGATTACTCATTTTCTGCCTTACAGTTGGATACTTTGAGTGGATGAGTTTTCGTAACAATTTGACACCTTGAATTTTAACACTAGAACTCCTATTTAAACTAATACAAGATTAACTGTATGTAACGACTTTATCCTTAGAAATCGACATGTCTCTGTTGCATGCTTTTTGCCTCTGGATTTATCTTTGCGTGATCTTGCGGAGAAGACCAAAAAACAGTTATTTTTCTCTTCTCCGCGCCAATCCAGTGATGTCAAAGTGTCATGCTAACATTTACGTCGAAGTCCTGACTACACTCTTTGTCTTCGAAATTCTTGAACAATTACTCTTGAGAAAAATGCTAAGTTGCAACTTCCGCCTTATACTTGAAGCTTCGACTTTTTGAATTGAAGGATTGTGTCAAAATGCTCTTCTGAATCTCCATATTTTACTTAACTTTCTCTGAACCTCTCTTCAAGGACAGAGCTATGTTTCTCCATGTGTGGGCTAGACCCCTACTAACAATGAAAATTAATAGAATGCCCAATAATATTAAAGAAATATTCACTATATCAAACAATCCTTTAGACAATGTTTTTTTGGCTTTAGGCATCGTTGCCTAACGTTGCCTTTAGGCAGCACTTTTTCCATAAGTGCTTCCTGAAGCCTACCTTAGGCAGCGCTTTTTTAATCCAAAGCGCTGTCTATTGAACCTCCTTAGACAACGCTTTTACTTTAAGCAACGCTTTTTGAAGCGCTGCCTAAGGCCTTTTAGAATTCCCTTATATTCTCTTTTATGCAGCGCTTTCTTATAAAGCGTTGTCTAAAGGCCTTCTTTGGCAGTGCTTGTGGTTTGAAAAACGCTTTCTTATGTACTCTTAGGCAACCCTTCTAGATAAAAGAGCTGTCTAATGTCAACGAAATTTTTTAAATATTAGACTTATTTTCACTTACAGAAAGCGCTGTCAATATATACAATGAATTTTTACCAGATTTTCACCATATTTTGCGCCAGGTTTTCACCACATTTTTCAACTTAGTATGGTGGAATGAAAAAAAAGAAGGATGAATCGTGGAGAGGAAGATGAAGAGAAAATTTCTTTTTTTTATCAGATCTCCCCAAAACAAATGCCTCTGCCTCTCTCTTTTTTATCTTCACCTTTTTTCTTTTGTACTCAAATATATACCTATAAATTAGTGTAACCAAAATATGATAATACCAAAATTTCCCTTTTGATAAATGGGCTACAAAGATAGAACGTTTAAAAAATGATAAATCCAATAGTATTTTTTTTTAATTTTCTGAAATAAAAATTGGACACCTAAAATTGTCAAAAACGATATAAATTCGAACACTAAGTTATCCGAAAAAATAATATGAGTACATTAAAATAAACTACGGGTCTCAAAGATTAAAGAAAAACTATCGAAATGGTTAAAATCGAAATAAAACAAAAATAAAGAATACCCGACTTTAAAACGCTCACTGTTAAAATTGATACTTCAAAATGTATCGAAAAATTAGAGAGAGCACATTTTCATGATCTACGCGACACGTAGATTCATAAAGCAGTGAGTGTCGAATCGCTTTTAACGGTCTGCCTATAAAACATAAATTTCGATATTATCGACATAAAATCAACTTAACACGATGCAATAAACAAGTAGAGAGATAAAAATGCATGAAGTGAAATAACGGGTATTTTACAACTACAAAACGATGCGAATTTTGGTTTTAATTGACTTTCGGTCAACCTAAACGCAACTAGCAATGCCAATGTGATGAATCAATGATTGTTTAATGCCAATGACCTAATGGGAGCATATGTAGGTGATTGTGAATACCATGTCTGATAACTTCGAAATTAGGAGGGCAAATTTTAGGGGGTGACAGCTGCCCATATTTAAATATCTTTAACAAGGCGATTTGAAGAAACATTTTTGAATCGTTTGGTAACAGACCCAAATTTTCCCTGTAAAAACAAATATGGGTATGATACGCATGCAAATGTGATGAGATGAGAAAGCCATGAATCAAGAAACCATAATAACTTCTCTACTATGCAATATGAAGTAGTGTGTGGGACCAGGCTCATCAAGGTGGTAACAAAACAATATTGACAATGGACTAAGCCTCCCAAAAGTTCTAGCGTTCCACCGAGAACGAGTTTCAACTTCTTCTTGAACCAAGATATTTCATCTAGAATTGGCATTTGGAAAGGGTAACAAAGCGATCATTCAACAACGAGGTAAGATTTCACCCATTGGAATGTTTAGAAAATCAATGATGAAGTATCTCCCATAATGAAGAGATTGCCATACATCAGAATAACAAATCAACGACGAACTGTCTCTTGTCATGAAGAAACTGCCATCCATCAGAGCAACATATTAACGACGAACTATCTCCCATAATAAAGAGATTTCCATCCATCAGGATATCAAATTGACAAAGAACTATCTCTTGTCATAAAGAAACTGCCATCCATTGGCATAACAAATCAGCGAAGAACTATCTATTTTGATGAAGAAACTGCCATCCATCAGGATATCAAATTGACGATGAATTGTCTCCTATCATGAAGAAATTGCCATTCATCAGAGAAACATATTAACAACGAACTGCCTCTTGTAATGAAGAAACTGCCATCCATCGGGATATCAAATTGACGACGAATTGTCTCTTGCATGAAGAAACTTCCATCCATCGGCATAACAAATCAACGATGAACTGTCTCTTGTAATGAAGAAACTGCCATCCATCGGGATATCAAATTGACGATGAACTGTCTCCTATCATGAAGAAACTTCCATCCATCAGAGCAACATATTAACAATGAACTACCTCTTATCATGAAGAAACTTCCATCCATCGGGATATCAAATTGACGATGAACTGTCTCTTGTCATGAAGAAACTGCCATCCATAGACATAACAAATCAACGACAAACTGTCTCTTATCTTGAAGAAACTGCCATCCATTGACATAACAAATCAACACAACATATAACCATATGTTGAAACTTCAATCATCTTCTGCCAATCACCATTAGCAGTCGAATGTAGCAATGCACATAAACGTATGCAAAACTTCAATGATAATCGTCATTATTTAGATATTAACCAATAGCAGCACAACATATAACCATATGTTGAAGCTTCAATCATCTTCTGCCAATAACCATTAGCAGTCGAATGCCACAGAACACATAACCATATGTTCTAAACTTAGATGTTGACAAGTCTTTATTGATAATAACCATTACCAGTAGAATGCCATGATAGTGTAAACAACTTTACTGGGGAATAGAACTAACAAGTTCTAAACTCATGGTTGAAAAATGGATAATTCCAAATTGAACAAATGTTCTTCCATCAGAAATTCTAAATGAATATAACCACCTTCGATCGGAAATTCTTCAAAAACTCTATGTCGAGAGAGATATATTTATGTTGCATGGGGCGAGGAACTCACTAGGGAAATAAACACACCAGAGGCCCTCAGGGAGATTAATTGGGAACACCTCAGGAAATCAGGTTTATAGAGGATTATTGTCATTCTAAGACCTACTGAGAGGACTGTTATCTAACATAATCTGAAAAGATTTGGTTAAGAATAACAACACTGAGGATACCGCAATGGTAATCCTTCTGGGGAAAGGTCGCTTGGGGATTAGATGAAGCTTCCTTGGTAAAAACTTCTAAAGATAACTTTGTGGGGAAGATCACTGGGAAAACCAAGTAGAAAATTCTGTTGACAGAAGAGTTCACTGGAGATAATCGATCACTTCTCTTGGGAAGAAATTTATCTTGAGAGTTGACGCCACTGCCAATTGATTTTTGTGAATAAGCATTCAACTTGTACTAAAGATAAGAACTAAGTCTATTTGAGAAATAGTCTTTTGCTTGCACTTGACCTTATTCTAAAAAGATTCTGAGTCCTGATTGGGGTTTATGCATGAATATATTATATATGATATGTCTGAGCGAAGCGATGTGACTATGCATGACGATGATTTATGTGATGATTTATGAATGCATGTATGGATTATTCAATATGTGCCAAATAAAATTGACCTTGAAGGAAGAATCGTCAGACGAGAACTGACTTTAAGTTAGATCACTAGACGAGAACTAGTGAAAAAGATTAACAATCACATATGAACTGGTTAAATGATTTTAACCACTAGACGGAAACTGGTGAAATAGTTTTAACCACTAGACGGAAACTGGTGAGATAATTTTAACCACCAGACAAAAACTGGTGATTTTAAACACCAGACGAAAACTGGTGAAATCATTTTAACCACCAGACAGAAACTAATGAAATGAATTTAACCACCATATGGAAACTGGTGAATTGCTTTTAACCACCATACGGAAATTGGTGAAATGATTTTAACCACCAGATGGAAACTGGTGAAATGCTTTTAACCACCAGACAAAAACTGGTGAAATGATTTTAACCACCAGACAGAAACTAGTGAAATGATTTTTACCACCAGAAAGAAATTGGTGAAATGATTTTAAACACCAGACGGAAACTGGTGAAATATTTAATCACCCATACGAAAACTGGTGAAAACATCTTAACCACCTCACGGACACTGGGTAAATGTTTTTGACCACCAGACGGAAACTAGTGAAATGATTTTAACCACCATACGGAAACTGGTTAAATGATTTTAACCACCAGACGGAAACTAGTGAAATGATTTTGACGACCATACGGAAACTGGTGAAATTATTTTGACCACCAGACAGAAACTGGATTTAAAGGTACCAAACAAAGTCAGATTTTAATGGCACAAGATGAGATGCATGATGAAAAATGCATGAAGATGCTTTGACTGTTTGACTGGTTAAGACCAAGAAAGATTCTTGAAACAAATTTCTCATCAAAAGGAAGTTGTTAGCATAATTCCCTGCCACTCAATTTAAACGCAATAGCTGTTGACGCTTGACAAAAATTTTACTTGAGCATCTTGAAGATACATAAAGGAATTGTCTGTATATACCGTTCATTGGCCCAATCTGTTGAGTCTCTAATGAGATTTGCTTCGAGATGATGCTGAAAACAACTTACAGTAATCCGATATCTGAGATATTGCAGCAGTATCTTGATTTTCAATGAACGATGCCCCTGATTAACAAATTCTTTGAGAGATATTATCGTATCTCGACGTGACTGCCCCAGATTGACTAAATCTTGAAGGATCGGCTTCACTGTGCTATAGAAATAGCATGAACCAATAATTGTCTTGGAAAGACTTCAACGTGTTGAGGTGACTGCCCCAGATTGACAAAATATTTGAACAACGTGCCCTGGGCTAATTGATCTTTGGAAAATGCCACTGTCAATAGGGTCCTTGGATATATTTCCCCTGCTTGGGTCATTGAAGGATATTTGAATTCCTTGTTGATTATTCACTGGTGATCTTCCTTGATGCTAAGTGATGACTTGCAAATAAGTTTGATTCATTCAAAATAGTAATTTTCATGCAATGTTCATGCAAATTTTTGAAATCAACCTCATTTTTTGAATTGATAAAGAAAAGAAAACAGGGAATGGATCACTTTTTTTTAAATGTGAAAGATGACATAGAAATTTGATATCAATACAAATGATTAGCAAATATCTTTAGGAGTCAAGTTAACACAACCTTGTTGAGTATACTTTCAAAAGAAACCTCGCTTCAATTAGGTCTTTTAAGGGTTGTGTAATACGGTGAACTGACTTTGAGATTTTTGTATCGCAAATGTGCGGATAGAAAGAGTCGCCACCGACTTTTCTTTTATCCAATTAAGGGAAGGTAAAAAGTACAGAAAAGACCTTCGTTAGATTCTGAGTAAGGGAGAAAGTTATGAAAAGGGAAGGTATTAGCATACCTTTCCATCCGTAGTTATCTACGGGCTCTTAGTTGCTCCTAGATCACTTTAAAATTGTGCTTTCTGTGTGTTTGACAAAAATGTTTTGAAAAGGCATTTCGCTTTGACTTTGTAATGATTCATGTAGGAATGTAACCAAAGTGTTTGGAAATGTTTCGTTTTGAAAAGAGTTTGAACTTTGACAAAAGTGTGCGGTGTGAAAAGTATTTGATTTGAGCAAGCAACTAAAAGTCTTATTACCTACTCATAATTGGTCGTTTTTGTATTGTTTTACGTTCCTTTAGAATAACGCTATCCATACCATTAGTTGGTAAGTAACCCTATTCGTTGGATGTAAACGGGACATTCGAAGGGACATCACATGGTCATAGAAAGCAACTTGTAGGAAGTATCCTAGCACATTCGAAGGGACTATCATCATTTTTCGTAGGCGACAATCGAGGGTTAAGATCATGTATCGAAGGAGACATCGTGGGTCTATGATCTTTGTATCGAAGGGACTATGATGATTTATTTTGAAGGCAACGGTGCTAGAATACCTCTACGTTCGAGGAACTTGACCATTTGATTTCGTAAAGGCAACGAGAGAGAATTACCCTAAGGGGTGCGTGTGTGAAGAGTGTGTTGATTTCAGGTATGTTATCTTGAGAGTTATGAGTGATCTATGTCCAATTTTATCTTGCCATACACGCCTAATTACTAGCAGTTTATAGGGTGCAGAAATTAAATTGCGGAAATATAAAGTGCGGAAAGATAAATCCTACGCTATTACATGGCTTTGGGCAGATACATAATTGAAAGTGCGGAAAATAAAAGCCCTAATTAAGATATTACATCCCATAGGCAATTACATAATTGGAAAAGAAAAGCAGTAAAAATTGTCCGAAACGGTATAACCTGTGAACAGATGCAAAATCGGAAAATACGAGAAAATTGCATAAGAAGAAAATGTTAGTAAAAATAAGTATTTTTGAATAAGAAAAAGTTTTTGTGTTAGTAATGACATTAATATGATAAAATATATTTTTGGTAATTTTTGGAGTTGATTTGATAATTAAAAAACAATTAAAAGTCATTTACACAATTAATTAGCAATTAAATTAAATATGCGTGCAAAAATAATAATTTTAATTTTAAAAATTAAATAAACATTTTTCTGATAACAATGCAAATAATAAATATTTTTTGGGAGTTTTTTAGATGCATGATAAAAATATTTGAAGATAAATTAAAATAACATGAAAATATTGAAGAAAATAAGAAAATATGTTAGTTTTGCAAAAGAGTAAAAATAAGATGGTCTTGCAAGGGATCGCCACGCCAGCAAGCCACTGGTCAACAAAGTCCACGACGCCGGAGCCCTAGCTCCGGCCGTATTCTCCGGCGACACCAAATTCTAAACCTGCAAAATACGTGAAATAAAAAGCAAAGGGATACCCTACCCCCCTAAATCGACCATTCCGAGTTCAATGGTGGTGTTTGTTTCGATTGAAAATGCCCGTATCGATCAGTTCGATTCAAACAGTTCCGAATGCCCTAGCCATGGTGATTCGAGTTCTATGCGTGCAAGCTTACATGTAATGCATAATTCATGATCTAAAGAGTGTCCTGAGTCCAAATATGCAAGCAAAAACAGTTAGTAACGCATGAATAATGAAAATCGAAATTCAAGAAAATACCA
This sequence comes from Vicia sativa, assembly GCA_021764765.1. Classification (NCBI taxonomy): domain Eukaryota; kingdom Viridiplantae; phylum Streptophyta; class Magnoliopsida; order Fabales; family Fabaceae; genus Vicia; species Vicia sativa. Next base: position 74,722,580 of record CM038794.1, on the reverse strand, counting down.
AATCGGAGCAAGGTGTATGGCACGATCTAGGCAGTCTTGGCTTCAAGTAAAGGCTGGGAATGATTGCTGGGATATCAAGGAACACGTTTGGATCCTCAAAACACCTTGAAACTTGCTGGAAATTTGAAATCGAATTCGCCAAATTTTGAAGAAATTTTTGAAAATAAGGGTTGCTTGTATGGGCTAGGGTTTCGTCCTTTGTTCTTTACAATGAGTTGGGTATTTATAGAGTGAGGAATGAGAGCAAAAAGAATAAAAAAAGATCTCCTCTTGAATGCAAAAATAATTTCCATTCCAATAAAATCAAATCTTTGAAAATTTGATTTTCTCTTCCATATGCAAGCTAGCACGAATTTGGCAAGTCTTGTGGGCTATCTTGGACCTCAAGTTTGACAAAAATCCAATCCATTTGAAAATATATCTTGTTTTCATATTTTATATAATTTAAATTTGAATTAAATGGTTTTAATTTCAAAAAAAAAAAAAAAATAGAATGTGTTCATGGCAAGGCATCAATAGGTCACAAATAATATTATGATCAAGTTTGGATCATAAAATTATAGGCCCATTTGGAAAAAAATTGGATTTTGACAAATATCTCTCTTTGTTCAATTGTCCAAAAATGCTCAACTTGTACAAGGTGTATTTTGCTTAATTTTCCACATTTTCGAGTGTTCTTGGACTTTTTAGAAAGCTCTAGGTGTCCTCTAAACAACCTCTTTGGTTTCATCTCAATTGGAGTTTCCATGCTCAATAAATCATCAAAACAAAAAGTTGACTTTTTGTTGACTTTGAAAAGGACCTATAATGTTTTTGTTAGTGTTTTAAGTTGGCATTAATTTTTGGTAAAACTAGACTATGACAATGTCTTTATAAATGTCATGACATTAAGAGATTGAAGATAAATCCTACATGATAAGGATGTTTAAAGTACAGCCCAGAACTGGAAGCTAAAAGCTGTGCTTGAATTCTGCAGAAAATATATTGATGTCATAACAGATGTTATGACATTCAGTGTGACATTCTGTTCTGCAGAATCTATTTTTCCTGAGATTTTTCAGGAAGTTTGTTGAGCTGCTGTATTATGTTTTTCTGTTATTAGATTGTATGCTCACGTGGCTGTTAGGTTAATCTTAGTTAAATCTAAATTGGTTGTGGATAAGACCAAGTTTTTAGGATTAATTAAGTGAACCCTAGCTATCTTTATGGAATCCCAAAAATGAAGTTTCAGGACTGCTTCTATAAAAGGAATAGAACCCTTACACTGCTGTTGCGCCTCTGGAATGTATTGAAGATTTAGCAGGTTGTTATTTGTGTAATTCTAGTTACTCTTATGAGCCAAGCAATTATCAATTTATAAGTGCCTTGGACTAGGATTTGTTTGTAAGGGTAGTTTATCACTCAAAGCTTTGAAGCACGAGTGTTTGTCTCTTGATTAAAGCTTTGAAGCAAAATCAAGATAGTTTATTGAAGTGTGTCTTCATAATTCAATTATTCAATAGGTTGATATCACTGCTGTGATTGAGGGGGAGTGAGTAGGAACTCAGGTCTAAGTAGGACTTAGATTGAAGTTGCATTGGGTAGGTTTTAAGTGAAGGAGATAAACTCGTTGGTTTATTCCTGAATTAATTCTACTAATAGTGGATTTCCTCCCTGGCTTGGTTGCCCCCAGATGTAGGTGTAGTTACACACTGAACTGGGTAAACAATTTATTGTGTTCTTTACTACTATTTAAATTCATTGTGTGAATTGTTAACAGAGTGTCAAATACTATGTCATAACATTCTCTGTGACATCACGTATCTGCTGCCAGGAATTTTAATTGGCATCAGAGCAGGCACCCTGCCTGTTATTTCTGGGTGAGATCTAGGGATAATAGTTTTTGGCGTAATGGATAAGGAAGGAGGATTTGGAGGTAGACCACCTATTCTGGATGGGTCTAATTATGACTACTAGAAACCTCGTATGGTTGCTTTTTTAAGATCAGTGGATATTAAAGCTTGGAGAGTTGCTGACAAAGGATGGAAACATCCCACCAGGCTTGAGAAAGATGGGACTACTGTCTTGAAACTTGAGGAAGAATGGAGCAAAGAGGAAGAGGAGCTAGCACTGGGGAACTCTAAAGCATTGAATGCCTTATTCAATGGTATTGATAGAAATATCTTCAGACTAGTTCATCAATGTGAGCTGGCCAAGGATGTTTGGGACACTCTCAAAACTACTCATGAGGGGACATCCAAGGTGAAGATGTCAAGACTTCAGATGCTCACTACCAAATTTGAGAATTTCAAGATGAAAGAAGATGAGACTATTCATGAGTTTCACACGAACATCTTGGAGATTGCCAACACCTCAGGAGCACTTGGTGAAAAGATGTCAGAAGAAAAGCTGGTGAGAAAGATTCTCAGATCCTTGCCTAAAAGATTTGCAATAAAAGTGACTGCAATAGAGGAGGCTCAGGACATCAGCACCTTGAAGGTTGAAGAACTTATTGGATCTCTTATGACCTTTGAGATGGGAATCAGTGAAACTGTTGACAGGAAGAACAAGAGCATAGCACTTGTATCCAATACTGAAGAGGAATGCAAGAAGGGTGATGATGAGAAGATATCTGAAGCCATAGCTATGCTTGGAAGACAGTTCAACAAGCTCATCAAGAGGATTGATCCAAAGTCAAGGTCAAATGTCAAGGACATTTCATTTGACATCAGCAGATCTTATGACTCCAGCAGAAGATCCAAGTCAGAGGAAAAAGGAAGTCAAGAAAGTGGAATCCAATGTCATGGATGTGAAGGATATGGACATATTAGAGCTGAATGTCCTACCTTTCTTAAGAAACAAAAGAGAGGAATGGATGTCACTTGGTCTGATGGTGAATCAAGTAGTGACTCTGAAGAGGAATCAGCCAAACTTGTCACTGCACTTTCTGGAAGTTGCAATTCTGATAATGACTCTAGTGATGAGGAAGTGACCTTTGAAGAACTTGCTGATACTTACAAGAAGCTGTGTATCAGGAGTGGTGAAGTATGTCAGCAGAATGAAAAGCAGAAAAAGCTGATTGAGAAGTTGGAGGCAGAAAATGTGAAGCTGGAAGCTGAGAAGAAGGAAAATACAGTCACTATAAGTCATCTCAACAGTGAAATTATAGTGTTGAATTCCAAGCTTGATTATATGACTAAGTCTGTCAAGATGCTGACTACTGGGACTGATAAGTTGGAAGAAATCCTTCAGCTTGGACAAAATGCAGGAAATAAGCATGGTCTAGGATATGTGGCTGAAAAGGAACCTGTTAGTGACAAGAAAAAGAAGAGTCATGGGAAACCAAGGTCAAAGCAGATGTCACAACATAAAACAGGAAATGTGTCTGGCTCAGGGTATGTGGCTGCAAAGAAATTTGCTGATAACAAGAAGAAGAACAGACCTAATAAGCCAATGTCAAAGCAGATGTCACAACATTGGGGTCAACATCAAGATCAGAGAAACATGAATAAGAAGTTTCAAAGATGGAGATGTCACCATTGTGGAAAGTTTGGACACATAAAACCCTTCTGCTATAAACTACATGGATACCCTAATCAGACTTCCTATGTTAAGCCTAAGAACAACAAGGTACCCTACACTCAAAAGTGGAAGAAGAGGACTGCAGCATTGGTAGCTCACACTTCCCTTGGAGTGTCTGCCAAGGAAGATTGGTACTTTGACAGTGGGTGTTCCAATCATATGACTGGAATAATTGCATGCACATCAAAAGCATGCAACATTCAAACAAGGAATATGATAACACAACGTCATTCCATACATGGTTAACACCATCAAACAGCACAGCATAATCATGCATATACAACGTTAATCACAACACATGGCATTAACATCTATCAACATATACAACGTCAACGACGAACAATCACGATTTACAACGGATTCCTCATACAAAAATCCATATAAATATATTAAGATTCAGTTACTAGGTTTTAAAAATGTTTTAATGGATAGTACATGCTCTCAGCTTTCCAACGATTCCAACTACGCCTAAATCGGAGTTACGGTCGCAAAGATATGACCAAAACAGTTTTCAGAAAGTACATGTTCAATTCTGTCCAGCTTGGGTCGATGCATAAGCTCATGCATCAATGCATAACTAGCTTGCATCGACAAAAGCATCGTATGCGTTGACACAAGCATCGTATGCGTCGATGCATATGTTTTCAAAATTTATTTTTTTCATTTTCCTTCAGTATGTATCGAGGCATAACACACATGTGTCGATGCATAACTCCAAAATTCACCACATGAATCGATGCATAGGGTTTTGTATCGATGCAAGCCTTATTCCAGCTTCTGTTTTTCACACGTTTGACTACTTGCATCGATGCATAATTGCATGTGTCGATCCATGCTGCGGTTTTTCACTAAAAACCAGTTTCGTTTTCACTGTTTACAATTCCAATTGATCCCATTCATCACCATTAACCATAGTACATCAGAAACAATAATTGTTATTTGTTTTCACATCTAATTACCATTGAATTACACTTCTTAATTAATCCACAATCAACCTACTCATATTCACCATTCTTATTAATTCCAATTGAGGTTTTTACGTCGGATCATATCATTATGGCACAACCTAGAAATTCTAATTCGAGATTCCTAACGCATCAATTCATCCTATTGATTATCAAAACCTATAAGGCATATTAATCAGACCAAATCAACCCTTACCTCGCGATGATTCTTCGAATTTCCGACGCCTTGACTTTTCCTCTTTCTCTACTCTTCTCACCTTCCCTTTATTCCTTTATTTATTCCTTTTTATTATTCTAAATAATAAAAATAAATTAATTAGAATAAGTAGAGCCTTTTACTCCACACACCCTCCAACTCAACTTCACACCCCCAACACTTCCATTATTTAATTAATTAATTAAATCCATTAATTCAATAATACCAATAATTAAATTTTTAATTAAATTAATAATTAAAATTCCAATCATTTAATAATTGAATTATTTGGGGTGTCACATCTGACACTAAACAAAGATCAGCAGCATCCAGACCAAAAGTATCTTTCCCTTTCAATACCCTTAATTGTTCCTTCAGTTCAAGACACATTCGCCTGACTTCAGTATCTTGAGGAGCTTAGTTGTTAATAATTGAATTTGTTCCTTGAGGATTTTTCATGTAGTTTTCAGAGCTAGGCTCTTAACAACATGAGCATCAATTTATGTTGATTAAGATCATCCACATGCAGAGAAGAATCATACATTGGATTATACATAACAGTAAAGCCTAACATGGAATCGACATGATCTGTAGCAGCATCCTGGACACTGTTCTTCGAAGAAGCTAGCGTTGCTTCCAACATTTGGTCCACCTTGTCTTTCACAACATCCAGGTCCTCTCTCATCACAACTTGATTATGTTCCAACCAGTCTATCGTACTTGACACGAGTGCGGGAGATCAGCTAAATGGCCAGGAACAAAAGGTGACATGAGATTTTGTAGTGGAGGAGAAAATGCATGCATGTTGATGAATGCAAATGAATGATTTTATTTCTTTTTTTTTAATGCGGATGATTTTTTTATTTATGAAAATGCAATGCAATGGTAACACATGTAAAAATGCAATGTGATGCAATAAACAGTCATATTAACACTATGCACAAAATCACAGGTAAAATTAAACAGACAGAGTTTTAAAAAGGACGGTCGGACATGGTTTCAATGTCTACCCAAAATTCCCCAAACAGGATGGTTCTAATGTTTTATGCTAAATGTTTCTTAGAGTTTCAGATCCCCTTTTAAAAAATATTATCATCACGCAATCGACCAACGTAGTGATATTATTTCCAAAAGTATACTCCATGAAATAGATCTTAACGGGATACTCAAAATCCTTTATTTGAGCGATCGGTCTCGATTTGGATATCCTAATACTTAGAGTTATGGGTCCTTTGTCCAAAAATGGTCGTCTCACACTAGCATGCGGTGCAACAACTTCCTTAAAAAGACCAACCTTAAGGTGGGTATTCATGTCGATCCAAGAGACATGGATGTATAATGGACCTAAGCTACGCAACCACTCTATCCTAATGTTACCTAGAAGCCTAGGTATTGGGCTTATATATGAATCATAACCAACAAGTCCCCAACACAATAATATATATCAACAGGATAATATATGAAGCGTAAAGAGGTAATAGGAAATGAAACATAAATAATCAAGAAGAAAGTAGATAACAATAACAAACACACAAACACACACAAAGGAAACTAGGGTAGACTCGTGGATTTCCCCAATGGAGTCGCCAACTGTGATGACTGGTTTTTTCATCAGTTATTTTAAAAACAATGAGGTCGCCACCTAATTTTATTTTTTCTAAAAAGAACGGTAAACTATAGATAAAACCCACGAATGATGGATAAGGTGGTTCACGTTATTAAGAGTCTTTAAACAATTATTCTAACGTCCAACGATTTAAAGACTCGGAGTTAGTTTGGAAAAAGTTTTTAAACAATTGGTCTAGCAACCAATGATTTAAATACTCGGAATTTATTGTGAAAGAGTTTCAAAAATTACTCGACGTTGGATCGAGGTCTGGAATTTTGATTATGAAATTGTTTTAGATGTTTGGTATATGAGAAAATGAGAAATGGAATCGGGTTATGATTAATCAAGTATATGGACTTAACTAATCTTGTGAGGATAGGTGCTCCTACCCCTAACTATGAAATTCTTGTGCATGGACAATTGGGGTATGAACCAAAATTATTTCGGGTTATGGTTAATTAAAGCAAACTAGGGCTTCAATTAACCTTATGAGAATGGCCATGCCCATTCTCAACTATGAGACCCTTGAGGAATTTGGCTTATGAGCCAAGAGGATATAAGAATATGATTAAAGAGGTAATGAACTAGGAAAGCAAGAGAGCCCATACAAGGTGGCTATATGTATGCACCTAGAAAGTGGGACTAGCGTGGCGCTAGTATTCTAAACGAATGATTGGAACAATCGATTGGATAGTTATCGCTGTAGAAAATACCAGGACCAAACTATGAATATATGCGAGTGTGCACTTTTATGTATACCTGTTCATTGATGAAGAACCCAATAGGAGGCTATGTGTTCTAATATGATGACAAATGTGTAATTAAGCAATAATTAGAACACACAAGGAATTAAAATCCTAAACTATTACAGACGATGCGGCGATGGGGGGTACAAGTTTATGAATGGGGATACATCAAGTCGAGAAGTGCGATAAAAAGCTGAAATAGACAAGCAATACAACCAAATCAAATTAATTCGAATAATCAAGTAAACTTCGCCATATGGTGCGAGAAAAGAGCTTCAAGTAAAATTCGAGATCGGATAAAGTTGGGCACATCAAATAAATATCAGATAAAGATCCCTACACCACTGAGATACGAACAAAACTAATCCGGAGAAGCTTACAAAGCTCAAGTATCGACCATAGTATTTTATTATATCAATTAGAATAGATTTATGTAGAAATCAATTCTAGGAGACAAACAATATTTTTGTGCTCATATGCGTTCGAAAATCACATTGAATTCAAAGCTCGAAATCGCAACATAAAGAGGATCATTATAATATAATTTGAATTTATTTACAAATGAATAGAATAAAATATAAGAATAAAATTAATATGTATATAATTATATATTTACATTTCTAAATATATTAATAAAAATACTAAGTATTTTACATATACATATACATATACTAAGTAATATTGCAACAAATTAGAATATGGTTAGTAATAGAATCGAATGAAATAGTATAATATACATGAACGGAAGAACCAAAACAATCAAATACGTGAGTAATTCTCTTCACAAAGGAATTAAAACCAAAGAAACTTATAATATTATTCAATTCAAAATCGAAACAAACTAAGATTAAACCGAAAAAATTTGGGCAGTCACTACATATACTTAATAACGCCCAAAAACTCAATCTTGAAAGTGTTCAAAACAAATTTTAATAAATGCAACAATGGAAAACAAACGGCTGCCCCATAGTTTATCGGTTATATCTTACACGCATAAATGCAATATAAACATCAAACCATCATCGAAACTACCTAGAAATAAATCATCACAACTTCAATTGGACACAAGCAAGAATAACACATTAACATGGTATCCCAACAGTTTCTTGGTTAGTTTTACACGCAAATAAACGCGGCAACAACGTTACCTTCATCGAAACTAGAAAAATTAACATTCACTAACAATTCCAATTGAAATTAATATGTGAATAACATAATAACCTAAAGTTAATATCGACATCCCAACAGATCAACACCGATTCGGTATAACGACACAAAAACTTGAATCCATTTGAACCAAGCCAGCATAACAATTTAAACACACTTATCCACAATAATATGTCATCATCATCAAAACTAACACAATTTAAAATCTAACTGATGCAACTCAACTAAATTACATACTAATTCACCATGTCATTCGTTTTCATTCTAAAACAATAGAAAATCCAGAGACTAACTGAAATGAAAACTAATTGATAATGAAAAGGAGATTTACTGACTTGGAGGTGACGAAAATTAATGGAATCAAGAACTGAAGCTCTGTGTTGGTTGGAGTAAGCGGTGTCTCTGGTAGTGATGATGATGTCGTTATTCACCATCAGATAGAGGGAGCAACAATGGTACTTCTCAATAAATTTTTTACAGAATGTTGAAGTGAGAAGATGAATATTACAGTTTGTTACACAGGAGGTATACTCCGGTCGAAGTTGAGGTGATTTAGCTAGTGTGTTGCCGCATGAAAAGAGCATCAATTATGAGACCGGTGACTTCGGATTCTGTTGTACGACGACCGTCTAAAATCACTATGCGAGCTTCGAAGCAGCATAATCAATGGAGGGTGGAAGTCAAAGGGTATTGAGATATTTTAGGAAAAGATATATTTAGGAAAATAATTGCTAGGATATATCTTTACATATTTGTAGGGTGTGGTTCGGCGACGGAGGAAGTTATGAAGGTTTATGGTGGGGGTTGTTGGTGATGGTATGAAGGTGAGTTTTGTTGAAGGATAGTAGACGGATGATGGGATGGTGTTGGAAGGGATGAAGGAGACAGAAATGAGAGGGTGAGAAGGTGATGAGGAGAAGATGGAACGGTGGGATGGTAGTATGGTGGAATGAAAAAAAGAAGGATGAATCGTGGAGAGGAAGATGAATAAAAAATTTCTTTTTTTATCGGATCTCCCCAAAACCAATGTCTCCGCCTCTCTCTTTTTTATCTTCACCTTTTTTCTTTTGTACTCAAATATATACCTATAAATTAGGGTAACCAAAATATGATAATACCAAAATTTCCCTTTTGATAAAATGGGCTACAAAGATGGAACGTTTAAAAAATGACAAACCCAATAGTATTTTTATTTAAATTTTCCAAAATAAAAATTGGACACCTAAAATTGTCAAAAACAATATAAATTCGAACACTAAGTTATCCGAAAAAATAAAATGAGTACATTTAAATAAACTACGGGTCTCAAAAATTATAGAAAAAATATCGAAATGCTTAAAATCGAAATAAAACAAAAATAAAGAATACCCGGCTTTAAAACGCTCACGGTTAAAAAAGAGACTTCAAAATGTATCGAAAAATTAGAAAGAACACATTTTCATGATCTACGCGACACGTAGATTCATAAAGTAGTGAGTTAAATGCAAAAACATGAAATATTATCTCGCTAATTTTTCGTAGTGTCGAATCGCTTTTAATGGTTTGTCTATAAAACCGAAATATCGATATTATCGACATAAAATCAACTTAACACGGTGCAATAAACAAGTAGAGAGATAAAAATGCATGAAGTGAAATAACGAGTATTTTATAACTACAAAACAATGCGAATTTTGGTTTAAATTGACTTTCGGTCAACCTAAAAGCAACTAGTGATGCCAATGTGATAAATCGATGATTATTTAATGCTAATGACCTAATGGGAGCATACGCAGGTGAATGTGAAGACCAAGTCAGATAACTTCAAAGTTAGAAGGGAAAATTTTGGGGTGTGATAGTTCAGTTCAAACATTTGAGCTGAGTATTAATGAGAGGTTGATCGCGACTTTATCGTCTATTCTAATCGGGAGACTGCAAGTATACAGCCCTATCGCGTAGTTTTAAAAGTTATCGAACCTAAGGGACTATAAATCGAACTAATGTAACCTAAATCTACAATGTAAAGCTAAAGCTATCGAATGAATAAATTGGGGGAAAGTTTTTGGGTAATTAAACTTAATCTAGTCGAAATAATAAGCGAATATCGGTATGTAATTCGTTAACCTAGAGAATCTGACTTGTCACTGGCTCATTTTTCTCAAACTAACAATAATCCTTTTTCAGCAAACGGTATTTATTTAAAAATCTTATCTCAAACTTTCGCTCTGTTGAATCAGATTGTAAATCTAAACTCTAATGTATGCTTTCGCTATCCCACTGATTTTAAAAATACTTTTTGAAAATAAATAAAGTTTAATCAATTTTAAAACGCTTTCGCAGTCTTTAAAAATAATACCTAGTATCCACTATCTGGTTTTAAACCTCAAACTCTCGCTCTGTTGGTTTCTAACCTTAGTCCAGTTTATTAACCTCAAACTTTCGCTCTGTTGGTTTCTAATCCTTTTTTAATAGATTAAATTGGATATCTAAATCAGAAAAGTGTTTATTTTACGAAATAAAGTTAAGCCAGTTTGTTCCGGATCCCTTTAGTTTAACTAGTTACATACCGATATCAGATTTAATTAGCCAGACATATTGATAAAAACAGACATGCATAAACCAAAATATTCAACTTGCATAAATAATTCCATAGCCAGGCAGATAAATTTCATGCAAATATATACTTGTATAAAGCAATTAAATAAAAACCTGAAATAACTTAAATTCTTGAAATAAACTTTGTTCTTCGGAATAACTGGTACAGGTCCTTGAATCTCCAATGAAAATAAACAATGCTGACTTGAACTTGGAAATAGTAGGACTAGTACTTTTAAGGAAAAGAAAATACAACTGAAAACAAATGCTCAAAAGAATCTAACTTGAATTCTCGAAATACAAAATAATGCTGGAAAAAAAATTAATGCGTAGAAAAAACAGAGAGAGGCCCCCTGGCTTGGTCACTTTGATTCCCTTTTATACTTGTCACCCGTAACTGCCTTGTTTCCTTCTTTTTCGGTAAATTCAAAATATCTTGGACCGAAAGAATAGGAACTACTCGAGACGTGCGTCCAATTTGTTTCTCAAATCCAACTGCCATTTTGAGACGGTCGTCTCAACAAATTATGAAAGTCTTCAAGGGCTGACGTGGCACCTAAAGAGACGGACGTCTCCAATTCGTGCAAGGGAGTTGAGGCGTTCACCTCAAGTGGGAAAGGGAGGCGGAGGCGTGCCCCTCACGTGTGTAGTGGGAAACTCCTTCGTGCTTTGGGCTTTTAGTGCTGAAAATTCATAACAATCTCTTATCTTCTTAATTCTTCCTTTTGCTTGCACACCCCTCTTTCAAATTTCATTTCCTTGCTCAATTGGTCTTATTTAATGCAAATACCTGAAACAATTTAAATACCAACGTAATACAGAAATAAAGCAAAATAATTAAATAAAAATACTAACATTATCTATGAAAAATAAATCAAATATGCTATATAAATATGTGTTATCAAACTCCCCTATACTTGAACCTTTGGTTGTCCTCAAGCAAAAAGTAAAATGAAAATCTCTTAGGCACCAGTCAAACGCAGATATAAGAACACACATCAATTTGTACTAGGTTGCAAGTTAATTATTTGTTGGAGAACTTAAGTTGAACTTCGACACCAAAGCTACCATAGAAACACTAGATAACCCCCATTTTTGCAAACCAATTTAAATCATGTTATTATAGCTCCACCTAATACTTTTGTTTCGTTTTACCCGTTTTCATTCTGGTGCAATCACATTAAGCCCTTTACCTTACACGCACATAGTGGAGTAACCGGTTAGTGAATTTGATCTTTGTAATCTAGCTAGGAGTTTTGGTAATTATATTTGGTACCCCTTTATCCAATTAGAAATTGCGGGGGATCGGACCGTAATCCGCCCTACCAAGTTCATCACCAGGAACCACTAAACCAATTCATAATGGATTGTTTGCATAAAGATTTTATAGTTTCCGCAACTGTTGGATTAAATGATCTGGTAAGGACCATCTAACTTAGTAAGCGCATCTTCAGATAAAAATTTCTCTTAAAAATATTTGATCAATCACTTATATTCATCGATTCTCCACATAGTTTGTGTTTAAGGCGGTGTCGACTGCTTTTATAAACTACTAGGGGCTACTTTAAAACTAAGTTTTAAGGTGTTGGCATAATAAGTACTTAAATCGATTCAACATGTTGGGGTTTTGAAGTGTTAGGACGATAACGATTTTGTTTAGTTGCGCTCGAGTTCCTATTTTAAAAATAGGCAACCTTAATACTATTTGAGTGTGTTAACTTATGTGTTAAAATTTTTTTTCGTTATGGCTCAAGAAAATATAGGAATTCGAATGAGCATTAGATTTTGCATAAAGGATTAAGATTACATAAACATGTATTTTATTTAATGGAAATTTGCAATACAGAGAAAGAAACAAAAGGAAATACTAAAGAGAGCAAAGAAAATAAAACGAACTAAGAAAGGTTCTGACTCCCCTAAACTCAGACTGAGCAATGTCCTCAATGCGATAAAACAAAGGGGTTGGTACCTGCCGCATTGACGCATGTGTGAAAGTGGCTAAGCATGAAAGGAGCGGCGTTGATGGCATTCCCGTTGAGGGCACAAAAGAGAAGGAACATTTCATTTTGGTTGACCTTGTGGTTATTGGTCCTACCAAAAATTGTGTTCGCGAGGATTTGGTGAAAATACCTCAGAGCGGGATTATGAATATGAGAAGCATAAAGATCACGCCAACTTTCAGTGGGTTGACCGGTCAGATCATGCCATAGAGAGAAACCAACTTGATCCCAAGAAATATCGCTGTCGGCATCAAAAGGTTTATAGTGAACGTTCTGACCTCTAGTGAACTGTAAAAGTTCAGCGATTCTTTCTTGATCAATGGAAAACTCTTGGTTAAACATGCGGAAATTTGCGGTGCCGGTGGTGTAAGGATCGTCAGGAGGCGTGATGTAAGAGAACGAATTGAGGAATTCAAGAACGAGCGGTTCAAAGGTTGGAAATAGATTTGAACAGAGACTAAGTAATCCCGTGTTTGTAAGCATAAAAGAGATGCTCTCTGTCATACCCAAAGTATCTAAACAGTCGGTGTCCACATATTTGGTGGGAACAACCGAACGTGAATAAAATTTCAAGTATTTCTGTTGTTGTAGACCGTCATCGTTATCCTGAAACATAATGGAGGATAAATCTGGTGGAGGTCGGTCGGGTTTCACTTGACGATGTGTGTTTCGTGGAGCCATGGAAGAAAGGGTAATGAAGGATAAAATGGGAGAAAGATGGAGTGGATGAGAGAAAGATATATGAGGAGTAGATGGAAGGAATGTGAAATGAGAAGAAATGAGGAAGAATATTTATAGTGGTTGTAGATTTAAGAGGAATAAATTATAATTATAATATGTTGGGAAATGAAGAGGGAGAAGTTTGAATGGGAATAGTGGTGGAAAATGAAAAGAAGAATATTTTGATTAATGGAGTTGTTGAATGAGAGTTATTGTAGAGAAAGAAAACGAACGAAACATCAAACGCAATTAGACAGAAAACGAGACAATGGGAAGCACGAGACAGAGGCGGGGGCCACGGAGATATGAGACGTCCGTCTCAAAAGATGAGAGAGACAGGAGGCGGTCGCCTCGGGTGTGGAACATGCATGGAGACGGTCGTCTCCAAAGATTCCTTGCCAGAAGAAGACATGAGGCGTGCGTCTCGAGCATTGTGTGGGTGAACAGAGGCGTGCGTCTCATGCTAGACAGCATGCGTGGGCAGTGAATCAATGTATCAGAGGAAACGCGTGCAGGGAATCTAAGTCAAAGCAGACTGACTGAATGACTTTATACGGATTATAAATGCATTGATGCAGTCCTCCAGAATAACAAGCAGCAACGCTAAGAAAAAATAAATAAATGCAATTTAAAGAAGAAGATGAAGCAGTATAATAATATAATAAAGGTGAAAAATAAAAACTGCAACATTAAATATAAATTCAGAAATTGCATTATATTAGAAATGGAATTGCTAATAATTAAAGGGACAAGTATTCGGAATGAAAACGGAATAAAATAACATAATGGAAAAAAAAATTGAAAATCCTAAACTAAACTAAACTAAAATTAAAAACTGCTTAAAACTCTAGCCACTGGAAGGTCCTGCTTTAGGAGCAGACGATGATCGGAAATAAACAAAAACTTCTTGAAATTATGCTGAAACCGTGTCCATAAAACCGAAGAAATCTGCTCGCAAACTGGTAAAGTCATCTCTCAACGCCTGGTGCTCCACCTGTAGAGCGTGGATGGCCGTAGCATAATCAATAGTAGGAGCCTGATGCATAACAGTATCTGGTGCGATAGACTGAGCAGTAGAATCGTGCTGAGGAGGGGCCATGTCGTAATAACCGGGAGGAGCAGTAGGATCTTCCTCAGAGGCCTCTAAAATCTCATAGTCTTGTGGAGTCTCAGGAGTAGAAGGCTGAGCAGGGGGCTGATCCAGACCATAGAGCCAATTAGCTCGGTTATGCACACTCGTAGCAGGGTTAGGTAAGGTAAATAAATCCATAACTTAGTTATTTATCAGCAAGGTAAACTGAGTGGGGCCAAGGTTATCGATCATGCCAGTGTTGAAACAAAATTGGATAGTCATGCACTGGACACCACTAAAAGCATTCAGATTCTTGAAAGGCTGTCTGAGTCCAACAACATTAGCAATCATAGTCACAAGCCCTCCCATCTGAATGGTTTCATGGTCAGTATCGATAAGATGCTCAAAAGCACGTAACATATAAGTGATCGCGTTAACCGGGCGGTTCTGCGAAGCACAAAACATAATAAAAAGCTCATCTCGAGATACAGTGTGACATTCTGGGGTTTTCCAAAAATAGTGTGAGCCAGAATCTTGTGGAAGTACCTGATGGCTGGGTTATGAATATTATCTGATACAAATTCAGCCGGCTCAGGGTTAAGAATTCCAGATATAGATCCCCAAAAGTTATCAAGTTCTCTAAAACCAAGTTGTTCCTCTTGAGTTTCATGGTAAACCCCTATACCATTAGGAAATCCTAGAAGATTACCCAGATTCACGTGATTAAACTTGTAATTAATACCAAAAAGCCTGAAAAGAATGAGTCCACGACGTTGCCCCAACCCATGAGTAGGTATGTAAGTTAGAGAGCTAAGGAACTCAAAGGTGAGATTCCGATAGGTGGCATAACATGTCATAAGGCGCGAAGTGTCCCACCCGATCTGGTTAAGCAGAAAAAGCACACTATCCCGGATACCAAGTGTAGCCATAGTACCATGATGAGGGTAAATAGTCGGAAGCATCTCACGCCTTGCTAAAACTCCAAATCTTCCAACCTGTTGCCTTCCTCTGAATGTGACTTGCATGTTATCAGTGCGAGACATGGTGGGAAGAGAATAAGCAACTAGAAATAGTCCTGAAGAGTAGAAAAGTAAAAGAAGATCAACATTAGAATAGAAGAAAAAATAGAAGAAAAACATAGAATAGAAAGAAATAAGATAAAGAAGAATATAGAAAAATAATGAGAAGAAAATAGATAGTGATAAGAATTTTTAAAATAGAATAAAGAAGAAATAAAATAAAATAAAGAGAATGAAATATAAAAATCGGTGGGTTGTCTCCTACAAAGCGCTTTGTTTTATGTCGTAAGCTCGACAAATAAAACTAAGGGTTAGTCTTTTAATTGAGCGTGCGGCTCGTCTAGATTTAATGTTTGTGAGTTTTCATCGATTTCGGTAAAATGGTAGTGTTTTAAACGCTGCCCGTTTACTACAAAAGGTTCAATCGATGTTCCCTTAATTTCTATGGTGCCACTTGGATAAACATTAGTAATTTCAAAAGGGCCTGACCACCTAGATCGTAATTTTCCAGGAAATAATTTTAATCGTGAGTTAAATAATAATACGATGTCACCTATGTTAAAATTTTTCCTAGATATGCGCTTGTCATGCCATTTCTTCGCGTGTTCTTTGTAAATCCTAGCATTTTCGTACGCATCCTGTCTAAGTTCTTCTAATTCATTTATATCGAGGATACGTTTTTCACCGGCGATTGTATAACTTAGGTTTAAATTTTTAATGGCCCAAATAAGCCTTATGTTCTAACTCAACCGAAAGGTGACACGACTTACCATAAATAAGATTAAAGGGGGTAGTTCCTATGGGAGTCTTGTAAGCGGTCCTATATGCCTATAAAGCTTCATGAAGTTTAAAGGACCAGTCCTTCCTAGAAGTAGCAACAGTCTTTTCGAGGATTTGTTTGATCTCGCGGTTTGAAACTTCTACCTGCCCACTTGTTTGGGGGTGGTAAGGTGTAGCTACGCGGTGTCGAACTCCATATTTCCCTAATAATTTTTCGAAAATTTTGGAAATGAAATGGGAGCCACCGTCGCTTATGACGAGTCTGGGTACACCGAACCTTGGGAAGATTATATTTTTGAAGAACTTAAAGACTACTCGGGTGTCATTCATTGGAGAAGCTATGGCTTCGATCCATTTTGAAACATAATCTACAGCCACGAGTATATACTTGTTACCGAAAGAGGATGGGAAGGGTCCCATGAAGTCTATTCCCCACACATAAAAAATTTCGACTTCTAAAATACCTTTTTGTGGCATTTCATCGCGTCTAGATATATTACCAGTGCGTTGGCACCTGTCGCATTTCATGATGGTGGCATGTACGTCTTTCCATAAGTTAGGCCAATAGAGGCCGAATTGTAAGATCTTCGCACATGTTTTAGATGTACTAGCATGTCCTCCATAAGGTGTAGAATGATAGTGTGTTATAATGCTTTCAATTTCATCTTCTGGCACACATCGACGAAAGATTCCATCGGGGCCTCTCTTGAAAAGCAAAGGTTCATCCCAATAATATTGTTTAAGGTCGTGGAAGAATTTCTTCTTCTGTTGGTAGGTATGTTCAGGTGGTAGAACGCCTGCAGCGAGGTAATTCACGAAATCTGCATACCAAGGTACAGAAGAAATGACCAAGGTGGTTTCTATGAAATTATCAGTTTCTTTGTCCTCCAATTGGGCAATGAGTCTATCGTATTGGAATTCATCATCGATTGGCACTTGTTCATGTTTGAGGTTCTCGAGTCTAGAGAGATGATCTGCCACTACATTTTCAGTTCCTTTCTTATCTTTGATTTCTAAATCAAACTCTTGCAGCAGCAATATCCATCTCAGGAGTCTACGTTTAGCGGCCTTTTTGGTTAAGAGATATCTAATAGCAGCATGATCAGTGTAGATGATTATTTTGGATCCTACCAAATAGGAACGAAACTTATCTAGCGCGAAAACCACTGCTAAAAATTCTTTCTCGGTTGTGGCATAATTCATTTGCGCTTCATATAAGGTTCTACTTGCATAATATATGACATGAAGTCTTTTATCCTTTCGTTGTCCTAAGACAGCTCCTACGGCGTAGTCACTCCCGTCATACATTATTTTGAATGGTTCATTCCAATCTGGGGTTTGCATGATGGGCGCAGATATTAATGCTTTCTTTAGTGTTTTGAACGCTTCTAAACATTTTTCTTCGAAGATGAATTCAGCGTCTTTCATTAATAATTCAGTAAAAGGTTTAGTTATCTTAGAGAAATCTTTAATGAATCGTCGATAGAAATCGGCGTGTCCTAAAAAACTTCGTATTTCTCTAACAGTTTTTGGAGGTTGAAGGTTCTCAATAACTTCGATTTTTTCCGAATCTACTTCAATTCCTCTTTTGGATATGATGTGTCCTAATACAATTCCTTCTTGTACCATAAAGTGGCATTTCTCCCAATTAAGCACTAGATTTACCTTCACACAACGTTCTAAAACCCTTTCTAGGTTTTCTAGGCATTCTTCAAAATTTTGCCCGCAAACGGAAAAATCGTCCATGAAGACTTCTATGATGTTGTCGAGAAAATCGGCAAATATTGCAATCATGCATCTTTGAAAGGTCGCAGGAGCGTTGCATAAACCAAATGGCATTCATCGATAAGCGATGGTGCCAAAGGGGCATGTGAAAGTTGTTTTTTCTTTGTCATCAGGGTGAATTGGTATTTGAAAGAAACCTGAGTAACCGTCCAAGAAACAGAAATGATAATGTCTAGCTAAACGTTCTAACATCTGATCTATAAATGGTAAAGGGAAATGATCCTTTCTGGTGGATTTGTTATGTTTTCGATAATCTATGCACATTCTCCATCCGGATTCAACACGTTTGTTTATAATTTCTCCCTTCTCATTTTCAACCACAGTTACACCTCCTTTCTTTGGTACTACGTGCACTGGGCTAACCCATTTGCTATCAGATATAGGATATATTATTCCTGCTTCTAACAGTTTCATGACTTCTTTTTTCACTACATCATTCATGATCAGGTTTAGTCTCCTCTGGTGATCTCTAGAAGTCTTACAGTCTTCTTCTAGCATAATACGATGCATACAGATAGAGGGACTTATTCCTTTTAGGTCTGTGATATTATATCCTAAGGCTGTTGGATATTTTCTCAGAATTTGTAATAGTTTCTCGGTTTCGATTTCTCCAAGTTCTGCATTGACTATTACTGGTCGTTCGACTTCAGAATCCAGGAATTCATACCTTAGATTTTTAGGAAGTGTTTCAAGTTCTAGGGTTTGTTTTCTTAAGCATTGTGTAAGATCCAGCGCTATAGCTAAACATTCACTTAGATTATTATCCATACTTTCATCGAGCTTGTCTTTATTTTCAAGTTCTGCTTATTTTCTACATCCATCGATGATATCCATAAAGTAGCAAGTGTCCTCGATTGTAGGTGCCTTCAGGAATTGAGAGAGGATAAATTCGATTTTCTCTTCTCCTACTTCGAAAGTAAGTTTTCCTCGTTTCACGTCTATAATTGCACCGGCAGTTGCTAAGAAAGGGCTTCCTAGTATGATTGGGGTAACTTCGTCTTCTCTTATGTCCATGATGATGAAGTTAGTTGGGATATAGAATTGACCTATGCGTACAGGAACATTCTCAAGAACTCCTGCAGGATATTTAACAGATCTATCTGCTAATTGAACGGGCATTTTGGTTGGTCTTAGTTCTCCCATGTCAAGTTTCTTGCATATGGATAGCGACATTACACTGATACTAGCTCCTAAATCGCATAAAGCTTTATCTATGACAAATTTACCTATTACACATGGAATAGAGAAACTTCCAGGATCTTTGAGTTTAGGGGGCATCGTGTTTTGAATTATCGCGCTACACTCAGTAGTAAGTGTGACGGTTTCATTATCCTCTAGCTTTTTCTTATTAGATAGAATTTCTTTAAGGAATTTAGCATAGGAGGGCATTTGCGTTATAGCTTCGGTAAAAGGAATTGTAACATTAAGTTGCTTCAGAAGATCCATGAATTTCTTAAATTGACCCATATTCTTGGTTTTAGCTAGCCTTTAAGGGTAAGGAATGTGAGGCTTATAAGGTGGTGGTGGCACATAAGGTTCGTTCCTTTGTATGGTATCTTCATTATTATCTTGCTGATTTTCCTTTTTTGGTTTATCTTTAATTTCAGACTATTTAACATAATTTTGTTTCATAGATGGGCTATTAATTCTGGGATCTACAGGTCCATCATACTCTGTTCCGCTTCTTAAGATAATAGCATTTGCATGTCCTTTAGGATTTGGTTGAGGCTGTCCAGGAAATGAACCAGTTGGGGCAGCAGAAGCTGCTTGCTGTTGAGCTACTTGAGAGATTTGTGTTTCTAGCATTTTATTATGAGTAGCTAAAGTGTCAACTTTCTTAGATAATTGTTTAATCTGCTCATTAGTATGTAAATTCTGATTTAGAACATCTTTATTAGTTTGGGATTGAGTAGCAATGAAGTGTTCTATCATGATTTCAAGATTAGATTTCTTAGGGACATTGGATGTATTAGGTCCATTATTAGGGTGATTTGGGATAGCTTTTGGATAACCAGGTGGCGTAGCAGGAGCTTGTCCAGGTGCGTATAACGCATTGTTGCTTTTGTACGAAAAGTTGGGATGATTCTTCCAACCAGGGTTATATGTATTGCTGTAAGGATTTCCCTGTACGTAATTCGCTTGTTCAACTGGAACTCCTGTTAGAAGTGGGCATTCTGGAGCAGGATGTGATTGAAGACCACATAAATCGCAAGTTTGACCAACTGCAACTACAGTAGCTGCGGGAGCGGTGGTAAGATTCTCAAGCTTTTGGGTGAGAGCTTCCACTTTAGCGTTGACTTGATCCAGACTATTCACTTCAACCATGGCACCTTTTGTTTGAGATTTGTCTACATTAACTCTCTCGCTTCCCCATTGATAATGGTTCTGAGCCATGCTTTCGACAAGTTGATTTGCTTCAGTATATGTTTTATCCATCAGTGCGCCACCAGCAGCAGCGTCTATAGTCAATCTTGTATTGTACAAGAGACCTTTATAGAACGTGTGAATGATCAGCCATTCTTCTAAACCATGATGAGGACAGAGTCTAAGCATGTCCTTATAGCGTTCCCAAGCTTCGAATAATGATTCGTTATTTTTTTGTCTAAAACCATTGATGTTGGCTCGGAGCATAGCAGTTTTGCCTGGCTTTGTCACTTTGATTCCCTTTTATACTTGTCACCCGTAACTGCCTTGTTTCCTTCTTTTTCGTTAAATTCAAAATATCTTGGACCGAAAGAATAGGAACTACTCGAGACGTGCGTCCAATTTGTTTCTCAAATCAATCGCCCTTTGAGACTGCGCCTCAACAAATTATGAAAGTCTTCAAGGGCTGACGTGGCACCTAAAGAGACGGACGTCTCCAATTTGTGCAAGGGAGTTGAGGCGGTCGCCTCAAGTGGGAAAGGGAGGCTGAGGCGTGCGCCTCACGTGTGTAGTGGGAAACTCCTTCGTGCTTTGGGCTTTTAGTGCTGAAAATTCATAACACTCTCTTATCTTCTTAATTCTTCCTTTTACTTGCACACCCCTCCTTCACTTCTTGCACACTTTAATTAGATAATTCTTTCAAATTTCATTTCCTTTCTCAATTGGTCTTATTTAATGCAAATACCTGAAATAATTTAAATACCAACGTAATACAGAAATAAAGCAAAATAATTAAATAAAAATACTAACATTATCTATGAAATATAAATCAAATATGCTATATAAATATGTGTTATCAGAGGTCTGAGAAAAAGTCTAAAAGCATAGCCTTCAAGTCCAACACCGAGGAGAAAGATGAGGAATATAATCTTGATACTGAAGAAGGAATGACAAAAATATAGCTCATTTTGGAAGACAATTCAACAGAGTAATGAAAATAATGGAGGGAAGCTAAAGATCAAATGTCAGGAACATCCCTCACGACATCAACAACACAAGTAACTTTGGGAAGAAGGCTGAAGTAGAAGAAATACTTGCTCAAAGCAAAGAGCTAAGGTGTTATGAATGTGGAGGGTTTGGTCATATTAAATGGGATTGTCCACACTATCTCAAAAGACGAGACAAAGTATTAAATGTGTTATGGTTAGATGAAGACTCTGAAAGTGAAACAGGTGGAGAATCAGCCAAACATGTAACATATCTGACTGGTACATATATTTCTGATGGAGATTCAAGTGATGAAGAATTGACATTTGAGGAATTGGCTGATACATACAAATAACTATATATAAAAAATGTTGAAGTATCCTAGGAGAATGAGAAGCAGAAGAAGCTCATAATACAACTGCGAGATATAAAGAAAGAGCATATGGAAATTATAAAGAGGTTGGAAAGTGAAGTAACTATGCTGAAATGTGATCTTGATCAGATAACCAAGAATGTCAAAATGCTAAACAGTGGATCTGAAACACTGGACAAGATACTTCAGGCTGGAAAGGTAGCAGGGGACATGAGTGGATTAGGTTACAATGGAACAAAGGAACCTCCTACAAAATATACTTAAAGTCAGGCTAAATTTAAGTTGTCGAATCAAATGTTTAAACATCCCAGAAGGAACAATTACAGACGACCTAACAGAAGACGTAGACATTGGAGATGTCATTATTGTGGAAGATATGGTCACATAAAGCCATTTTGTTTCAAGTTGTATGGTTACCCCAACTCGACACACAAATCAAAGGTGACTCAGGCTCAACCAAGGAAACAGTGGATTCCCAAAGCAAAGATTGCATGTTTCTTGGCTCCTACGTCTTCACCAGAAAAGATCACAGAAGACTAGTATTTTGACAGTGGATGCTCAAGGCATATGAAAGGTGATCAAAATTTATTAGAAGATTTTCAGGATCACCCAACCAGTTATGTCACCTTTAGAGATGGAATGAAGGGTGAAATCAAGGGTACAAGAAAAATACAAAGGTCCCTAACATTGAAGAAGTATTGTTTGTCAAAGGATTAACCTCTAACTTAATCAGCATAAGTCAACTATGTGATTAAGGATTTAATGTGAACTTCACACAAGTTGAATGTATCATTACAAACAAAGATGGTGAAGTCACGATGAAGGCTAGAAGAAATAAAGACAACTGCTACTTATGGGTTCCCTTGGAGGAAAATCACAACATAGGTGTGGAAGTCAAATAAATTGTGAGCAAAGATTACCTAAAGGACAAGACTAATCAGAAGTCAACCAATCATAATGTCCTAATTAATGTCATAACATCAGGAACTTAACCATAGTAAATGGTCAATCTGCTGAAGGAAAAACTATGAATCCAACCCAAAAACTTTCAGAATTGAAGTTGGTCAATTGTCACTCAAGAGGATGGGATGTATATGAATACTCAAGAAGAGAGCAAGGGGTCTGTTTGCTAAAGAATTTAGAGCAATTAAAAGCGTGTGGGAACGTCATTAAGTGGCCTAATTTTTCAAAATATCACTCAACGATATTACAACATAAGGTGCAACATATAAATAGGCCAACCCAGGTTCAAATTTCTCACAGTTTCATGACACGCTATACTATTCCTGCAAACATCAAATTATTCACCTACAACTCTCAAAGAATTACTCCTTCACCCTATACTATCAAAATGTCTCATCAAGATACACCAAGATCAAGCAACAACAACAAAAATGTGTCATTTGAAGAAGCCCTTGACATTGTTCCTCTCTCCATCATTCCTTGCTCGAAAGGAATACCTAAAAAGCTTCGCACACACCTTACAAGATGACCAAGAGATACATCTGTTCGAATTGGAGGTAATTCATATAACTCACCTATTAATGATTAAATTAATCAAGATAGAGGATATGTGGACATGGCCATAAGGAGAATGGTTGCCAATACCCTAAAAGTAGGGTTACTTGTTGAAGGGATCACAATCCCTCTTAATAACCTTCCTGTTGAAATACTTCAAAGGAGCACACCAAATCATCTATGAGGGAAGAAGAGTCTTATGAAGAGAATCTTGAAAAATAAACTCCTCTTGATGAAGTCACAACTTATGTTGAAACATCATCCCTGAAGAAGATTCCTAAAGAAAAGATTGTTGAGTCAACTGATCAGAGGACTAAGAAAGATGAAGCTGATGATGTCATAGACGTTGAAAATTTGTCTGATAATGAGCTTATCATAAATGTCAACCCTGGAATTGCGAAGAGACTGAAATCAAGAAAAGTAAATTTTTTTTCTTCCAGTGCTCCATCTAAACATGTCAAGAAGAAGGATATGTATGGACCTTCAAAACCTTGGAGCAAATCCACTCCTTCATCAAGTAAGAGGAAAATCAGACCAGAATCTGATTCTGACTAAGATGTCGAGACATATGCCCCAGACATCTCACCTGTAAAGAAGTCTATTATTCAGAGGACCACTGACAATGTCCCTGATGCTCCTACTGACAACATCTCATTCCACTCCATCAAATTTGCTGCAAGATGGAAATATATATATGAGAGGAAACTGGCATTAGAGAGAGAGTTAGGGAAAGATGCCATGGCTTGCAAGGAAGTTGTGAAACTGATCTTTGAAGCATGTTGAATGAAAACAGTCGGAACATTATCAAAGTGGTATGAAACCCTGGTCAAGGAATTCATAGTCAACATACCTGAAAATTGTGATGACAAGAGAAGTGAGGAGTTTCAGAAAGTTTTTGTCAGAGGAAAATGTGTAAAGTTTGCACCTGCTATCATAAATCAATATCTTGTAGGAAGCACAGGAAGTGGAGGAAGAGGAGAGTCTGCTAGTTCTACAGAGCACTAACTGAACTGAAAATGTTGAATTTTCTTTCATTTGTTTTTGTAACTTTTAGCACATCAGTGCATAACATGCTTTGAAGTTTTGGGTTGTACTTAACACTAGATTCTAAGTACTTAGTTATATATAGTATTTATTTATGTTATACTCCTATGAATTTAACTGGTTTTCTGGTTTTTGGTTTGGCAAATTTATGGCTAAAAAGGGGGAGAGTGTGAGTGTTTAGAATGATTAGACATTAAGTTGAGTGGGAGCACTTGTGAGTTGTTGCATCTGTGAGCGTTGATGAGTGTCTATGAGTGTTTTATGTTTATCTTTGTGTGTGTTTTGTTGTGTGAGCAGCTGAAGTGAAGAGAATGATAAGATGGAAATGCTGCTGTGATCATTGTGATATGAATTGTGTGCTTCTTATGCTGTTAAGAAGAAGTTGAAATGATTGTTAATTGCGAATCATTGAAGATACTATATGAGGAGAATCTGTTGTGCAGGGGGAGCAAAGTTTTTTTTACTGTCAATTGTGCATTTGTATGTTCTATGTGCAGGGGGAGTAAAATACTGCATCTTTGAATGTTCCAACTGATGTTGTAACATCTGTGTTAATTATCTGCTGCTAACGCTATTTTTTATTGTAATGCTGTTTTTACTGTGCTGCTTTGACGTATGTACTAAATGAAGTTTTAATTGTATGGCCTGCACCCCAAGTAATGTTTTAGCCAAAATTTGCCAAAGGGGGAGTGTGTTGGTTCTATTGATTGGCAGAAATTTTGGTAAATCATTCTACTAAGAAATGTCTTGAAGTTTACTAAAGTAGCAGATGTCACAGCAGATGTCCTGACATGTGTAACTGACTAAAGAGCAGATTTTTTAGGAAGTTAGTTTGTTATTAATTGTGTGCTTCAATTAAGGAAGCTGGTGGAACATCTTCATCTATATCTTTGGAGTTTTAATATCCTGGTTTTATGGAGAGAAGATAGGAGGCGCTAAAGACTTGTGAGTAAAGAAACCCTAGTTGTTGTTACTCTATTTAAAGGGCTGCAATCCTAATTTTGCAGTTGGCCGTTCAAGTTTAGATTTTTAGTTTTTACTTTTGGTTGTTAGTTTTTAATTGTGAGCCCCTCTTGTAAGTTACTTGAGAAGGACATTTTTAAGTTGTTAGTTTTCAATCACCATAAGTTTTGAAAGAAGCATGATTGTGTGTCTTTGAAGAGTATGTTTAGTCTTTAGTAGTTAATAGTATCACGGGTTATGGTACGGAGGGAGTGAGCGGAGGATTCTCATATCTAAGTATGATATCTTAGGTACAAGGATTACTGGGTAGTTTGATTAAGTGAGGAGGTGTAAACGGGGAAGGTTTAGCTTCAAATTAATACTATAATAGTGAACTTCAACCCTTGCTTGGAAGCCCCCACACGTAGATTAGTTAGAGCGGAACTGGGTTACCAATTCTCTGTGTTTTTATTGCTTTCTGCACTATTATAGTCTATTCTGTTTAATTCTATTCTAAGAAGATATAAGTGTCGTGACATTACCTTCGACATCTCATATCTGATAATAGAATTTCAAATTGTTTTCCAACAAGAACTATGGTTTTTGACAGTCCTTACTCAGTGTCCAGATTATATTCCTCACCTTTCTCCTTAGTGTTGGACTTGAACGCTATGCTTTTAGGCTTCTTCTCAAACCTATCATTAATACTCAACTCAAATGTTTGTATTGAACCCACTAGTTCATCAACTTTCATGTTGTTGATTTCCTGAGCTTCTTCAATAACTGTTACTTTCATATCAAATCTCTTAGGTAGAGACCTGAGCACCTTCCTTACCAGCTTCTCTTCTGGTATTTTCTCACCCAAGCCACTGCAAGCACTAGCTATTTCAAGAACATTCATATGAAATTCTTGAATGCTTTCTTCTTCCTTCATTCTATGGTTCTCCAACTGAGTGGTGAGAAATTGTAGTTTTAACATTTTAACCTTGGAAGTGCCTTCATGATTTGTTCTGAGAATTTCCCAAGCTTCCTTGTCCGCTTCACATGAGTTAGTTCATCATCATCCTTTGACCAATTTTCTTCAGGTCCCAACTCACCAGTAGGTTGATTATCAGCTACAATAGTGATAAGATGTGTCCATCATTTCATAATAGCTTTCCAAGCCCTGTTTTCTAAGGGCTTTATATATCTTCTTCATCCCCCATAATGTGTCTGGACAATACAGTATATATTCATACCATTGATTTAGTATTGGGTGGGTCAATAATCCCATGACACTTATATCTGGTTTGAACACAGCTCAACAAAAGAGAATTAAAGAGTGCATAAAATAGTAAAAACACAGAGAGTTATTAACCTAGTTCGGTTCTAACCAACCTACGTCTGGGGGCTTCTAAGCCAAAGATGAAGTTCGCTATCAACAATATTAATTCATAGCTAAACCTTTCGTGTTTACACTTATCATTTAATCACCTACCCAATGAACCTTCTACCTAAGATACCACTCATAGATATGAGAACCTCTGCTCACTTCCTAAGTCACACACGGTGACACTCAACAAACAAACGATCACACTCGCCACTCGCTTCAAAGATTATGGTGATTGACAACTTACAACTCAAACAAAATGTCCTACTCCAGTATGAATGTGAGAGAGGCTCACAATGAAAAACTAACAACCAAAATAATAATCAACCAACAATTAAAATCTAAACTTCTAAAACTAGAACGACCAAACTACAAAGGATTACTACCTTTAAATAGAGGAAAAGCAACTATGGTTGCTTTACTCACAAGTCTTCAGCGCCTCCTGTCTTTTCTCCATGAAAGAAGGACATTAAATCTCCAATTATATTGTTGAAGGTGTTCTCAAGCTTCCTTAATCGAATCATACAAATAACTATCAAAATGACTTCCTAAAAATTCTACACTTAAATCACTTATGTCAGTTTCACATGTCAAGACATCTGCTATGACATATACCACTTCAGTATTTTTCATGTCATTTTCTGAGCAGAATGTTTTACCAAAATTGTTTCAAATCCATTAAACTAACACTCTTTTCATTCCTTGTGGTTCGATACCTGAAGTTCGCCATCCCTAGTGTTGATACACCTGGTCTTGATTCAGAGTGCAAATTTTCGAGTTCATGTTTGTATTCAATCACCTTTTACCCTATCGCTTGGAAGGCCGGAGTCAACCTCGCTCTAGGTTAAAGGATGATTGAATAGGGCCAGTTGTTGTACCCAAAAATTTACCCTCTTTATTTTAACCTTTTTGGCTTATGGTTCCATTATCATGAACATACATGCATATCATAGATCTCATGGCTATGAGATTAAGAGCGTCTCAGGTTGTGGAAAAAACTGTGTGTTTCGGCTAGCTCGGACTATCTTGAACCAGAAATTGATATTTCTCGGTTCGACTGCTTGAGTCATGATCTTCTGGTCAAAAGGTTATCTCAGATGGGTTCTATAGATGTTGGAACCATTTGAGTACGTCCTCTATTTTATCTGTTCAAACTAAGATCCAATTAATCAAAGAAGGACTCCGATAGTTCATTTCTTAATCAAGTGGAATTCATTTTCTTTTGTGTTTCAGACGCTCCAAAATTCATAACTCTCAGCTTGTTGGGTATTTTTGGCTGATTTTTGACTATCGAGTCCATCTCAATCGTATCTCCAACTTTCATTCTCAGGTCGGGAGCAAATTGTGTCAAGAAAGCTTCCGGAAAAATTAATCTTGCAAGCGCAATAATTGAGTTTATGGGACACTTAAACATTCATAACTTCTTGTTGGAACGTCAGAATTCAGTGGTTCTGGTGCCTTAAATTCCATCTTGACGTCCTCTTCAACTTTCGTTCTCTAGCAGAGAGCTAATTCCTCATGGATCAATACAAAAATTTTATTCTTCAAAGGTGTATTTGAGTCGAATCGGGCATTATTTCATCTGATGCGCAACGCTCAAAAAATCATATCTCACTCGATTTTTATAGGACTGTGATAGGACTGGTGTTAAAAGTTCATAAATTTCGTTGGCTTCGATATTTATTTGTATTATGAGTTAGGATTTTGATCAGAAGATCCCCGTTCAGAATATTTTCCCCGAGTGGCGCCACTAAAATTCTGCATGTGTCAGATGCCATTAATCTGAGCAGAAACATCAAAAATTAATATCTCTTTAACGGTTTGTCAGATCGAGCTGAAATTTTGTCTTGCGCAACACAATTTTTTGTTCTAGACATTTTTTGCGTTGGGCCCAATTTCTAATTCCACATGGATCCCAAGGTCTGACACTGTTCACGAAACTCCATCGGATAAAGCCAATTTGGGCCCAATTTTGGAGTCCATTTCACTCAAGCCCAATGTTACACCTATAAATTAAATTTTTCTCTCATAATTTTGGGAGGAGAACTCATTTGTATAGTTGACGCTCAAGAAAACTCTCACTTCTCTCTCCTTTTCTCTCAACTAAAAGTTGCACAACAAGCTAAAACCACCGACAACCACCACCGAAATTCCAAAACCACCGCGCCAGAATTTTTTTTTCTTATTTTTTCTCTCCTTCTTTGGTACAGCCCCTCCGCCGTGTTTCTTCATCACCAGCCAACACCTTCTCCTCCTCCTCGTCTTCTCCAATTTTCAATTTCTGGTAAGTTGTTTCTTTAATTAAGTGCTTTTGCAATAATTATGGAATTGTGGAATTGCATGGAAATTGAATTGGAAATAGAATTTTTATTTATTAATTAATTTTTACATTACTTAATTGAATTGATTTTACATGATTTTGGCTTGATTGTTGAACTCGAAAGGGTACATGTTCATGAGTTAAAATGCATTACGTTGATTAATGAAATTGGTGCATTAAGATGTGATTGATTCTTGACTTGTGTTGGTGTTTTAAATTAATAATAACATTATGTCGAGATGTGGTATTGGTTGATTGTTAAATGTTGATAACTCTTGATTTTTTTGGACATAATGTGATGAATTTGTGTTGAATTCAAGAAATGACATGGTTTGTCCGAATTGATTGATAAAAATATTTGGTGTTGAATTCCGATTCGAATAAACCATATTAACTCTTGAATCATGTGTGGTTTTTGTTGATTATTACCACTTCTTGCATTGCATATTCTTTGAATTTTGGTTGATGCGTTTCATGTGTAAATATGCATTTCCTGCATTTTAGTGAACTGAAATCCATTTCTCATCAAAAGTTCAAGGAGCAATACTTGTCCTAGACATTTTGGCATGTTTTAAAACTGATTTTCATCTTTTCGAAACCAAATTCAATGCATATCATGCGTAAACGCACTTGATGTCCAGCCACATAAAATGTCATAAAAACGTCGCTTCCACTCGGAATTAATTAAAATTGATCACATTTTTGAATCCGTTGGCACGTTTGCATTCGACCATGTGATTTTTAGCTTATTGTGACAAGATGACTTTTTTGCTTAATTTCCGAATAGGTGTTTTTCTGAGCCGACTTTTGAGTTTTTATTTCATTTCTTGCATGGTTATACTTGTACATTATCTTGTGAATAATCGCTTTTGAGCTTTGTGCTTCCGATAAACACTTTCCTTGTTAATTCTAACGTTTTTGTTATTTGTGCGAGGTACCTTGAGTTTTTTCAATTATGTAACTTCATGTTACCATGGG
Organism: Vicia sativa; assembly: GCA_021764765.1. NCBI lineage: Eukaryota > Viridiplantae > Streptophyta > Magnoliopsida > Fabales > Fabaceae > Vicia > Vicia sativa. The sequence goes on along the minus strand of CM038794.1, from coordinate 74,692,491 downwards.
AGATCGAAAAACATTGCTTGCTACTAAATTGTAGCATTTATTCATGGATAGTGTGTTGCATGAATTGTGTTTTGTGCAGGTGCTTATGTTATACGGATGTGTCGATGCACATTTTGTGTTAGTTTCACATTATACATTGGTTAATGTATTTTTGTGCAGGATTTGTTATACGGATGTGTCGACATACATTCCATATTGCCATAATACACTGGTTAATGTATTTTTTATGCTGGTTCTATTGTACGAATTTGTCGACACACATTCCATTTTCCATTATACATTGGTAAATGTATTCCCGTGTAGGTTTTATTATACAAATGTGTTGATACACATTATGTTTTCCATTATACATTGGTTAATGTATTTTTGTGCAGGTTTTGTTGTTCGGATGTGTCGATAGACATTCCGATCGCCATTATACAGTGGTTAATGTATTTTTGTGCAAGTTTTGTTGTACAAATGTATCGATACGCATTCCATTTTCCATCATACATTGGTTAATATGTTTTTGTGCAGGTTTTGTTGTGCAGATATGTCGATAAACATTCCATTTTCCATTATACATTGGTTAATGTATTTTTGTGCATGTTTTGTTATACGGATGTGTCGATACACATTCTGTTTGCCGTAATACATTGGTTAATGTACATGGTGCAGGTGTTTGATTGATTTGGATATGTCTGCTACATATCTTGATTTTGCGTATACGTTGTGTATACCTTTTGTCTGCATTGCTTGGTGGTTATCCATTACAGGTTCCTCTTGGTTTTCGGATGTGTACGCCACATATTCCGACCATGCTTATTGATGCTTCTACGTGTTGCTTACCATATTTTATTTATTGCTTCTCAGTAGTTGACAAATTTTTTCGGATTATTTGCTATTTGCTATAGAGCATGAGAAGTAGGGTGTTTACCGTTTTCCTTGCCATGAGAAGTAGGAATAGAGATGCATGTTGGGGCTTCCGTTGTTGGAGCATGTCAGGAACTGCTCTGGTTTATTTAAAGATCCATTTAGGGTAATTTAGCATATAGTGTGTAACTTGAGATTGGTGTGTTTAAAACCCTTCCTGTGAGTATGTACTTTTCAGTAAGTGTTTACAATTTTTGCTCGCATAGAGGTGGGTGGTTAGGAAACCTATTATGGCACCATCATTAAGTCCTAATGAGAAAGCCACGCGGAAAAGGGTTAGAAACCAACCCCCTCCCAGTTTAGTCTGTGTCATCCCAGCTCACGCGAATCGTGAAAGCTTCCTTTATCGAGTCATATATATATATATATATATATATATATATTGGCAAGGGTTCCCTATTCTGACCCTCCATGCTTTGTCTGGATTTCGTGTCGTCACGCGCTGATACTCGCATTCATATACTCTTCACACTTGGTAATTCATATCAAGGTGTGAATCCCTTTCCCACAAACTCCTGGTTGACTCGGAATCACTCTACTTGGCTATGGTTGACTCGGGTAACGCACCACCCTTGGCTATGGTCTTTCTTTCTTCTTTCTCCACGCGCTTCTATGTATCAGTTGTTTGTGCATTGCATTGTTTGTGTGCTTTTGCCAAAGCACTTGCTTGCCGCCTCACTTTGTATCCCTTGGTTAGTCAACCAAGGTGGATATTAGGATAGTTTCCCCTAGGACCACTCGAATAGGGTCCCTTTTTAATCCATGACTTACGCCCACCTTTGTATAATAATATTAGGGATAGAGCTAGATAGTTTCCCCTTATATGTTTTTCTTTCCTTTTTGCATAATAAGACTAAAACATTTTCTTTATCAAATCTCAAAACATGTTAATAAACTCAAATCCTTTCCCCGAGGTAAAAACAATCCACCAACTTCAAACCTTTTTGTCTTTGGACCTTTTTCTATGAAAACCTTTTCGATAAGGGTATTTATTTTCAAATCCTAGCGAATTGCTAAGTGTGCGAATGGTCGAGTATGAGACTTTCGATAAGCTGTAACGCCAAGCACGAGTTGCAATCGTAAGGATGGGAACTGGAATTTATCATAAAAAACATTGTAACCCACCAAAATCTTTAAGGAGAACTACATAATTCTTTGATCCGTAATTGCACGAATGCGGTACGTAGGCACTAAAGGTTTGCAACTGTAGCAAACGCGACTAAAAAAAACTTTCTCTTTTTACATAATCCTTTGCATTCATTCATTGAACCTTAGACACAGGTTGTAAATAAATACCCACACTCAATAGATAGAAAGTATAAGTGGAGATCGTATAGTACTATGGGCGTGTGGGGTGTTAATACCTTCCCATTGCCTTACTGACTCCCTTACCTGATCTCTTGGTCACGAGACCATGATTTCTCCCTCTCAAGTTTACTCGATATTTTCCTTTCCTCTCGTGTGATAAAAAATGTTCAATGGCGAGTTCATTGATATTATATCCGATGATTTCACCAATAGATTCAATATCCACAAGCACCATGGCCACGGGCAATTCGATTACAATGCCCTTTTCTTCGAGCATGATGGAGATACCATCAAACGTGCAAACAAGGCCTATTTTGCCATGCATAGGAAATCAAGCCCAATTCTCAACCCCCAGGCGTCCAAGGTTTGAAACTTTTAGGCCTCGAAGGGAAAACCCACCATATGGAATGCCAACTTCGTTCATGGCAGGATTATATAATAGTACAACAACAATCCAATCCCCAGTCCAAGGATCTGGTTCTGGGATGAATAACCTGGGTCGAAATTGTAATACGGTGAACTGACTTTGTAGGTTTTTGTATCGCAAATATGCGGATAGCAAGAGTCGCCACCGACTTTTCTTTTATCCAACTAAGGGAAGGTAAAAAGTACAGAAAAAGACCTTCGTTAGATTCTGAGTAAGGGAGAAGGTTATGAAAAGGGAAGGTATTAGCACCCCTTTCCATCCGTAGTTATCTACGGGCTCTTAGTTGCTCTTAGATCATCTTTTTAAAAGTGCTTTCTGTGCGTTTGACAAAAATGTTTTGAAAAGGCATTTCGCTTTGACAAAGTGTTCGGAAATGTTTCGTTTTTGAAAAGAGTTTGAACTTTGACAAAAGTGTGTGGTGTGAAAAGTATTTTGTTTGAGCAAGCAACTAAAAGTCTTATTACCTACTCAGAATGGTCGTTTTCGTGTTATTTTACGTTCCTTTAGAATAGTGCTATCCATACCATTAGTTGGTAGGTAACCCCATTTGTTGGATGTAGAGGGACATTCGAAGGGACATCGGATGGTCATAGAAGGCAACTTGTAGGAAGTATCCTAGCACATTCGAAGGGACTATCATCATTTTCGTAGGCGACAATCGAGGTCAAGATCATGTACTGGAGGCGACATCGTGGGTCTATGATCTTTGTATCGAAGGGACTATGATGATTTGTTTTGAAGACAACGGTGCTAGAATACCTCTACGTTCATGGGACATGACCATTTGAATTCGTAAAGGCAACGAGAGAGAATTACCCTAATGGGGTGCATGTGTGAAAGAGTGTGTTGATTTCAGATATTTTATCTTGAAATTTAGAGTGGGCTATGTCTGATTTTATCTTGCCATACACGCCTAATTACTAGTAGTTTATAGGGTGCGGAAATTAAATTGCGGAAATATAAAGTGCGGAAAGATAAATCCTACGCTATTACATGGCTTGAGCGATACATGATTTAAAATGGAAAGTAAAACCCTAATTAACTATTACATCCCATAAGCAATTACATAATTGGATAAACAAGACAATAAAAGAAAATGTCAAAACAGGATAACATGAAAAGATGAGAAAATCGAAATACGAGAAATCGAATAAGAGGAAAATGTTAGTAAAATAATAATTTTTGAATGAGAAAATGCTTCATCTTGGAAATAACATTAATATGCTAAAATAATTTTTGGATTTTTGGAGTTAATTTAATAATTAAAAATCAATTAAAAGTGATTTAAATGATAAATTAACAATTAAATTAAATATGCATGCAAAAATAATATTTTTAATTTTATAAATTAAATAAACATTTTCTGAAAATAATGCAAAAAGAAAAATATTTTTTGGTGTTTTTAAATGCATGATAAAAATATTTAAAGTTAAAATAAAATGTATGGAAAATATTAAATAGAAAATATGAAAATATGAAAAAACATGTTAGTTTGTAAAGAAGCAAAAATAAATGGTCCTGCCAGGGATCGAACCGGTGACCACTTGGATGAAAACACGCGCCCCTTGCCTTACCACTAGACCAAAGCGCATTTGGTGTTTAAAAATTGAAACGCGATCGTTTTAAGCAAACTCGATTCCTGGGAACCAAGAACACGCGCGAAGATCTCCATCTTCTCCATTTGAATTTTTGAAAAGTTAGCGTCGGCTTCCTTCGACGCTATAACCCCTGCAAATTCTAAAATCCCATACAAGCAATATAAATTCAATTCAAAGGCATGGTTCGATTGGAAACATCATTCTGAACATGATGGTGGTATTCGTTTTGTCCAATTTATCCTATTTCGTGAGATTCCAATTCGAACCATGGAACCCTAGCTATGGTAAGTTTCGATTCCGGCCATGAAAATTCAATCAAATTATGCAGAAAGCTTGCAAACTTCCATCTAAACACAAAACAAACCACAAAACATGTTAAAAGTGCATGAATGATAGAAATCGAAATTTGAAAAAGTGTGACAAACCGAAATCGTGTTCTCTCAATTCTTGATGTTTTTGAGAGTTGTAAGGGTCTGGAATCACTCCAGGGATATCAAGGAACGTGTTTGGATCCTCAAAACCAATTGAAACAAGCTGGAACAAGGCTTTGCTAGTTGCTTCAGTGCGATTTTTTGAGCTAGGTTAGGTTTCTCCAAGCAATTTTATTCGATTCATGTGATATGTATTGTATATATATAGTAGATGGAAATTGAGCTGATTTGAGGAAGAAATAATCATCAATCAATGCAAAGATTATTTGATTTTGTACAAAATCAAATTTCATCTTTTTTGATCAATTTCAATCAATTTCTTGCCAAATCCAATCAAATTTCGAAATTTGCCAGCTTTCTTGGGTTACTTGGATCTCAAGGATGAGAGAAAAATCAATTTTGCAATTAATTTTGATTTTATACCTTATTTTTGAATTTAATTTGTATTTAAATGAATAAAATCCAAATTAAATAGAAAAATAAAATAAAAATTCGTGGCATTGGGCTTGGATGTTTCAAATTGTATAAGGAACAAGTTTGGATGAAGAAAAACTAGGCCCATTTGCAAAAATTTTGATTTTTACAAGTATCTCTCTTTGTGCACTTCTTCAAAATTGCCCAACTTGTGAATGGTGTATTTTGCTCAATTTTCCACATTTTTGCGTGTTCTTAGACTTTTTAGAAAGCTCTAAAAGTCCTCTAACCAACCTCTTTGGTTTCATCTCAATTGGAGTTTCCATGCTCAATATATCTTTAAAACAAAATGTTGACTTTTTGTTGACTTTGAAAAAGGACACTAAATGTTTTGATCCATACCTTCCAAATGAAGCATTTTTGAACATTCTTGTTAGACATGAAGTTGTAGAGAATTGAATTTCCTTCAAAACAAGAGGTGGTGGAAAATTTACGAGAAAGTATGAAGAAGTTATGCTCATCAAAGTTTGGTTGACTTTTCACTAAAAACCCTAATTTAGAAAGTTTGACTTTTGAGCAAATCTTGAGTTTTCTTGATGAATCATGATCAACCCTTGATCAAATGATGAATGTAACTTCAAAATGAGGATGTTGACCAAAAATTATGAAGTTTGATCGTATGTTGACCACAATTGACTTTTGCCCAATCTGGTGATTTTCAACCATCGAGCAATTGTTTGAGGAAACTTGACTTGTGAGGCTTGAAACTTGACATAGAGAATCTATGAAGCATATGAGGATGCATGATTATCATTGGAGATGTTGGAAGTCCATCTTGATCTGAGAAATGCCAAACCGTAGTTTGGGTTGATTGTCTAGGAGAGGGTTTGTCCGATCAACCTGAGAATCCTTAGTGTGGATGTATGAAATGTCTTGAGAAGATGGAGGGCAAATTTTGGGGTATGACTGCCCTGTTCAATCTTCTTGTCTTGGAAGGTTAGATTGACATGCTTGTCTTCGTGACCGGGTAGAAGATGATTGAACACTCAGTACACAAAATTTGCACTCGTTGGTTGATGATCGGAATGGGCTTATAGATGCCATTTGGAGAAGTTGAAGATTTCACTGGGGAATGAGTCGTACGCTAGACTCGAGATTGTTGTCTGGATAGGAGATTCGTGGGAGATGGGCTTAAGATGCCATCCGGAATGTATTCTTTGAGGATTGAGCCGTCTGCTAGGCTCATGAGCGATTCGAAGTGAAAGGAGATGGGCTTAAATGCCATCCGGAGGAGTGTCGTTAGACTTCGTGCTCATCTTTGAATGAATTTATTGGTTTGTATTGGTTTTAACCAAATATGCAACGTCCTGAAGGTGGTGAATTGTTGACAAGTAATGTGGGAGATGGGCTTAAGATGCCATCCAGGCGGTAGTCATCATGAACTCTGTAGTTGTTGTTGATAATAAGAAGTCGAATAGATCTTCGTGCCGATTACTACGAGGAAATAGTAGTTGGAAACGTGGATATCTTCCACTTGTGCATGGTTTTGATCCTTTTGTTATCGGAGGATAACTTGTGATCGTTGGATAGGGTTTCCGTCACGGCTTCGGGTAATCACGGATCCGTTGTCGGACAACGAGGGTCGCTGGATAGTTTTCGTGCGGATTGGGTCTTAATCCGGACGATTGTTGAGGACAAGCGGCGGATCTGGATAGTTTCTACGTCGGATTGGTCTTAATGGACTGTTGTCGGGAGGACAACTAGGCGATCTTTCGAGATAGTTTTCCGTCGGATTCGGGTCTTAATCCTGGACTGTTGCGTCGGGCGATTTTCACTGTTTGGAGAAAACAAGAGAAACTTTGATAGAATTATTGTTAGTCTTATGCGAAGTATGATGCATGACGATGTGTATGAATGTCATATGCATATATTGTAACTTTATGAGAAATGTAAGAATGATAGATGTTGTGGTATTTCAAAACATATCCATCTTGACGAAGATGGGGATATTGCAGCGAGGATTTACGACTTACGCTTGCAGGAGCAAGGAATATTGGACAGGAAGAAGAAAACTTTGATTCCTCCGATGCTCTATCGACCAAGTCTTGGGCCTAGATATTATTGAGGATGGTAGAGATTGAGAAACACGTTGTTGAGGATCTCATACATAGACCCTACTGGAGAGTCTGGGAGGTAATCTGTTGGGGATCTTGTGTAGATCTAGCTGGAGAATACTTGATAGTTACTGGGAGACCGAGTTAGAAGAATCTGGGGTCCGTTAGAATCTCTGGCTTGGAAATAGAAAGATGTAAGTTTCCTCCGATGCACTATCTGACCAAGTTTCAAGTCTGGATACTGCTGTTGGAGAAAAGGGGAATTGTTGAGAGTATCTGCTTTGGGATAAATACCTCGGTGGGGATGAGCGTTATTGCTCGAAGGCAGATGTATCTGGTTAAGTTAGTGGAATCCTTTCTGGGGACTAACTGGCTCCATTTGAGGATGGTTTGTAGCGGCGGCGCCTCGTGGGGATCAGCGCTGCGGGGAATGTGGTGACTTTCATCGTCATCTCGATCCACGAGCTGCTGTGATTACTCATATGTTCACTTTTCGCATGTTTGTGAATAGATTCTTATTGTCGGATGCATATAATCATACAAAGCAAACATTGGACTTTATGCAAACAACAACGATTGAAAATTGTAAGAGGAAGAACTTGTATTTTTTGAAATGTGGCGTATGGCCAAGTAGTTTATACAGAAAAGTAAAAAGCTATCGAAACAATCTCGTTAAGTTCCAACTATGCTAGTACTCATATATTTCAACTATCTCGTCTCCTTCTTTGTCGTTAGAAGTGGCGGTGATTGTCGCCATTTGAATCTTGAATCTGCGATAGTAGTAGTCACGGAATGTAGTGATGCTGGGCGAGACATAGTGTCGTGCTTAAATCCACAACTTTTGCCTAGGCATTCCAGTTTTCAGTCTACGAGGATACCCTTTTTGCCCAGCCTTTTCGGTTTTCGACTTGCAGTGTACATGTTTTGTATATATCCTTAATTTTGCGAGCCCTTTTGGTTATCGGGGATGCCCTTATTTACGCCAGGTCGATTAGGCCGACTGGCGGGTCTCTTTCGTAGTATTTTTGACTATGTCTCGTTCACAGGGTGTGGGAAGTCTTCACCATCCATGGTGCTAAGTATCATAGCTCGTAGGAAAATCTTGTCTTGACTACAAGCGGTCCCTAAATGGGTGGGAGTCCATTTACCCACAGGATCACCTTGTGGAAGAATGATGCGGCTTGACTACTAGATCAAGCTTGAACCACGATGCTTGACTTTCTTGTTAAATGCTACGATCATTCATTTATGATAGATCGCCGCGCATATGGATTGGAATGATCGTTTCTCATCAATCAAGTTAATACGGTCAAGGCGATGCGGATCAATCGTCTTAGCTTCTTTCACGCATCTGGAGGACTACGGTTGAGGGTGAACCTCGATGGGTAGAGCGCCCCTCACTACATGTAAAGAAGGGGTTGCTTACATGGATGTCCGTCTTGTGGTCGATAATAACCATGAAAGCAAATGGTAACATCTCGTACCAATCTTTGTAAGTCCTTTGTCATCTTACATATAATCTTCTTAACGTTCTTGTTGGCTTCCGCTGCTGCATTCATCTTAGGCGATCTGAGGAAGAATTGTGATGCTTGATCTTGAAGCTGCGTGCGGTTCGGTGATCATCTTGTTGTTGAGATTAGAGCCATTATACGTGATAATCCTTTAGGGAGTGCCATACCGACGGATAAGGTTATGCTTGATGAATGAGCCACAACATTCTTGGTATGATGCGAATGGGGTATACCCCGACTTGGTGAAATAGTCGATCGCCACAGGGATGAAGCGATGTCCGTTAGAGGCTTCAGTTTCTCCGATCATGTCAATACCCCACATTGCAAAAGGCCAAGGTACATTAGAATATTCGATCTTGGAATACGTGCACTTTGCTCATAAATCGCGCCTTGTGACAAGATAGAGCATAAGCGGTGACAATCGGCTTCCATGGTGGACCATTAGTAACTTTGTTCTCGGAATCTTCAGCCATCGTGATGACCAGATTGGGTACAAATCGCCTTTGAAAATCTTCCATGATATGTTCATGTTTCCGGTTACACAGTAGCGGAGTAAGCCTGGTCGTGGTTAAGCATGTAAGATCTCTTGATTGTTGAGGAGGAATTTGGATGCAAATCTTCAAGAACTTTATCGTTCATAGATGCCCCTGCAGGATATTCACGAGTCTCGAGATACCTCTTCACGTCCATAGTACCAAGGTTTCTCTTGAATCAAGCTCATGCAATGTGGGGTTCATTGAACCTCTCGATGATGATCGGGGAGCCTCGTTGTCCCATCGACCTTGAACATAGATGACATAGTAGCTAGTCACGATGCCTTAGTGATTCTCTTCTAGGTGGAATGTGATGAAAAGTAATCTCTTTGAGTAGGGGATCGAACTCAAAACATGCTCTCGATACATAATGAGATTCGGATGTATCCATCTCGCCATTAATCGGTGATCCACTAAAATTTGAGTCTCCATACACTCGTGAAATTTGATTCTTAAGTCATTGCGACTTTAATACCCATGATACACGCTTAAATTCGGCCGTATTGTTAAAATGCAGTTGAAACATAATCTAGTGGTGAAAGGCGTATGTCCTCACATGGGGGATGTGATGATGGCGCCAATGCCATTTGCCAGTCGCGGTTGAGGCTCCATCAAAGACCATGGTCCATTGGGATCCTTGTTGGGGTCCTTAAATGCAGGCACAGTTCTTCCGAATCGATACTAGTAAAACATCTTCATACGGAAATTTGAACCTGCATGGTGATAGTCATCTATGGCCGATGAGCCAAATGATCGGCTACTACACTTCCTTTGATCGCTTTACGAGAAGTGTCTTGGATGTCAATACTAGGTCAGATCATTTGCCATCTTGCTATTCTTCTGGAGAAGTTGGTTTCTCAAATATGTATTTTATCGGATCCATCTTGGAAATCAACAAGGTAGTGTGGTCAACATATCTTTACATCTTAGTCGTGAAAGCCTGACAGCGTTGCAAGTTTTCTCATTTGTGAGTATCTTGTTTCTGATCGGTAAACTTTTGCTAAGGTAGTATATTGCATGCTCTTCGACCCGAGACTCGTCATATTGCCCCAACACCACATTGGTTCTAACACCAAGTACATGATAAGAGGTCTTCCTTGGTGAGCGAGAATCGGGATAGGAGGATTACATGGGTACTCCCTTGATTTTGTCAAAAGCGATCGGCAATGACGTTCCATTCTACTTGATCTTTCTTGATGGCTTGAAGATTGGCTCATGAGTAGCGATTAGATGTCTGATGAATGCGGAAGTAATTGATGTTGAAAGCCTCGACTTCCCTTCTGCATGCGGGGCGGCGTCTCTGAATAGCTTTAATCTTGGCGTCAACCTCGATACCTTTACGACAAGCAAACCCTAAGGTTCTGGGATCGACTCAAAGTGCACTTGGGATTAAGTCTTGAGTACATGCTTCTTGACTATCAAGCAGGTTTAAAATGGTGAAGATGTTCTTCTTGATGCATGATCGGCTATCATGTATCGCGGCGTAGACCTCTATCTCGTGATGAATCATGTCGTGAAATAATGTCACCATAGCACGCGCTGATAAGTGGCGCCCGTTTTTAGTCAGGCGGCATAACCTTATGTGAGAAAGTGCTTGACATTAACAAAAGTAGTCTTCTCCATGTCTTGAGAGCCATTTGATCAGTTATGTGGAGAAACCATCCATGAAGGAGAAAACTTTGTCTTTGGACGATGTTGTCAACGAACATCAATATGAGGAAGTGGGAAATCGATCTTTCGGACTTGCTTTGTTTAGATCTACATAATCTACACACATTCGAACTTTGCCATCCTTCTAAGTCACAGGTGCCACATTAGCGACCAACATGGATAAGAGTAGCGGCTAGGAAACCGACATTCAAGCTTTCATAACTTCGGCTTTGATTTTCTCGACGACATCTCGGGGATGCGTCGTGAACTTTCTATTTCTTGGGAAAAACCTTCTTTTTGGCAATCGGTGTACCACAATATCAATGTCTAAACTTGGCATGTCTTCGTATGACAAAGCAAAAACCTCGATATAGTCTGCGTAGCATAAAACAACCTTTCTTTAACCTTTATTCTCAAGACCGCTCATCTTGATCTCTTTTCTTCATCATTACCCAATTCACAACCTCGACTTGCTCTTGATGGATTTGGATAACTCGCTCTTCTTCACATGGCAGTCGTGAGTTCTCGGCACTTCAATCTTCCTCACCTTGTCTTTGGCTTGGTAGATCGGATTATCAAGTCATATTTAGCAATAGCATAAGCGTTATCAGCGAGATTCGGAGTGATTCTGATTATTATCACGTGGGTGTGTGTAAAAACACATAGCTTTTGAAGGGGTGATAAAGTAAAGAAAACAAACAACAATTGAATGCAAAAGTCAACGATTTTATAGAATGAAAATATACAAGTAATGAGATAATAACCCTCACAAACGAGCCATGATGCCCGGGAAAGGCACTAGGCTTTCACGGTTTATTATTCGAAACATAGAAAATACGAAAAGCAAAACAAAAACAAGAGCGATTACTCGACTAAAGGAGATTGTAATCTTGATGTCTTCCAATTCTTTGAGCCCGTTATGCGGAGTTGGAAGATCCCTTTGCGATGTCGAATCGCAGCCGTGCGTCTTCTGCGGCATGGATTCCTCACGGGCGTCACGGAAGGGAAGTTGGCGGCCGTTTTCGGCGTATCATCTTGACCTTTGATGATGAAGCCTAAACCGATCTTGTCGATTGAAAGAAAGATCGAGGCGACGAATAGTACTACTTCCTTCTTCATTGCGACGAGTATCTTTCATATGAGGCCATCCTAGGCTTTGGCTTGTGTAACCAGGAGGTGGCGGGAGAGTCAGCGGGCATGACTCGGGGATTGTTTGGAAAGCTTGACGGGGTCTCGAACAATTCTCCATCAATCTCAGGTATCGGAATAGCGTAGATGGTGACCATATATTCTTCTTCACCATCTTTTAACAACCTTCCCTTCACCGGATACTTGACTTTTGATGCAAGGTAGAGGAAGTAGCTTGCCTTTGCCCATGTATGCAAGGGCACCCAAGTAGGCAAGAATAATTTGGACGGATGTCCATGACAAAAGTAGAGTCGAGAAAGTCAGGAACCAACATTAACAATGAGGCTCTCAATGCAGTTCGCTTAGAACCATCAAAAGCTCTCACAATTATGTCACTAGGTTTGAGACAATCCTTGACATCGAGTCGATCAAAAGCAATCTTCGGTGGGATGTTCGAGGCCAGGCAGAGTATCCACTAAAACATGAGACAATGTAGTTCCCTTGCATTAAGCGAGAGAGATGTACAGAAGCTTTGTTGTGTTTCCTTAAGAGTCAATCGACATCGAGAGAAGCCTGGGCCGTTGTTGGCGGCTGAGCTAGCAATACAAACTTCGAATTGATCGATGGTGGTGTCTTGCGATGCGTGGAGCATTCTTTAGAAACTTCACAAGGCATTAGCATGAGCCTCGAACCTGAGAGTTGAGCAAGCATGGAGATCTTGGGCCAGATGCATCTGACACTCCCACAACATTGTAGATCACTCTTCTTGATAATGTTGATTTCCTCCATTTCTGGTTTGGAGTGTCTTGACAACTTCCTTTGGTACTTGGAGGTCACGGGTTCTTTCCCTCTAGCTTGGGAATGGATTAAATAGTTGGAATGCAGTTGGGTCGCGGTGTCTTTCGGAGGAGAGATTTACGGAGAACACTCTTCGGTTCGGTCACTGCTCTTGATCGGTGATGTTGTCAATGTCGAGGAATGGTAGCTTTAATTGTAAGATCTTCAATGGTCGGTCTTGTTGAGCGCCATGATAGTAAACATCACTCCATAATTCAAGGAATAACTTTGTCAAAGGAATATGGGCTGGTCCTAGAAAGTAATGATGAGAGGGTGCCTCTACAGGCATAGGATCGTGAGAGGAAATCCTTATTGTTAACATCGGCATGATGTACGGGAAATCGTCCACCCCATCCGGTCACGTAACATCTTCAATAGGAATCTTGTAGCTCTCGGGAACAATGTACTTCGCCATGTAATCATACTTTCCACTTGGCTGCCCAAGGTATCCCATACAGATGTAAATGCAGTTTTATTCACATCTTGATCTTGATTTCTTAGACATGTCTTCACAGACTCTCAACCAGGTGGTTTCGGAATAGTATTTCACGGTTATCCATCATGCCTTGAACCGTCTTCTCAACCAACACAACCATCCAGTGTGGAGCGCACCAACGACAATTCTCTGGGCATCCTGGTTGACACCGCTTGCAGCAAATTCTTCTTAGTCATGGAGGAATGGTCAGTCATCATGTTGAAAACATAAGTATCCTGCTGACATTGGAACTCTTGTCATGGTTAGGCATAGGGCGTTAATCACATTTGGAGTCTCAGCGGGAGGATCAAACTCGATCCTTAAGCTTCATCATATCTTGATCTTGTTCTTGAGCCCAACAATCATCGGTGTTATGTCCGGGGCTATTGGAATGGGCAGCACTTAGCATTAGGATTGTATCTCGGAGAGGAGGTATTGACACTCGAGGAGGATCCTAAAAGTGTCAATGCACTTTCAACATGTGTTGCAAGGCTTGCGACAAAGGCATGTTGATCTTTGTAAACTATTGCCTTCGTGGCGCGTTAAAGCTCTGGAGTTGTCTCGATGAGGTTGTCTTGATGTAGGATTGGAATCCAACTGCCCCTACAAATGTGCGATCGGTCTTGGCTCGGCTTTTACGGCCATACACGGCGTGCTATACCACCAAAAGATCTCTTCGCATCATTTTGAAGATGATTTCTACATGAATCTTCCCACTCTTGATACCAGCTTCAATCGCTTAGCTTGTCCATATCGACCTGGAGACGTTTGAGAGTTTCAATCGGATGATTGAAGAATGGACCGTCCCGGTTCCATAAACATATCAACTCCACCCTATTGGACAAGGGTGGTTGAACTCGCTAAATCTCTCCATTTAAAGCGTACTCCTTGAACCTCATCACGGCCGTAGACATGCTTTCTGCGATTGCATGCGAGTGGGTGTCAATTGACATTATTGTGTACATCGTTAGAAAGCATCTGCAAGTCACTCCAAGTCACAGGATACGGTCGTTCTCTGGGGATAATACCACTCCAATTGAGTTCGGATAAACTCTCTTGAAAATAATGCATCCATGACTTTTGTCATTGGTGTGGGGTTGATCTTGAACATAGGACTGATGCGACTTTGGACAGGAAATGCCATCATACTTGAAAGTAGGAACTTTGAACTTGGGAGGAATCACCACCAAGAACCGAGGCAATAGGAAGTACAAAGGAAGTTCTTGAAACCTCGAACAAGAAATGGAGGAAGTCAGAGATTATCAAGAAGAATATTACTGATAATAGGTGGAACAATTGGGACAAACTAAATCCAAGATATCCATGCTTGCTCTGCTCTTGTGCTCCGAGGCTCATGCTAATGCCTTGGTGAAGTTTCTCGAAGAATGTCCGTACCACAAGACAACTTCCACCCTCTATTCGATTTGAAGTTTGTATTGCTAGCTTGGGCGCCAACAAAGGCTTGAGGCTCCTCTGTTGGCAGATTTGACTCTGGAGAAACAACAAAGCCTTTGCATCTCTGATGAATGCAAGGTGTGATACAGGTGAACCCGACTTTGTAGGATTTTTGTATCCAAATGCGGATAGCAAAATTCGCCTGACTTTTATTTTATCCAATTAAGGGAAGGTAAAAGTAGCAGAAAAAGACCTTCGAATTACGAGTTCGGGAGAATGGTTATGAAAAGGGAAAGTATTAGCACCCCTTTCCATCCATGCAGATTTATTCTACGGGCTCTTAGTTGCTCTTAGATAACTTTAAAATTGCTTTACATGTGTTTGACAAAAATGTTTTGAAAAAGGCATTTCGCTTTGACTTTGTAATGACTCATGTAGGGTGTATACAAAGTGTTAGGAAATATTTTGTTTTGAAAGAATTTGAACTTTGAAAAGAGTGTGTGGTGTGAAAAGCATTTGATAGAGCAAGCAACTAAAAGACTTATTACCCACTCCGAATTGGTCGTTTTGTTGTACTTCTACATTCCTTTAGAATAGCGCTAGCCGTACCATTAGTTAGTAGGTAGCTCGATTCGTTGGATGTGCGGGACATCGAAGGGACATCGGGTGGTCATCGAAAGCAACTCGTGGGAAGTATCCTAGCACATTGAAGGACTATCATCATTTTCCGTAGGCGACAATCGAGGGTCAGTCGTGTATTGTTAGGAGGCGACACGTGGGTCTTATGATCTTTGTATCGAAAGGGACTATGATGATTTGTTTGTAAGGTAACGGTGCTAGAATACCTCTACGTTCGAGGACATGACCATTTTAATCGAAGGCATCGAGAGAGAATTACCCTAGGGGTGCGTGTGAAAAGTGTGTTGAATTCGAATATATTATCTTGAAATTAGTGTGACTATGTCCATTATTATCTTGCCATACACTAGTTACTAGCAATTGATAAGGGTGCGGAAAGTAAAATGCGAAATGTAAAAATGCGGAAAGGTAAATCCTACTATTACATGGCTTTGGGTAGATACATAATTTAAACTTACCGGAAAAATAAAAGCCTAATTAACTATTACAACCATGAGCAATTACATTATTGGAAAAATAGAATGATAAAAGAAAAAGCGTCCAAATCAACAACTTTGTGAAAGAATAAGAAAATGGAAATATGACAAAATCGGAAATAAGAAGATGTTAGAAAAATGCAAATTTTAATATGAGAAAATTAATATATATGCTGGAAATAAGATAAATATATTAAATAATTTTTGGGATTTTTGGAAGGATGTAATAATTAAAATGCAATTTACATGATTTAAATGCTAAAATAAAAATAAAATAAATATGCATGCAAAAATTATATTTTTAATTTATTAAATTAAATAAACATTTTATGAAAATAATGTAAAAAGAAAATATTTTTTGGTAATTTTTAATGCAGAAATAAAATAATGAAAACAATTAAAATTGAATGGAAATATTAAAATAATGAAAATAGGAAAAATATTGAGTTTGTAAAGTGAAAAACCAAATCCGGTGCCGGTGAGATCAAACTCGCGACCACCGGAAACATCATATGCACGTTGAGCGTCTTAACCACCACGCCGTGTGTCTGAAGCATGTTTGAAAGGCAGGGCCCTGATGGATTCAACACGCGTCATCCTTCCATTACTTCGTCTCCGCGCCAAGAACTTCATCGTTCTCATTTGAATTTTTGAAAGCTAGTGTCGGCCATTGCTCTCGCGCTAGGACCACAACAAAATCAAAAACAAGCACATAATATAAATAAATTCTACGGGCATGGTTCGATTCTGAGATCATTCAGGCCCGTGGTATAGGTCTCATGGTCGATTTTTTCTGTATAGAAACCTAATTCGATACCGGGAACCCTAACAATGGAAATCTGAGTTCTAAGCCATGGAAACTCAATCAAACAACCGGATAAACACAATCTTCCTACTAATCACAAAAACAACAACCAAATGTGTTAAAAATGCATGAAAAATAATCGAATTTGGAAAAAAGAAGACAAAATCGTATTTCTTGATTACGGATATATTTGCAATGTAAGTATCCGGAATCCTCACGGAGTATCAAGGAATGTGTTTGACACCTCGAAAGATTGAAACGAGCTGGAACAAGGATTGCCAATTGCTTGAACACGATTTCTTTGAGTTTGGATTAGGGTTTTACGAGCCAATTTTTCGTTCTTTCTTGATAGGTATGCATCATGTATTTATCTTGGATGGATTTGGGATTGAATTTGGAAGAATCGATCAATATTCAATGGAAATCAAATTTGATATTTCCATGAAAATCAAATCTTCAAAACTTGATCAATTTCAATCCAATCTTGCCTTTCTTGCTCCAATTTGAATTTCTTGGCATTGGTGAGTTAATTGGACCTTAAGGAAGAATAAAATCAATCTTTGCCATTAATTTCAATTTTATAATTTATTTTAAGATTTAATTTGCATTTAAATGAATAAATTACAAATTAAATAGAAAATAAATTTGGGCTTGGATACTCCTAATTGCTTGAGGAACAAGTTAGGATGAAGAAAAAGTAGGCCCATTTGCAAAAGATTTGATTTTTGAAGTATCTCTCTTTGTGCATTCTTCCAGTACTGACTTGTAGATGGTGTAACTTGCTCAATTTTCCACATTTTTGAGTGTTCTTGGACTTTTGGAAAGATCTAAGAGTCCTCAACCAATGTCTTTGGTCTCATCTCAATTGGAGTTACCATGCTCAAATATCTTCAAAACAAAAGTTGACTTTTGTTGACTTTGAAAATGACCTAGTGTTTTGAGCTATACCTCTCAAATGAAGCATTTTTGGACATTCTTGTGAGACATGAAGTTGTAGAGAATTGAATTCCTTCAAAACAAGAGGTGGTGGAAAAATTTAGAGAAAGTATGAAAAGTTATGATCGGTCAAAGTTCAATTGACTTTTCATCTAAAACCACTAATTTAGAAAGTTTGACTTTTGGGCAAAACTTGAGTTTTCTTGATGAATCATGATCAACCCCATCAAATGATGAATGTAACTTCAAAATGAGGATGTTGACCAAAAATCGAAGTTTTGTGTATATTGACCACAGATTGACTTTTGTCGATACACACGATTTTCGACCATCTAAACAATTTGCGAGGAAACTTGACTTGTGGGCTTGAAACTTGACATGGAGAATCTTTGAAGCATATGAGGAGGCATGAAGGCCATTGGAGATGTTGGAAATCCATCTTGACTTGAGAGATACCAAACTAGTTTGGGTTGATTGTCTAGGAGAGTTTGTCGATCGACTCTTGAGGCCCTTGGCATAGATGTATGAAATCTTTTGAGAAGATGGAGGGCAAATTTTGGGTATGGCGGCTGCCCTGTTCAATCTTCTTGTCTTGGAAGGTTAGATTGACATGCTTGTCTTCGTGACACAGGTGAAGATGATTGAACCAGAAATACACTGAAAATTTGCACTTTCATGGTTGATGGATGATGCGGGGAATGGGCTTCTGACGGATGCCATTTGGAGAGTTGGAGACTTGACGGGGAGCAGTCGTCTGACGCTAGACTCGGGGTTGTCGATGGGAGGGGCAGCGGAGATGGGCTTAAGATGCCATCGAAGGAGTGTGCGTTAGACTTAGTGTTCACCTTGAATGAGGTTATTGGTTTGTATTGATTTTTAACCATATATGCGGCGTTACGAAGTGAAGAGACGTTGACAAATAGTCGGAGATGGGCTTAAGATGCCATCGAGGCAACTGAGTAAATGCTAGACTACGTAATTCTTTGATAATCGGAATAAATCTTAAATCTTGATTACCTGGGGAGAGATTGTAGTTGGCGAGAATGTGGATAGCTTCCTGTTGTGCATCGTTGTTGATCCATTGCACATTATCGGAGGATAACGAGGTGGTCTTCGGATAGTTTTCCGTCGGTTCGGGGCTTAATCTGGACCGATCGTCGGTGGTCTTCGGATAGTTTTCGGTAAACAGGGGCTTAATCCTGGACTGTTCGAAGGCGGTGCTTTCGAGATAGTTTTCCGGTCGGCTGGGGCAATCTGGACTGTTTTGCGTCGAGTAGGCTTACCTGTTTTGGAGAAGACAAGAAAAACTTTGATAGAATATTTGTTAGTCTTATGCAAAGTATGATGCATGGCCGATTGTATATGAATGACATATGCATGAATTATGACTTTTATGAGAATGTATGAATGATGAATGTTGTGATATTTCAAAACATATCCATCTTGAAGAAGATGGATATTGTTTGAAGATTTCGACCTGCTGGGGAATTGGTGGGTGAACCACCGCTTTTGAAGGAGAAGAAAGATATCTGGATTCCTCAGATGCCTTATCGACCAAGTCTTGGGCCTAGACATTGTTGAGGAAGATGAGAGATTTGAGAGCTCGTGTGGAGAGATCTCATATATAGACCTATTTGAGGAGAGTGCGGGAGGTCATTGAGGACCTTGTAGATCTCTTGGGAAATTTAGGGTGCTCTCTTTGGGATTTCGGTGTAGATCTCATTGGAGAGCATTTGATGGTTCTTGAGAGACCCGGGCTTGAAGAGTCTGGAGTCCGTTGTAATCTCACAGGCAGAGATAAAGGTGTATGCTTCCTCCAGTGCACTATATCGGCCAAGTTTTGAGTCTGATACAGCTGCCAGGGGAAGAGGATTGAGAAATATCCATTGGGGATGAAGTGTTCTTGCTAGAGGCTGATGTAATGTCGCTCGATTGGAGGCAATTCTGCTCGTGGATTCCACTTATACTCCATTGGGAAGGTGTGTTGTGGGTGACACCTTTATGCTCTGTGGGGAACTGTTGTTGACTTCGTCGTCGTCGATTCCGGAACACTGAGTAGTAATTTTGTATGTTCACTTTTCGTATGTTTGTGATTAGATTTTTATTGCCAAATCGTTATAGTCATTCAAAGCAAGCGTTGGACTTATTGCAAATAACAACAGAAATTGTAAAGAGAAGGCTTGCATTCATTTGAAGGTGGTATGGCAGATGGTTTGTACCTGAAGGTAAAGCTATCGGAAACAATCTCGATTAGGTTCCACTATCTAGGTACTCATATTTGAACTATCTATCTCCTTCAGCTTCGGTGAAAGTGGTAGAATGATCTTCGCCATTTGAATCTTGAATCTTTGATAGTAGTGCAGGCGGAGATGATGGAAGAGACATAGTTAAATGCGCAAATCACAACTTTTGCCTAGACCGCCCTTTGGTTTTCGATCTCCGGATACCCTTTTTTGCCCAACCGCCTTTTGGGTTTTCGACTTGCGGTGTACATCTTGCATATATCCTTAATTTTGCCGAATCTTTTGGTTAGCGGGATGCATATTTTTGCCTAGGTCGGTCGACCTAGCGGGTCTCTTTATCGTAGTATTTTTGACTATATGCTGCGTTCACGGGGTGTGGGAAGTCTTCACCATCCATGGTGCTAAGTATCATAGCTCCGGCAGGAAAATCATCTTGACTACATGGTCCCTCGTGGGTGGGAGTCCATTTGCCCTGGGATCACCTTGTGGAAGAATGATGCGTGACTGCACTAGATCACAGAGCTTGGTAGACTCGGTGTTTGACCTTCTTGTTAAATGCTACGATTATTCGTTTTGATAAATCATCGTGGCGGATGGATGCGGTCGTTTCTCATCAATCAAATTAATGCGGTCAAGCGATGCGGACCCAGTCTGTAACAACTACTGCCTCACGGAGGACTGGTTGAGGGTATCGAACCTCGATGGGTAAGGCGGCTTCCATCCGTATCTGAGAGAGAGGGGTTGCCCTGATGATTCGTCTTTGAAGTGCGATAACCATGGAAAGCAAATGGTAACATCTCGTGCCAATCTTTGTAAGTCATCATCTTACATATAATCTTCTTAATGTTCTTGTTGGCGGCTTCCCTTTAGCCATTCATCTTAAGCCGTAAGGAGATGAATCGTGATGCTTGATCTTGAGCTGCGTGCGAGTTCGGTGATCATCTTGTTGTTGAGATTGGAACCGTTCTGTGATAATCCTTTTCGAGTGCCATACCGGCGATAAGATTATGTTTGATAAATCGAACCCTGACATTCTTGTAGAGATGCATACGGTAACCCACTTGGTGAAATAATCTATTGCCACAAGGATGAAGCGATGTCCATTGGAGCGTGGGCTTAATCTCTCCAATCATGTCAATGCCCCACATTGCAAAGGCCACGGAGAAGTTAAAACATTCGGTCTTGGAGTACGTGCACTTTGTAAATAAATCGGCATTTGTGACAAGATCGAGCATAGCGGTGACAATCGACTTCCATGGTGGACCAATAGTAACTTTGTTCTCAAAATCTTCTTAGCCATAGTGTGTCCTTTGGAGTGGGTACCAAATGCGTAACCGTGTAACTCTTCCATGATACGTATTGCTTTTACGGTCTACCGGTAGATGGCACAAGTCGTGGTTGCGCTTGTATAAGATCTTTCTTGAGGAAGAATTTGAAGCGAATCTCCTCATGAACTTCTTATCATTAACGGATGCCCTACGGATATTCACGAGTCTCGAATACCTTTTCCGTCATAGTACCAAGGTTTCTCTTGCGTCGAGCTCCAACAATCTGTTGGTTGTCGACCTCTCAATGATGATCTGGGGGAGCCTCGTTGTCCCGTCGACCTCGAACATAGGCGACATAGTAGCTAACGCCCTTGCCGATTCTCTTCTCGTGGAATATGATTGAAAGTGATCTCTTGAGTTAAGGATCAAACTGAACATGCTCGATATGGAATGAGATTCGGATGCTCGTATCCACTCGCCTCTTATCGGCCGATCACTAAAGTGAGTCTCCATACACTTGTGAACTTGATTCTTAAGTCAATAGCGACTTTGATACCCATGATGCAGCCATATTCACCATGTTGTTAGTGCAATTGAAACATAATCTGGCGGTGAAAGGGTATGTCCTTTAGGGAGATGTAATGATGGCGCCAATGCCATTGCTGCGTTTGAGGCTCCATCAAGACCATGGTCCATCGGGATCCTTGTTCGGGTCCTTAAATCAGGTCTGGTTCTTATGATCATCGTAACTAGTAAAACATCCTCGTCTGGAAATTCGGTATAGTGATAGTCATCTACGACGATGAGCCAAATGATCGGCTACACTTCCTTTGATCGCTTTACGAGAAGTGTCTTGGGCGTCGTGTTCGGTCAAGACCATTTTCCATCTTGCTATTCTTCACGAGAGGCTGGTTTCTCAAATATGTATTTTATCGGATCCATCTTGGAAATCAACAAGGTAGTGTGGTCAACATATCTTGTCGTAGTCGTGACGACCCAACAGCGTTGCAAGTTTTCTTTGTGAGTATCTTGTTTCACGATCGATAAACTTTTGCTAAGGTAGAATATTACATGCTCTTTTCGACCGGACTTGTCATGTTGCCCCACACACCCCATTGAGTTCTCTAACATCAAGTACATGATAAGAGGTCTTGTGTGACATCGGGATAGGAGGATAAGTACTCCTTGATTTTGTCAAGCGATATGATAAATCGTTGCATTCTACTACTTGATCTTTCTTTAGTAACTTGAAGATTGGCTCACAGTAGCGATTAGGTGTGCAATGAATTTGGCAATGTAGTTCAATCGGCCCAAGAAACCTCGACTTCCTTCTCGGTGCGGGGCTGGCATCTCTTGAATGGCTTTAACCTTCGGGTCAACCTCAATACCTCTTTCCATCGACTACAAACCCTAGGTTTTCGGATCGACTCAAAGGTGCACTTTGGGATTAAGTCTCGATCTGTACTTCTTCAATCATCCAATAGTTTACGCAAATGATCAAGATGTTCTTCTTCGAGTCGTGATCGAGCTATCATGTCGTCGGCGTAGACCTCTATCTCGTGATGAATCATGTCGTGAAACAATGTCACCATAGCCTGACGATAAGTGGCACCAGCGTTCTTAGGTCCGAACGGCATAACCTTGTAGCAGAAGGTGCCCCAGCGTAACAAAGTAGTCTTCCATGTCTTGAGAAGCCATTTAATCGATTATAACCGGAGAAACCATCCATGAAGGAGAAACCTTATCGGCGGTGTTGTCAACAAGAACATCAATATGAGGAAGAAAATCGTCTTTCGGTTTGCTTTGTTTAGATCTCACGTAATCCACACATTCGTACCTTGCCATCCTTCTTGGCACGGGTACCACATTAGCAACCACATGGATAAAGTAACGGCTAAGAAACCAGCGTTGAGCGCTTCCTAACTTACTTTGATTTTCTCGACATCTCGGGGCCGCGTCTGACGAACCTTACATTTCTTTAGGAAAACCTTCTTTGTTGGCAATGGTGTACCACAATATCAATGTCTAAACCGGCATGTCTTGTGACCAAGCAAAAACCTCAACATAGTCTCGTAGCATCAACCTTTCTTTAACACATTCTCAAGACCCACTCCTATCTTGATCTCTTTACATCTTCGTCAGTACCCAATTCACAACCTCGACTTGCTCTTGGTGTGCTGTAACTCGCTCTTCTTCTTGTAGCGATCGGCAAGTTCTCCTGCACTTCACAATCTTCCTCACTTTCGTCTTGACGGTAGATCGGATTATCGAGTCATATTTAGCACTAGCATAGCATTGTATTGAGATTGAGTGATTCTGCGGTGTATCACGTGGGTGTGTGTAAGAAACATATAGCCGAAGGGGTGTAGTAAAGAAAGAAAACAAACAATTGAATGCAAAAGTCCAGCGATTTATTGAATGAAAATATGAAAGCGAAGATAATAACCCTATGAACGAGCCATGATGCCGGGTAAGGCACTAGGCTTTCAAAGTTTATTGTTCAAAACATAATCGAAAAGCAAAACAAAACAAGAGAAATTACTCTGACTAAAGGAGATTGGTATGGCGTCTTCGATCTTCCAATTCTTTGAGCCCATGATGAGTTAGGAAGATCCACTGGCGATGTCGTTGTTGTCTTTGTCTTCTATAGCATGGATTCCACTCGGCTGATGCGGAAGGAAGTTGGCGACGCGTTCGCGGCGTCATCTTGACCCTTGATGGTGAAGCCTAAACCAGTCTTGTCAAATTTGAAAGGAAGATCGGGGCTGGCCCCAATGTACTACCTCCTTGTTCATGATGGCTTGAGCATCTTTCAGTGAGGCCATTCTGGTGAACTTGCGTAACCAGGGTGACGGGAGAGTCAGCAGGCATGACTCGGGTATTGTTTCAAAAGCAGTCTCGAAAGAATTCACCCTCCATCTCGAGGTATCGGAATGACCGGAGATGGTGACCGACCTATTCTTCTTCACCACATCTTGGCAACCTTCCTTTCACGGGATATTTCAAACGATGCAAGGTAGAAATGCGATGCCCATGTATCGGCGTCAAGCGAGGCAAGAATAAGTTGGACGGATGTCCATGACAAAAGAAAGTAGAGTCAAAAGTCCGGAACGACTTTGGCAGGATGTGATTCTCCAATGCAGTGCTTAGAACCATCAAAAGCTCTCACAATAATGTCCTTTGGGTCTCGGAACCACCCTTCGACATCAAGCGATCAAAAGCGATCTTAAATGATTCGAGAAGCAGGTATCCACCAAAACATGAGCGGTAGTACCCTTGCATTCAATGAGAGATGTGCAAGGCTTTGTTATGTTTCTTTCCGTGAGTCAAATCGACATCGAGCTGAGCCGTTGTTGGTAGCAGGCTAGCAATCAAACTTCAGGCGATCGGTGGTAGTGTCTTGCGGTATGAGCATTCTTGAAAACTTCACCAAGCATTAGCATGAGCCTCGGAGCACAAGAGCAAAGCGAGCATGGAGATCTTGGGCCAGTCATCCTAGCTGTTCCACAACATTGTAATCACTCTTCTTGATGATCTTAATTTCCTCCATTTCTTGTTTGGAGTGTCTTGATAACTTCCTTTGGTACTACGGTTGACGGATGAGTCCTTTGGTTCTTTCCCTCTAGCGGGATATTGATTGAGTAGGCGGAATGCGGTTGAGTCATGATGTCTTTTGGAGGAGAATCTCTGGAAGAATACCCTTCGGTTCGGTCACCTTCTTGATCGGTGATGTTGTCGATGTCGAGGAAGAAAGCTTGATGGTAAGATCTTCAATAGTCGGAGGGTCTTGCTTGACACCATGATAGTAAACATCGACTCCATAATTCCAAGGATAGCCTTGTCGGAATATGGAACTGGTCTTGGAGAAGTGATAATGAGAGGTGCCACTCTGAGCACGGGGATCAGCAAATCCTTATTGTGTTAACATCGGCATAGTCTTACGGAAATCGTCACCCGTCCGTCGCCTTAACATCTTCAATAGGAATCTTGTATCGGGAATTACTTCACCATGTAATCATATCTTCCACTTGGCTGCCCAAAGGTATCCCACGGATGAATGCAGGTTCGTTCGCATTGTCGATCTTCAACTTGACATTTCTTCACAGCTTACACGCACGGTGGTTTGAAATAGTATCTCACGGTTATCCATCATACCTTCGAACACGTCTTCTCAACCAAGCACAACCATCAGTGCGGATGGGCACCTGACAATCTTCGGGCATCACGGATTGACAGAAGCTTGCAACAAATTCTTCTTAGAGTCATCGGAGGAATGGTCAAGTCATCTATGTTGAAAACATAAGTATGTCGTCCTGTGACATTGGAACTCTTGTCATGGTTAGGCATAGGCGCATTGATCACATTGGTCTCAGCGGGAGGATCAAACTCAATGCCTTGCTTCAATCATATCTTGAATCTTGTTCTTGAGCCCAACAATTGTCGATTTGGTGCCACAGGCTATTGGAATGGTAAGCACACTTAGCATTAGGATTGTACTTGAGAGGAAGTGTTGACATTACGAGGAGGATCCTCTCGAGGTTATCGACTCTTAACATGTGTTGCAAGGCTTGCGACAAAGGCATGTTGATCTTAAGTAGCTGCATCTTATGGCGCGTTAGTTCTGTGCGTTGTCTCGTGAGGTTGTCTTGATGTAGGATTGGAATCCTGGCCCTTGCAGTTGAGCACGGTCGGTCTTGGCTCGGCTTTTCGACCATACAGCATTGGCTTCTTTCTTAGCACCAAAGATCTCTTAGCGGCATTTGAAGATGACTCACTGGATCTTCCACTCTTGATACCGACTTCAATGCGCTCGCTTTGTCAATATCACTCGGTGAATCCGGATGAAGAATTTCCAATCGGATGATTGAAGAATGGGCTGTCGGTGTCCCATAAACATATCAACCAACTCCTATTGGACAAGGGTGGTTGAACTACTGCACTAGATCTCTCCATTTAAGCATACTCCTTGAACTTCTCGTCACGACCCATGGACATGCTTTGTAGTTGCATGCGGTGGGTGTCAATTCGACATTGTACTCATCTTACATGCATCGGCATGACTAAGTCACTCAAATGCGGATCGGTCATTCTCTGGTGATAGTACCATTCCAATGGGTTCGGACAAACTCTCTTGAAAATAGTGCATCCTGACTTTTGTCATCGGTGTGGGGTTGATCTTACGAACATAGGACTTCAAATGCGACTTAGGGCAAGACATGCCATCATACTTGGCAAAAGTAGGAACTTTGAACTTGGGAGGAATCACAACACAGGAGGCAGACTCGAGATCATCAAGTTCAGCGGACATCTTGAGTTTTCCAGACATTGAGACGGTCTTCAAGTTGCTTGTACTTGTCATCTTCCTCAGTGTTGGCTATAATCGAATGATCCTCTCCTCTCTTTGGCTCTGTTGCTCACCTTCATCACCCTGGTACTCCCCTCGGTATGGACACTTCCTTGAGAGAGCTCAATCGGTGACCACTTTAGGACCTCCTTTGAAGCGTCTACCCATGTTGAGGGACCAACAACCTTCTTCTTCTTGTTGATGAGCTTCTTAGATCTTCTTGGCCTTGGACCAAGTTGGTGAACATCTCTGAGGCTGGCATTCGAGGCTTGGAGATCTTTGACGATCATTCAAGAGCCATTTACGCTAAAATAAATAGCGAGCAAATGAGAAAACCAATCTCAATGTACACAATGATGCAATGTTATGCTATGCTATCACGATGTTTATGCGAATGCAATGAAAATGTTTCAAGGACCTAAGAGATTTAAATTTGTTAAACAAGCAATGAACAAACATTTATTAGTACTTCATTATTTTCCTTTAAAGTACAAGATAGTTCAAACAATAAAAAAAACATAAACATCCTAAAGCTCTAAGTCTCCATGAAGCTTCCTCTTGGTGCCGATGTAGC